>BSBK01005827.1:247500-564557 GCA_027943335.1 Chamaecyparis obtusa
TTTTCTAACACACATGCATCCCGTAGATGTTTCTTGATCCCAAACCATCCTATTCCCATCCTTCTTCACCTTGGTCAACTCTAGTCAAACTTAGACAAGATACCAAAAAAAATTCCAATCATCCACAAAAATTATCATGTTTACCTCATTCTTCTACATCTAATTTCACCTCTTTTCCACCCCTCTTTACATCATCCCTATTTCAAGCTTGAGGGGGCATGACAATATAGCAAATCTTCTTAATCAATAAAATCTCCTAATCTATAAATTTAGCAATTAAACCAAATCTTTATCAATCAAGTCAATTAGTGACTAAAACATCATTACTCAAGGCATCTCAACTTTGAGAATCATTTCAAGTTGATATTCTCTGCATCCTTTCTAGAAGATTTTTCTCATCGCTTCATATCAATTCACATAGACATGTATCTATTCAATCTCTTGGGGCATATCATGTTTATCAGGACTCATATCAATCTAGTATTGTCTCTCAATCAGGTGATTGGCTTCTTTAGAATCCTTGTTGAGGAATTTATCTCAGGCTCTTTGACACTAATTAGTTTCATCACTTCATATCAAACTGGTTAGTTATCATCATCCTTTGACATATATTCAGTCGCATTGCTTCATATCAGACTAGATATTCACAGTCAACTTCTTGCATAATTATGTCTAGTAATTATGCCTTTGAGATTTAGAATTTGTTGTAAGGAAATTTAATCAAATATTGGGGGTTTAGATTCTATTAGAAATTTTTTAGGTGATTACATTTTCCCCTCTTTGAATTGATGTGTGAGAAGCGTACATATGACACTATGCAAGAAAATGAGCAATTTATAACTATTTTCTAGAATTTTGATCAAGTTGAACAAGTTTGGCTTCAGATTCTGTGATGAGTCTTAGTGTCCCTAAATCAGGTTTGAGTATTTCCAAGAAAGAAAATAGTGTGATCAAAAAATAGTCTCAAAACAATCCACCAAAGGAAAAAGCACCTTTGAGGACACAAGCAATTATGAAGTCTAGTAAGGTATAAAAATGTGCCAAATGTATCAAGTGTATGTAATAGAGAAATGTGCAACTTTTTGGAAGAGTGTTCTCATCACTTCACATCAGTTCACTTAGATAGATATCTATTCAATCTCTTGGGGCATATCAAGTTTATCAGGACTCATATCAATCTGGTATTGTCTCTCAATCAGGTGACTAGCTTCTTCAGAATCCTTGTTGAGGAAGTTATCTCAGGCTCTTTGACACTGATCAATGTCATCACTTCATATCAAACTAGTTATTTTTCATTATCCTTTGACATATATCCAGTCTCATCGCTTCATATCAGACTAGATATTATGGTCTCTCTTATAAGCCTTCACTCAATCAAGTCTAGAGCTTATGCCTCTCATCGATCAAGTTTGATCAAGTTTGGAGTTGGTTCATTATTTGAAATCTATTATTTGAATCAACACGTTTCTCATACATCAATTCAAAGAGGAGCAAATGTAATCACCTAAAATTTGTCTATTAGAACCTAAGCCCCAATCTCGATTAAATTGCCTTCAAAATAATTCTAAATCTCAAAGGCATAATTAATAGACATAATTATGAAAGAAACTTGATTAATCCCCATTACATAATTAAATCATTTCTAAGCTTAAATCATTTCTAAAATTAAAAAAATTCATTTAATTATCAAAACTTACATTTAATATAAAGTCTTAGCAGTTTTATTAAAAAGAGCACTTTGTGCAAACTTAATCTTGATTACTTGGAAATTAAAATACGATTTTCTATTTTGTCTTATTCTCCCATCAAGCTTGGCCAATCAAAATTCTTGAATCATCTCACATGGATTGATCTCTCCTCACCACTCATCTCTACCTAACATCTTTTGCCTCTTAATCTCCACCCTCCATTCTTGAGGCAATTCCTTTAAAATGAAGCTCTTCCTTTGCTCAAGGGTTCCATCTAGAGCATTTTAGTTATTGACATACTTGTTTTCTTGCATTCTAGAGTGATCTCGTAATTTTGAATCCCTAGTTGTTAGTTTCTCATGGCTATCTTGCATTGTTAAATCTAGTTTTCTTTCTTGCATTGTTAATCATACTATAGTTTCTTGCATTCTCATTCTATAATACTATTTGTTTGCATCCATTCTAGCTTAATTATATCATTCTAGATTTGTTAGTATTGCATTCTAGTTCATTTCTAGTTTTGCATTACATTTAAATCTTCCATTTTGGAGTATTCAAGTCACTAATCCTTCATGCCAATATGATGAGCATCATAAAAAGGATTAAACTCGCTTCAACTAGGAAGTAATAATCCTCTCTTGAGAGTTTAGTTAGTTCATTTTATAGGGCCTCCTATAGCTAAATTCTTGAGTTAATGGTTTATTGTGTGTTGATTTTTTTCGAATTTGATACCAATATTTAACCACACAACCTTAACCTTATCGATTGGGATCATCAAAATCCACCAACCATAGATGTTTTTTAGATTGATGAAGCTATTGCTAAGTTCTTTGGATTGATAAAAATCATACTTGTAGGAGACCACAAGGAAGATTTAAGCATTGACCTAGACATAACATCATACTTTGGGGAGTTATATACCCTCTAGTCAAAAGATTTAAAAATAAAATGTAAGGCTTTTGGGTGAAAAGAGAAAGGCACCCTCTAGCTGCAAAATAGTAAAAAGAAAACACACATCCAAGGGTGGAAACATCTTTGAGTTTCTCGAGGATGGAGAGATTGATATATTTCCCGTTACTGAAGATTTTTCACCTCTTTTGGCCAAAAATACTTAGAAAGTAAATATAGGCATAGAGGAAACAAAAAGATTGATCCACTTGCTTGAGTCCTTAACAAATGAAGAAATAGAGCAATTCATTTAGTTCTTCAAAGATAGACAAATCAATTTTTCATGGTCATACTCTGATATGCCTAGGTTAGATTCTGAGTTAGTACTTACCCATCTACCACTAAAGCCAAGGGAAAAACCATATAAATAGAAACTACACAATATGCATCGAAAGATTGCACTATTAGTCAAGGAAGAATTAAAGAAGCTACTTGAAGAAGGCTTTATAAGACCTATAGACTATACTGATTAGATCTCTAATCTGGTACTAGTGTCTAAAGTAAGTGGAGCTATAAGAATCTATACTAACTTTTAGGACCTAAATCTGGCATGTTCAAAGGATGATTTGCCCTTTCCAAACATTGACATGATCGTTGAAATCACTTTTGGATACAAGATTCTATCCTTGATAGATGGCTTCTCTAGGTATAATCAAATCAAAATTGCACTAGAGGATCAACACAAAACTGCTTTCACCTGTGCATGGGGCACTTATTTTTGGTGTGTCATTCTCTTTAGGCTTAAGAATATTGGTGCTACATATCAGAGAGATATGATGACCAGTTTTTATAACATGATGTATATCACCATAAAATATTATGTTGACAACATATTGGAAAATTCCCTAGAAAGAAATCAGCACTTATCAATATTGGAGCCAATATTGATAGGCTTGAAGAGTAAAAGGTCTGGCTAAACCCAAAGAATTATTTATTTGGAGTCACATCAGGAAATTTGTTGGGATTTATCATCTCCCATAGAGGAATAGAGATTGACCCTAGAAAGGTCCAAAATATAATTAGAATGCCTCCCCAAAAACTTTGAAGGACTTAAGAAACTTACAGGGAAGATTACAATTAGTAAGAAGGTTTATCTCATAGTTGGAAGAAAAGTTCTACCCATTCTAGTACTTATTCATAAGGAAATAAAATTTGAATGGATATAAGATTGTCGAAAGGCCTTCCAAATACTAAAAGACTATTTACTATCAGCACCAGTCTTAGTAGAACCCATTCTAGATCAGCCATTACTATTTACTATCAGGGCCAGTCTTAGTAGAGCCCATTCTAGATCAACCCTTACTATTATACATCTCTACAAAAAAAACTCACTAGGAGCATTACTGGTATCAAATGACACAGAAGGAAAAGAAAGAGCCATATACTACATTAGTTGTGCACGTGTGTCTTATGAACTAAACTACAGTGCTATTGAAAGATAATGTTTTTCTATAGTTTTTGCTTCACAAAAAATCAGACACTACATGTTGAGCCAAAAGATGATCCTCATTGTTGAATCTGATTCATTGAAGTATCTACCGAGAAAAGAAACATTGACAAGGCACCTAGCCAAATGGGTCATGATATTAAGTGAGTTTGACATAGACTATGAGGACATAAAAGAAATCAAAGGACAAGATATTGTAGACCAATTAGAGGATGCACTTTTACCTTATACTCATCCAATATTGATAGAATTCCCTAATAAAGGAATATTTTCTATAGAAATACAAAAATAATAAAATCCATACTTTGTTGTCTCTCACACATGGAAAGGATCACGCACCAACATAGTCTTCATCACTCCACAAGGAGATGCAATTCCTAGATCTTATAGATTAAAGTTTAGTTACACCAACAACATAGCCAAGTATGAATAACTGCTCATGTAATGCCCTGCTAGGGAGCCCAAGAGAAATCAATCTAAAACATTTTACTAAGTTTATTGAATAATTTGTTTTCTTAAGAGTTTACAATCAATAATAAATAAGAACATGGAAGCAATATAACATAAGACAATACATATTCATAAATGTAACTCATTATCAGATTACAAGTCTCAAAGGTTCCATGACGTAGAATTATGTATAAGTTTACTAATCTACTAAGTACAATCCAACACATAATCACATGAAATATATTAAGTTCATTTTAAAACCCAAATTGAAGTATTCCTAATCCTTTGCTTAATCATAATAAAAAGAACATGATTCATAAAGTACACTTAACATACTCTTTTCAATTGAATAATAAGATAAATTCATTACATCAATGCAATCAAAGATATAATCTATATAGTACAACTAATACATCATGGCTTACATAATAATAAAACTTTCAGTGCACATGTTTTAGGGATGACAATAATACAATATAAGTACATATACATTTCATAAAATCGATGTCACTAACCATAGATAAAATAGAATACAAGATATACATCCCTTGAGAAATTCTCCAAGACAATAAAAATAAGATAGAAGCACCATAGAGGACCATCCAAGCACAAAGTCATGAATGTTGGATCTCAATGGTAATAGAATCACTACCACCCAACCACGTGGAACCAAGAATTACACTCCCACCGTGCTGACAAGATAACACCAGGCCTCACTCAAGGAAATAACCAAACAAGAAAAACTAATGCAATGGTACACAGGGTAAAATGGTAATAAGTGATTACAAGGTTATCAAGTATAAATGATCATGACACAAAACAAGTGTACCAAATGCTCATGTAGGGACCTACGAAACATATAGGGAAGCGTCATCACATAATTCAACTCTAAGGTAACATGGTAGTCTCTTTATAATTTAATGTTGGACTTAGTATTACCTTGCTTGGGTCTTTTCTTTTAAATTTTTTGAAGTGACTATTCTGAATGTTTGGTATTGTTGGCCTTGTTTAGGTCAGATTCATCGAATCCTTCCAACTTTATGTTCTTCATCCATCCTTCTAGAAACATCTCAAATCCCTTTATGGAATTACAATAAAATGGTTTACAGTGCATTAAATGCTTCCATATAATCAATAAATAAAGTCAACATGATTTACGTAATCCAATAATTCAACTATGTTGGCTAGGAATCTAAATTCTTCCTCAAATATAAATTACTGACGCTCGGTCAATATTGTGTTCAACTCCTCAGTCTTCACTAGGTAGCCCAGTCACCACTGAAACTGTTTCCTTAGCTAATACTATATTCCTCGACAATTAATTATGTTCGATCAACACTAAATTTACTCGGCATATACTAGCTCGGTCGACACTAACATCACTCGGCTTAAACTATATTTCTTCACTTTTTCTTGCTTAAGCCTACTTGTTTAGTTTTCCTTCTTACTTAGATAAGTAATACATTATCTTATCATTGTACCACATAATCAAGTACCCATTGAAATATCAAGATAACTCAACCTTTCCTTAGGGGCTATTGTTATCAACCTTTCCCTAATCCTTCTCCTCAATCAAATAGATATAGTACTTCTTAGATAGCAACAGTCTTACCATTTAAGGTTTGACATCAATGACAATACAAAAATTGCTTCAATTATAGTTTCCAAGAGTTTTATGATAAGTATTATTTATGTCATGTTTGTTATGGACCTATGATAGTATGTACAAGGGAGAAAAGTAGCGACGGTATTATATTTGTATGTAAAAATCAAAATCATTGTGTCTTATATAGTCTTGCATGAGTGTTTCATTAACTAGGTTTGCATGAACTTCTCAACTTACTATTTTATGTAGATACAAATGTGTATTTTATACAATTGATTACTAGGTGTTTTCTATAATGATGAAGAATAATTTTTTTTTATCTCTATTTAAGAAATTGATAATGACGAATGATTGATCAATACAATTTTTAGTTTATGATTAAACTGGGCTTATATTGCTCAAGTGATGGGATATGTGTGTCTTTGTGTAAATGGATGATTATGGAATGTTTGTATTAGTTCTTGTGTGAAGTATGGTTGGATGATGGTTATGTGCATCTTATTCTTTGTGTGAAATTGTTAGGTAGTAAATTTTGACTTCTATTCTATCCTAGTCATAATTGTTGGCTTCCAGGAGTAAGCCTAATTTAAGGGGGAGAGGATGTAATGACCAACCCTTTACAAACATTTATGTTTATGATGCCAACCCATTTAGACCACTAACCCCATACTTGTATGTGTATGGTTGGCATGTTTGTTTAATATTTTTTTTGATGTGCTTGATGTGTTTGAGGGATGGAGTTGTAGTTGCTTGCAAGAGCCACACAATTGATCGATCCCTTCCATTGTTTATTATATATATATAGTGTTTGTGTGTGTGTGTACATGCTTGCCTTTTATGCAGGATTTCAAGTATCGAGTGTCAACTTCCCTAAACTGTCAGGATGAGCATGCCCTATCACAATATCTCAATGGTAAGAGAGGTTAGATAACATCCAAGTCTAAATCCCAACCTAAGCCATCTATTGTCCTCAAATAGTGTACAAGTATCTTATCTTCTACCCTCCAAATTCATCAAGGTGATATCATTCGTGAACTCTTTCTTTACGTTTGATTATTACTTTATGGGTATGGTCAGGTTTTCCTTTGTGTTTGTTTGTCAAGTGGCTTGATGTGAATTTTGTGTTATTAATTAATTAAATATTTAACTAAGATTAATTATGAGATTAAAATAATTATATCTTATGAATATGGAAATATTAAATATATAGATATTTAATTAATAAAAAAAATTAATTAAAAGTCTAATTATGAAAATAAAGGTTTAATTAAATATTAAATAAAAATCTAAATTAAATGTTCAAATAATATAAATTGATATTTAGTCGATAGGATATTGTTGGTTGAAAACCATCGGATTTCATGATGTCAGATGCTGAAAAGTCATCGGAAATAATTTTGTCCCGTCTTCGTTGTGTCATGGGAATGAAAACTCATAGGGTGTAGTTGATACTTTTGTCATTCTCTTAAAACATCATTATTTCCCATGAGGCTCACATTTGCACATTTACTGAAATATGTAACATTGTGTGTGTGTGAGTTAACTTGGTTCTCCGTACTAGTAATGCATGTTATGTCATCTCATAATTTGATGGAAATTAAGAGCAAGAATTAAATTCTTTGTGATTTTTTAGAAGCCAAGCTTTTGCAGGATTTTTACAAAATTTCCAGTTTCATCTAAAACATCCAATGTCAGAGTAGATCTATGGTCACCATCGAATATAAACCCTAAGATTGCTATTTATTTCCTTGATTTAATTATTCTCTATCATTTTTCTTTTAAATTCTAAAGGAATCCAGGTTATTCTTTGTCTTTAATGGTTATTTCCTATTTAAATTTTTTTATGTATAGTCATTCTGAAGCATTCAACCATAGATATTTTCATTGTAACATGTTCTCTTTCATTAAGCTATGGAGTTCTTTAGCTTGCTCTCAATTCTTTAAAAGGATCATTTTGTTTAATAAATTCAAATCTGAATTTTTAATGCAAAATTAAAGAAATTCAAGCATTTGTTTGTAGAAGTAGTTGAATTCCAGTTCAAGATATCCAAAGAAGAAGAAAAAACCACTAATTCAAATGTTGAGCTACTTGAATGTCTAAAGGTTGAAGATAAAACATAGAGGATTCACGATCTAAAACTCAAGAGAAGACAAAAATTGTGAATCTCCAATGGGTCAATATGGGCAACTAAATGGGACATCCAACATTTCTCCTCCTCCTTCAGAACATAGATAATATCTAGCTACAAAAGTAATTTTAATTTTTCCTCTATTTGCCACATTTTTTTGTTCATATTTTCATTATAGGTTTATTCTTATAGTTTTACTATATTTTGGAAAGTGTCTTTTGTGATTCATGGAAGTCAGGGTGAGCATTCTCATGTGGCACGTGTGACTTATTAATATAACTGATGGTGATGATGATGAAGACTGACTAAGATTAGCGGTATACAAGACAGTAGAAAGATTAGATCAATTGTTATCTTTCCATTAATATCAAGCATTTGATTTTTGATTTATATTGAGTTGCCATATCATTCAGAGTATGATATAAGTTGGGAAAGTAAAGAAGAAGAAGAATAAGTGGAATGATGAGAAGATGAAGAACTTAATTGGGCAAATTATACATATTAGACAATGTTAAGATTATGTGATATAATTATTTTCTACCAAACATTTAGTTATATCAAGTTGGTAAGCAAAACATTTGTGGTTACCGAGTAGGAAAATTTATTCGTTAAAAGAAATGTAAGTTTTGGTAAAGAAAAAGGAATTCAAGACATTGAGAAGAAGGTTTCAGTTACTGAGTGTAGTTAACCGAAATTCAGTTGAAGAAAAGAAGTTTGTCACCAAGAAAGGAACAAAAATTAAATACAAGGATCAGAACGACATTTAATGTTAAGCTATGACAAGCTGGAAGATTCTAATGATGAGGAAGAGTTATTTGAAGAGATATGCGATCAGGAAAATTCAAGATGATGATCTACGAAAATATCTAAGAAGAAAAAAGAGAAGGAACAAGTTCCAAGAAAGTTCAATTTCCAAGGTGATGATAAAACATTTTACCAAGCTCTATATTTATTGAATTAATGTACGAGGTTGATCGAACGGTTGAAATTAATCAAAAGAAAGTGTGATAAAGGAGATTAAGAAGAAAAACAAGGTCTATATAAAGGATGAAATTGTATGGACAAAAGGTTGGCTACTTGAAGGGTTATTGAGTCACTGATTGATGCAGTGAAGAAGGAAAAGGTTGAATTATGAGTTAGAAAGTTGAATTTGATGAGTGTTGAAGCTAGTGGAAAGTGAAGGATTGAAGTGAAGACAAAGAGTGCACAAAGGATATGATTATGCAAAAGATAGTTGTAGATTCATAGGTCAATTTATCTACTATTTCTTATTAACATTTGTAATAGAAAAATCTCTCAACCGATTGGACCTAACAGTCTACTTGTAAAATCCATGCAAGAGGTAATATTCTAAAAAGAGTATTTGAAGTCCTTTAACCAGGCCACTCTTAATAGGGTGAAGATCCTAACAGATCTGAGGTAAATCCCTTAACTGGGTCACACTTAGCAGTGTGCATTGTAATCTTTAACAGGATTGGCTTTTAACCTAGTGTACTTCAAAAGAGTATTTTTTTAGTAGGTGACAATTCCCATAGTGGTTTTTCCCAAAATTGTGTTTCCATGTTAAATACTGGTGTTATATATGTTGAATGATAATTTTGAATATTATTTCTCATTGATAAAGTTAATTTACTATTGGCAGTAAATCTTGAAGTGTGTCTGACTAAGTTGACACCGATTTTAATCAAAGAAAGTTTTTAAGGTATAGAGAATCAAGGATTATTGATTCACCCCCCTCTCCATAATCCAATAATTTGTATCAGAGCTAAGTAGTATAAAGGAATAAGTTTTAAATACTTGAGTAAAAGATCCAAATATGTATAGGAGATAAGTACCTAAGCTAGACAAGGAGATTTTCTCTACATGGAAAAGCAGGATGAGGTTATACCTATTTGGGATTGGAGATTAGAAACTTAATCATTTAGATACTGACTACACTCCACTACCTTCTAGACCAATGACACTTGATCAGGTAAGAGAAAAGAAGGAACACAACTCGGTAATGATTGAAATTTCCTCTTCCCTGAATGATTCTAAATTTAAAGATATTAAGGATTGTATTACTACAAAAGAGATGTGGGACAAACTTGTACTAGTTCATGGAGGTGATTTTCATGTACAAAAAGAAAAGGTTGACAATCTGAGAGGAAAATTTGATGAGATGAGAATGAAAGATGAAGAGAACATTGCACAATATAGTTTCAGAATAAAAGAAGTGGTGAATTCTATCAAAGGTGTTGTTGGAACACTAATTGGTGAAGAAGTGGTAAGAAAAATTCTCATAACACTTTCATCCAAGTATGCTATTTGAGTATCTACTATTCAAGAATAGAGATCCATATCGAATAACACTGTCACTATTGATGCCTTAATCGGTAAGGTGACTGCATTTGAGCTTAGTAATTATGATAATAGTCTACTGACTATTGAAAAAACTTTTAAATCATCTCTAACCATTAGAAGTTAAAGAAAATAAAGAGAGAGTCAATTTAGTATAGGTGGAAGTGACTATGATAGTATATTAATCGAAGAGAAATAAAATAAATAATTGCGAGTACTACTAGAAAAGAGGCTACTGATAGGAAAATGAAAGTATAAAGGTGTATCGTCAAAAAATGGAAGCACTTCCATTTAGGAAAATTTTAGACCTTCAAGTAGGTGGTCTAGGGTCATGTCAAGCACCTTGAGTGGGCCTTTGACTGCATCTGGCTTTTTCCCCATGCTCTACTTCTCTTTCCACCTGTTTCCAGCCTCTTTCTGGCACTCCATCCTAGGAAATTGAGATCTTTGACTTCAAGGTCAAGGATGACCTCTTGGGTCAAGGTCAACCTTGACTTTGACCTATGTCAAGGAAGACCTTGAATTTGACCTAGGTCAAATTTGACCTCGACCTTGACCCTAGGTCCTAATTTTAGATTCTGAAGGTTTCGGGATGTCAAGCTTCAGAAAGTTTTATTTCCTGCTTCTGGGTTGGTTGTTTCGGATTTCAGAATGATAAACTCTTAAATTGTATTTAATCTAGGTCCATTTCTATAGGTTAAGGTTTAATTGGAATTTAATTCTCCTATGTCGGCCTCTCTATAAATTTTTTCCCTAGACTAGTATAAAAGGAAGCCTTCCTCCCTCATTTTCACATCCATGATCAAGAATCTTTTTCAATCCATTTTTCATGATCAAGAAATCTTCAAGTAAGAAAGAAGGAGAATGAAATAATTAAATAATTCATTCATCCTCAAGCATCCAATCATTCAAGTATTCAAGATCCAATTCATCAAGGAGATCCATTGATAGCCATTGAAGGATTCAATCTCTTTGGAGCCCTCTTGTTGAAGATTCCTCCATCCAAATTCATCCAAGCTTCTTCCTATTCCAAGATCCACTCAAGATTGGTGTTGAAGATCTAGTGCAATTGATTTGAGACATCCTACATTCACTTCTACATTCATTTGGAGCATCCATACTTGTGGATTCAAGGATTCAAATCCTCCACAAGGATTTTAACATAAGCAAGGTGAATAGTTCCATTTACTTTGTTTATATATTACAATTTCAATTACATTTCAAGGTTGATTCAAAACCGGGGTTTGACCAAGGAAAACCCCTCATCCAACAAACAAAACCCTTTTTCTTGTAGATTCAGGTGTGAGACAATGAATATAAGTGTAGATCTAAGTACCATTTTTAGTGAACTTCTGGGATCCAGGAACAAAATTTTTGTCAGAACACTGTAGGTCAAGGATGACCTTGTGGGGTAAGATTGTACCCCAGGGTAAGATCTTACCCCTATCTGGGGTCAAGGACAACCTCACTCAGAAAAGAAAAAGGTTTCTGGGTTTTCTTTGTTTCTGCATTTCCAGTCTAGATCCGATTGTAGAATTTCTCAAAATTGTACATAGACATCAGAAAACAACATTTTCCAGATCTATCATACTTTAGGTTAGTATTTTTTTTCAATAAAGATTTCAATACAAAACAAAATACAAGTTTATCCTCTTTCTTCATATTCTCCATCGATTGATTTATCTATGTATTGACCATCCTCTTGTGGTTAATCAATTTGGATCTCCCTTTGGGAATTTGAGGTTAAGAAGTATATCTTATATGCCCATCATATTATTACACATCACATCATTTCATTTTTAGGATAGCACTATTTGATCACCTACATTTTGGGTGACCATGTTTTGTTATATTACATTTTGGTGAACCCGCGATAGACAACTCTTTCTTTTATGGTGTTAGATCTTGCATGTATTAGGTTTCTTATATGTGTTTGCATCTCACATAAAATAAAAATACAAAAACATTCATTTTTTCTTTCTTTGTGTTTTCTTAGTTTAGTTCATTTGCATTGCATTGGTATATGATCTTTACTACCTCTAGTCCTACCTATAATATTTTGGTTAGACAAAGTCGTAGACTTATGTGTACCTTTGATCCTGAGTCTTCCTCTTCTTTCCTTAGGATTTTGGATGATAATTTGATTCTTCATGATTCCAACCCTACTATGGAGAAAAAATCTTCTCACTCATCTTACGATGAGGATGATGCTTTAAGAGTTCCTCCTAAACAAGTCCAAAAACTTTCAACTAAACTTGATAAAATGGGTAATTGGCTTATTCAAGAAAACCATAATCAAGATTCTATTCAAGCTATAGAGGATCTTAAGAAAATTCTTTGTGATAATGATCAAGGTGTTAATTTCCTCCGTGGTATCACTCACCTTGTGCATTCAAATGTTAAACCTTTAATTCAAGAAGCTCAATATTTAGGATTGATTCCTCCTGTTACTAGTGTGGAACCTTCTTCCATTCCCTTACCTAGTATTCCTACTTATACCTCTCCTTTGGTGACTACAACGGTTCCCTCTCTTACTATGAGTGTCCCTCCTGTGTCCCTTCCTACATCACAACCTTCTTACCATAATGTTCCTTTTATTTATTCTAATCCTCTTCAAACTGTGGTTCCAAGTGTTCCTTCAGTTGTGTCTTCCATTCCTGCAGCTTCATATACTTTACCTAGTGTTTCTAATGTTGATGTGCCTCCTATTTCCTCTAATGATTCAATAATCATCAATTTGGCTCAAACCGCATCATCTTTACAATAACAACTTGCGTCCTTAACTCAAAACAATTTTAGCATTCCTGCATGTGACATGGGAAGTCCTTTATCCCTAGGCATCATTTGTGCTCCCATTTCTCAGCAAGCCGATGTGCCTCATCTTGAGAATTGTAATACCCCAAAAATGGGCTATAAGTTCATTAATTTTCTATATCAACAATTCGAACAAAATCGACATCGAAGTCCTAACCTAAGGCACATCTAAACATCATCGAATCATAATTGATTATCTTAAATTCTGCATCGAGGAATATTCCTAGTAATATTCCTAATCATCATAATTATCTTTAATTTAATGATTATTTGGCGATAAATCACATTTATCCTAAAGTTTGATTAATTGAATATTTTCATATTTAATTAATTAGATTTAATATCTTGCCACTTAATTGTGTAATTAAATTTAATTCTATCTATTATTAATTGTATTATTTAATTTTGACAATAAATCCAATATCCTATGAATAATTGATTAAATTCTTATTTAATTAATTAAAGCAAGTTGTCATTATTTAATAATATAGTTTTTAATAAAAATTTGATAAAATAGTTAATTAACCCATAAATTAATTATTTTATTTTAAAAATCAGTTAAGTTAGAAATAAATCACTTTATTATTAAATTAATTCATAAATAAAACATGCACAATCATAAAAGCAGACAACTATCAATTATCACTCTATTTTGAGTTAAAACTTAGCTTTTGCATGTTTTTGTGAGTTAACTATCTTTATTTAAAAATAACTCAAAAATTAAGTTGAGTTTATTTGAGTGATTTATAGCTTTTTTCATGCACCTCAAAAGCCCTGTATTTCTATAAAACCAAGGCTCAGCTCTTCATAATTCATCTCTCAAATTTGCATCCAAGCATCTCATATTTTTGCACAATCACGTTGGAGAATTAAAATTTGGAGAATCAAAGCTTATTGTGAATCAAGGCTATTGTGAGATCAATTTATTTGTTTTACATTCATTTAGATTCTTTTTCATATCATTGTTAGATCATTTTAGCATATCAATTTCCATATTAGCATAGATTCATATCAATTTTTCATTATTATTGCATAGAAAATACCAAAAATATAGATTAATTGCATTCATATTTCATATCAGTTTGGCATTCAAATCCTTCATTTAGGTGTCGTCTAGGTCACTGATCTCAATAGCAATCTGAGAACATCGATCTCGCACCTACTAGAAGGCAGTAAATCGCTTGGTTAAATTAGATTTTAATTTTGCACGATTTTGATTTTTGCTAACCTCTAATATTTTACTAAAGTGTTGTGTCTACAAATCAGGTACAAAATTTACACACACATTTCTGGCACCCACCGTGGGGCAACCCACCTTTACATGCTAGTTTTGATTTTGTTTTTGGGGAGCTAAAACCCTAAAGTTTCAAAGATTTAATTTTATCTCTCAAAAAACTTAAATTTTTTCTCTAAAATTTTTTTTGCAAGTTGGACACATATCAAAGAAGCTACAATAAAAAATTTAGAATTTTTTGAGATATTTTGAATTTTTAATAATTTTTTCTTGAAATTTTGAAAAAAATTAGTATCTGATGCAAATCAGCATATTTTTCAGAAATGTTTATATTTTCAGAAGGCTATTTAAATTCTATAGGGGGTCCATTCTTTGTATTTTAAATTTGGAAGTAATATAATAGCTCAAATAGTCAATTTACAAAAACTAGTTTATTTTTATAAAATGGGTCTCTAGGGCATAAATGAAGAGATTTTTCTAAAATTTTTACATTTTTGGAAAGATCTCTATTTTTTAGTAGGGGTTTCTATTTTGAATTTCTATTTTTGTATCCAAAATCATATCAAACAAATTAGATCTTGTTGACTAGGTCAAATGCAGCAAAAAAAATAAAGTTTTGTGATGGGTATGCACTTATTTTTTTTACATGGTTCAATGAATGATATGAGTTGTCATTTGGGTTAATTTCTGGTTATTATTTCTGATAATAATTGATTTTTAGAGCTAACCCTATAGTTTTCATAAGTTGAATATATGTTGCATATCTTGTTTGCTTGTTTGCTTGTTGGAGAGTTCGTCACTTGCTTGCATGGAAAAGTTCAACAAGAATTGCTAAAAATCAAGTAAAATCTACTAAGCACGTTGCGAGGATCCAAGGTATTCTCCTTCATCTAATAAAATTTTAATTTGGACTTAAAATAAATCTCTTATGTGTCTGGCTTGTGTGCATCTTTTCATGCTTTTGTCTATTTCTACACACTTGCATAATTGATACTAGGTTGTGACCCCTTAAGGATTCATTAAGTAATCTCAGATACTTATGATTGATCTTGATTGTTATCTTGGGTTATTGGACTCACTAATCCGTCGGCCTCTCATTCTGCCCCGTGGTTGCAATCTCAGCACCATAAAGGGGAGGGGTCTACAGGAGAGAAGCGTTAATTGTCCACCAGGCAACCCATTTGTGCTTTTAGGAACTCACTTGTTTTCTAAGTTGGGGACTTATTTTCAGCTTATGTGAGGTGTTAAGTGTTCCACCTTGTGGACTCAACTCATATTTTCTTTAAGCATTAAGTGTTCCTCTTTCTGCTTTTTGGGTACTTTTGGTAGATTTGATTTTGGAAACATACATCTGTGCTCACATAGTAATTAGGCCCTATGAACACTATTCATGATTCTTGAGAGATTAGATTCCCAGTGAAATCCTTCTTGATGACAGAATCCTTGTAGGTAGGGAGGATACTTAGTGCATTTCACATTCAACTTGGTTAGTGCGTCTTCTCTTATTGATCGATACATTCTCTCCCAAGAGAGATTGATAGATCACATGGGGTAGACATCACAAGCTTTGGTGAATCAAAATTGGTTAGTGCATCTTCCCTTATTGATTGATACATTCTCTCCCCAGAGAGGTTGATAGATCATGTGGAGTTGACATCATAGACCTTGGTGAAGCAAAACTTTGTCTTAGCATGTCAGACACTAGTTCTAATACTAGTTCTGATACTTGTTCTGATACTTGTTCTGATATTAGTTCTGATACTTGTTCTGATACTTGTTCTAATACTTGTTCTGATACTTGGTATACTTGATAGCATCTTTTTCCATTGCAAACTCCCAAGAAAGATCATATCATGCAGTCCCAATGTCTAGCAAGGTGGAGAACAAGAGGGATTGGCAAGTTGGTGGAAGAGATGGAAGACAAGAGATTGAATAAGAATGAAGGGGAGAAATCCTCAAGGGAAAACTCCTCAAGAATACCCAAGCTAGGGAAAAAGTGGTATGTAAAAGCACATTTGGACAAGCAATGAAAGACCAGCATAGGATAAGTCACAAAATCATTATGCAAGAGTAGGAAAGGATGCATTCCAAAGGAGTAGACATGTCAAGAGGCTTCATAGCACCGTGTTTTACTTTTTTTCTTTTTTTAGATCAAGACCAAAGGGGAAAAGGATAGTGATAGGCTAGAATGAATGCAAGAAAATAAATATGAAGACTAAACAGGAAGGGAATGAAAGCAAGATCATTGTAAGATAGCTCACAAAATAACCAAATATTCGTGTATAGATCAACATTGTCAAGATCAAAAAGAGAAGATGGAATGGATAAAATATGTAGAAGAACTACGCATGACGCCTAATTGCCAAGTTTCCATCATGGTACTTATCCAAGGTGCCACAAGGAAGTGGTTTTAACCATAGGATGAATTTATTTCTCTTTACTTTTGCTACCAAGGTGCCTGTTTCCAGGTTTTCACCAAGGCACATTTTCAATTTTTTATATTTTTTTTTTCAAAATTTTTGGAAGAAGGCAAGCTTTTTAGATAATGCTCCTTGAAAGGATAAACCATGATATGCCAAGGATTCAAAATGATATGATCAAAGATGCTGATAGGGAAAGGGAGATGAAAGAGAAAAATGGAGGATAAGGTTTTATGTAAAGCGAGTGAGGTTGGAAGATAGGAGGAATAGACAAATGAAGAAAAATGACAGAAGGTAGAAGGATAATGCATGGAAGGATTGTGAAAGGGTAGATGGAAAGGAATGCAAGCTCAACATCAACACATACTTTGAAGGGTGGTGAGAGGATGGAGGAATCATGAATGAGGAAATACGTGAAGGAATATGACAAATGGATAGCAGAGGTTGTGGTTTAGGTGCATGGAATGGAGGAATGCTTTTGGAAGAAGATGAAGTGGAAGTCTTTGGAAGCTTGAATGTCAACTTAACCTTTTGCTCAACACCAGACTCTTTCAAGAGAGACTTTGGAATCCATATAGTCATAGGCTTTTCATTTCTTTTTGGTAATCTAGAGAGAATATCTTCAATGATGAATTTTGGAACCCATACTTGTCTTGTAGTTTTCTTCTTAGATATCTCTTTTGGCTTTATGTTTCCATGTCTATTAAAAGAGACATAGTGATCTTCTTTTTTTGATGGATTCTTGTATTGCTTCTTTTTCTTGTATTGAACATTCAAGTTACTTCCAAAAGATTTGGGACTTGTGGAAGAAGGAGGAGGATATGACTGGTTTAAATGGGTGGGTGGATGAAAAGGATTCAAGGGTATGCATCTATGTTAATCTTGAGGAAAGATAGGAGATGGAGGGATGTAAGGATCCAAAATGGATGGAAAATTAGGAGAGTTAGGAGGGGAAAGTGAAGGAACATAAGGACCCAAGATGGAAGGAAGATGTGAAACCCTTTGTAATAGTGGAAGAGGTCCAAGGATGGAAGTGGAAGATACAAAAGGATAATCAATAAGTTCATCAACATCTATATGACAACCAAGGACATCAGCATCTTTAGAGTGAGCTTTAGAATTTTCAATAGAATCATGAACATCTTGAATATGAACACCTTCTTTGATAGGATTGTTCAAAGCTTGAAAAGACTTAAGAAGAGTAGAAAGTGAAAATGAACATGGAGTGGTAGAATAAGAAGATGGAAGACTTTGATCTTGACAAGGATCTTTGGATAGCATAAGTGCATAATTTTTTTCTTGATTTTCAATAGGCTTAACATCAAAAATAACAACACCATTTTTACCAACCTTAATGGAAGTATCATCTTTGGAAAGCGCAAGCGTAGTAAGGTTATTTTGATTGTCAATAAGCTCAACAGTGTAAGTAGTATCTCGATCTTGCTTAGGAGAAGACTTAATACATGGTGGAATGCATGAGAAAGGGTGTGCAAGATCAAAAGAACCCTGAGGTGGATAAGAGACATCGTGAAAAGGAGTGAATGACATGGAGGGTTCTTGATCTTGATCTTTCTTTATGTTCTTTTCTTCATCATTTTTAGAGTCCTCTTGACATGGAGCCACTTCTAAGGACAAGGAAGCATGTTGGGATTTTATGGATGACTTTGGAAGAGATGGTGGAGAACTAGTTGAAGTAGGGATTATAGCATATGAAGGCTTGGGCTCTTTAGGTTTATCATTATTGAAAGTATTTTCAGCCAAGTGAAGGTTAGCTTGAGTTTCTTTAAGAGGTAGCCCTGAACGATAACTATAGGGAACCGCATGAAAAGTATCAGGGCTTGTGTCAGATGAAGGTTCTGTGAAAGATTTGAAAGACTTAGAAGCTTTAGGAAATGTATGGGTATTGGAAGAAGTAGGGGATGGAAATGAGCCATCACTAGACACAACACTTCACTAGACACAACACTTCAGTAAAACATTAGAGGTTAGCTATAATCAAAATCATGTAAAATTGAAATCTAATTTAACCAAGTGATTTACTGCCTTCTAGTAGGTGCGAGATTAATGTTCTCAGATTGTTATCAAGATCAGTGACCTAGACGACACCTAAATGAAGGATTTGAATGCCAAACTGATATGAAATATGAATGCAATTAATCTTTTTTTTTTTTTGGTATTTTCTATGCAATAATATGATGAAAACTGATATGAATCTATGCTAATATGGAAATTGATCTAACAATGATATGAATCTATGCTTATATGTAAATTGATCTATGATATGCTAAATGATCTAACAATGATATGAAAATGAATCTAAATGAATGTAAAAAAATAAAAACAAATTGATCTCACAATAGCCTTGATTCGCAATAAGCTTTGATTCTCCCAATTCTGATTCTTCAACGTGATTGTGCAAAAATATGAGATGTTGTGGATGCAAATTTTGAGAGATGAATTATGAAGAGCTGAGCCTTGGTTTTATAGAAATCCAGGGCTTTGGAGATGCATGAGAAAAAACCATAAATCACTCAAATAACTTAGGTTGATTTTTGAGTTATTTTTAAATAATAGATAATTAAGTCACAAAAATTATGCAAAAGCACAGTTCAACTCGAATTATAAGTTTAGATCAACTTTAAAACTCAAAAAGATGTTGAGTTTCAAAAAGCTAACAATTTGCATTGATTTTCCAATTTGAGTTTAACTAGTCCTTGAATGTGCACATGGATAATTATGATTTAATAAATAAATAAAGTGATTTATTCTCAACTTAACTACTTTTTGAAATAAAATAATTAATTTATGGGTTAATTAATTATTTTATCAAAATTTTATTAAAAACTATATTATTAAATAATGACAACTTGCTTTATTTAATTAAATAAAAATTTAATCAATTATTCATAAGATTTTAGATTTATTGTCAAAATTTAAATAATATAATTAATAATAGATAGAATTAAATTTAATTAAACAATTAAGTGGCAAGATATTAAATCTAATTAATTAAATATGAAAATATTCAATTAATCAAACTTAGGATAAATGTGATTTATCACCAAATAATCATTAAATTAAAGATAATTAGGATGATTAGGAATATTACTAAAAATATTCCCCGATGCAGAATTTAAGATAATCAATTATGATTCGATGATGTTTAGATGTGCCTTAGGTTAGGACTTTGATGTCGATTTCATTCGAATTGTTGATATATAAGGTTAATGAACATATAGCCCATTTTTGGGGTATTACATTTTTCCCCTCTTTGAATTACTGTGTGAAGCACAATGGTTCAAAGATAGTCTGTGTTTGATAGAGATATGAAACTGATTCGAAATTGATAATTGATATGAGACAGAAGCTGATTGATATTGATTTGATATGGAGATAATAGGTCCTGAATGACCAAAGATAATGTTCACTATAACAACAAATGAACCTATGATTGTGAAAAAGTGTCAAAACACCTGATTCCAAACCTTAGGATTGCAAAGAAGTGAGTGACCGGTTCTAGACTCGATTGTCTTAGCAGAACTAGCAGGTATCACATCCGAATCCTTCAGTTGCCGAAGAACCAAGGAAAGAACACTATGATCCGATGGTTGCAAAAACTGATACAATTTACAAGATTAGGAGAATACTAGATTGATATGGATCTTGATGAATCTGATATGCCCCAAGTGATGATAGATTTGTCCCGAGCGATGAGGTTTTTTGATGAATCAGCAACTAGATGTGGTTGTTGTCTTGATCACTGATGAAAGATAACAGATTCCAAATAAAATTAGATTTACAGACTTGAATGATGTGCAATACTATGCCCCCTTCAGGATTAAAATTGAAATCTGACAAGAGAAGTCAGCGTTAAAATTTAGAAGCATGTTAATTGATTTAAGAAGTGGTTATACACATCCGAGAATGCGTTCTACATCATTTAGAGGTCGTGGAGACCATGTTTGATGAGGTTTGACCATGAGTTGACCATGGTTGACCAAGTTGAAATTTTGATAGTTTGATGTTAGATAATCAGTTAAGTTGAATACTGGATTTCTGTGATAATAGAAGGTTGAATATGCAAGCAGTTAATAATATGAATGATCTCAGATTTGAATTTTGATCCCGAAAAAGGATTCTACTTGCTATTTCATTGGAGGAACCTTCGTGTGGGATTCAACTCTTGTTAGATTGGAAGAGGTGATTGAAGAATTGTTTAAGCATTGAAGTTCATTTAGTCATTGTGAGATCATGCAACATGCAAAATGCAATAAGACATGCAAAATGAAATGCAACCTATGACCTAGGACCTAGTCACTGATCATATGTTGATTTGTTATCATCATTGAACTTTTAGGTAACCAGATAAATCAATACAATGTCCACTAGCTAAAAAAACCATAGACATATGAATATTGATTTGTATGCGCAAGAATCAATACAACACCCACTGGTCCAACAACCATGGATATATGAATATTGATTTTATTTTTAGAATGGTGGATTAGATATAAGCATCAAGGCACAAACACTAGGATGACCTGAATATCATGTCCATTTTGATATAACAATTTGTATAAGCATCAAAACATAAACATCATGATGACGTGAATACGCCTTGCATTACAAACACATCAAACAGCCAAGAGATTATTCTAAATCCAATGTGAATTACCCGTAGTGACCCTTTATCATTCACATCCTTAGGTAAGATCATGTTTCACAGTAAGAGAAAGAACTCACTCAAAAAGACAATAGTTAGATTGATACTTCTTTAAATTTTTTGGGTATCAATGGTCGAGGTACGCATGGCCATCCAATTCGAGATAGAGGCTCTTACAGTTGGACACCATTTCAATCCAAAATTTTCAAAGATGTTAGATTTTCACATACAAGTAGAAGACAAAGAAAAGATTATGCCCCTAGTCATCACTCTCTAAATCTTGTAAAGGACATCGTCGAAGAGCTCGAAGGGACACAATATGCAAAAATCTCCATGGAAACTCTATGCTCTTTTCCATTTGATAAAGAATTGTACATGTCACCATGCCCTCAGACAAAATGTGAGCAACGTGACAACCCTTATGATACTTCTTCCACAGAGAGTGACACATCAAGCTTTGGAGACTATGATGACTATGACAATAGACAATGTAATGATACCTATGACACCTCTGTTCCTAAGAGTCCTCCTCATCGCGTGTTCCTACTTAATACAAATGGGCCGTCACATTGGATAGATCGTGATGGTGATCCATATGATTTTGATTTTAAAAGAGATTTTGATGGCTTTTGTGGATAATACCTTGATTATGATCCATCTGCTACTGCTGAGGACTATAAAATGCATTGTGCTAGCTTGAAGCATCAATATTATAAGAATTCTTCTCCTAAAGACTCTCTTGCTGAAAATAAAGATTATCTTCTCAAGCAAGGTCATGTTAATGTTGAACCTTTGTCTAGTGATGGTTCCCTTCCATCCCCTACTTCCTCCAATACCCATACATTTCTTAAAGCTTCTGAGTCTTTCAAATCTTTCACAGAACCTTCATCTGACACAAGCCCTGATACTTTTCATGCAGTTCCCTATAGTTATCCTCCAGGGCTACCTCTTAAAGAAACTCAAGCTAACCTTAACTTGGCTACAAATACTTTCAATAATGATAAACCTAAAGAGCCTAAGCCTTCATATGCTATAATCCCTACTTCAGCTAGTCCTCCACCATCTCTTCCAAAGTCATCCATACAATCCCAACATGCTTCCTTGTCCTTAGAAGTGGCTCCATGTCAAGAGGACTCTAAAAATGATGAAGAAAAGAACATAAAGAAAGATCAAGATCAAGAACCCTCCATGTCATCCACTCCTTTTTCTGATGTCTCTTATCTGCTTCATAGTTCTTTTGATCCTGTACACCCTTTTTCATGCATTCCACCATGTCTTAAGTCTTCTCCTAAGAAAGATCAAGCTACTACTTACACTATTGAGCTTATTGACAATCAAAATAACCTTACACTTGCGCTTTCCAAAGATGATACTTCCATTAAGGTTGGTACAAATGGTGTTGTTACTTCCAATGTTAAGCCTATTGAAAATCAAGAGAAAAATTATGAGCTTATGCTATCTAAAGATCCTTGTCAAGATCAAAGTCTTCCATCTTCTTATTCTACCACTCCATGTTCACTTTCACTTTCTACTCTTCCTAAGTCTTTGCAAGCTTTGAACAATCCTATCAAATAAGGTGCTCATATTCAAGATGTACTTGATTCTATTGAAAATTCTAATGCTCACTATAAAGATGCTGATATCCTTGGTTGTCATATAGATGTTGATGAACTTATTGATTATCCTTTTGCGTCTTCCACTTCCATCCTTGGACCTCTTCCACCACTACTAAAGGCTTCACGTCTACCTTCCATCTTGGGTCCTTATGTTCCTTCACTTTCCCCTCCTAACTCTCCTGATTCACCATCCATCTTGGGTCCTTACATCCCTCCATCTCCTATCTTTCCTCAAGATCAACATAGATGCATACCCTTGAATCTTTTTTATCCACCCACCCATCTAAACCAATCATATCCTTCTTCTTCCACAAGTCCCAAGTCTTTTGGAAGTAACTTAAATGTTCAATACAAGAAAAAGAAGCAATACAAGAATCCATCAAAAAAAGATCCCCATGTCTCCTCTAATAGACATGGAAATATAAAGTAAAAAAAGATATCTAAGAAAAAAAATACAAGACAAGTATGGGTTCCAAAATTCATCATTGAAGATATTCTCTCTAGATCATCAAAAGGAAATAAAAAGCCTATGGCTATATGGATTCCAGAGTCTCTCTTGAAAGAGTCTGGTGTTGAGAAAAAAGTGAAATTGACATTCAAGCTTCCAAAGGCTTCCACTTCATTTTTCTCCAAAAATATTCTTCCATTCCATGTGCCTAAACCACAACCTCTACTATCCATTCATCATATTCCTTCACGTATTCCTTCATTCATGTTTCCTCCATCTTCTCACCACCCTTCAAGGTATGTGTTGATGTTGAGCTTTCCTTCCTTTCCATATACCCTTTCACAATCCTTCCATTCAATATCCTTCTACCTTCTATCATTTTTTCTCATTTGCCTATTCCTCCTATCTTCCAACCTCACTCGCTTTACATAAAACCTTATCTTCCATTTTTCTCTTCCATCTCCCTTTCCCTATCAACATCTTTGAGCGTATCATTTTGAATCCTTGACATATCATGGTTTATCCTTTCAAGGAGCATTATCTAAAAAGCTTGCCTTCTTCCAAAAAGAGAAAAAAAAATAAAAATGAAAAAAAAAATAAATAAATAAAAAAAAATTTAAAACAAAAAAAAAATTGAAAATGTGCCTTGGTGAAAACCTGGAAACAGGCACCTTGGTAGCAAAAGTAAAGAGAAATAAATTCATCCTATGGTGAAAACCACTCCCTTGTGGCACCTTGGATAAGTACCATGATGAAAACCTGGCAATCAGGTATCATGAGTAGTTCTTCTACATATTTCATCCATTCCATCTTCTCTTTTTGATCTTGATAATATTGATCTATACATGAATATTTGGCTATTTTGTGAGCTATCTTATGATGATCTTGCTTTTATTCCCTTTTTATTTAGCCTTCATATCCATCTTCCTCCATTCATTTTTTTCTATCACTATTCTTTTCTCCTTTGGTCTTGATCTAATAATAAAAAAAAGAAAGAAAGAGTAAAACACGATGCTATGAAGCCTCTTGACATGTCTACTCCTTTGGAATGCATCCTTTCCTGCTCTTGCATTATGATTTTGTGACTTATCCTATGCCGGCCTTTTATTGCTTGTCCAAATGTGCTTTACATGACAAATTTTCCCTAGCTTGAGTATTCTTGAAGAGTTTTCCCTTGAGGATTTCTTCCCTTCATTCTCTTTCATTCTCTTATATTCCATCTCTTCCACCAGCTTGCCAATCCCTCTTGTTCTCCACCTTGCTAGACATTGGGACTGCATGATATGATCTTGCTTGGGAGTTTGCAATGGAAAAAGATGCTATCAAGTATACCAAGTATCAAAACAAGTACCAAAACCAATATCAAAATAAGTACCAGAACCAGTATCAGAACAAGTATGAAAATCAGTATCAGAAATAGTATTAGAACAAATATCAGAACTAGTATCAGAACAAGTATCAGAACTAGTATCAGAACTAGTATCAAAACAAGTATCAGAACAAGTATCAGAACACCTATTGGGGCTACACCTTTCACTTTAGTTTATGGGTCTGAAGCGGTACTGTCTATTGAGGTTGAAATCCCATCACTAAGAATCAAAATGCACGGTCTAGTAACTGATGATGACTACAGAGTGTCTAGGTGGCAAGAACTTGAACTACTAGATGGGTGCAGACAAGCAACATATGATCATCTCAAAGTATATTAGAAGAGAATGTCTAGAGGCTACAACAAAAAAGTTAGACATAGAGAATTTCAGGTTGGTGATCTAGTCTTGAGAGAAAATCCTAAACATCAATCCCATTGAGAACGCAAGGGGAAGTTCGAACCCAATTGGTTGGGTCCCTTTGTCATCACTGCTACTTTTAGCTCTGGTGCCTATCAACTCTTAATGACTGAAGGAGAATAGCTCTGAGAACCAATCAATGTTCTCCATCTAAAGAAATTCTACGCCTAAGGCATTCAGTCTATGGTAAAATATCCTGAAAAAATTATAAAAATCAGAAAAAGTCTTGAAAAAATGAACATCTTGGTGAAAACCTAGCAATAGGTGCCTTGATGATTCACAAAAAAATCAAAAAATATCAAAAGTACAAAAAAAAAAATTGAAAAATGAAAAATACAAAAAAATGAAAAAAGAAGAAAAAGTGCCTTGGTGAAAACCTGGAAACAGGCGCCTTGGAAGCAAAAATAGAACCTCTATCAAGATGGTGAAAACCTGGCAAACGGGTGCCACTTGTTTCAAAATGCTCCATCTATTAGTGCAAGCTTGGTCTTTCCTAGCTTTCAGTCTTGCTTTAGTTTGTGCATATCTCCCGGTTTGTTTTTTGCATTTCCAGTTTTCAATAAGTCAGTTTGTCCACCAATCTGCTCAAGTGTCTATATCCTATCAATGTTCAAACTTGGGGGAAATCAATGTCATATCCTATGGTCTCCAATGTATCTTAGATGTGTCATATCCAGTCAGAGTCCTTTGAAGCTATATCTGAGTCAGTCAGTCAGTCTCGTCTCCAGAAAGGATTTTGCATCTACAACAACACAATCAAACACAAACTGAAAACAATCTATTATTTTTACATGCTTTTATCTCCTTGTATGCTTACTAATTCGCATTGAGATTTTTGCATATTGTGTCCCTTCAAGCTCTTCGATGATGTCCTTTATAGGATTTAGAGAGTGATGACTGGGGGCATAATCTTTTCTTTGTTTTCTTCTTGTATGTGAAAATCTAACAACTTTGGAAATTTTAGATTGAAATGGTGTCTGACTGTAAGAGCCTCTATCTCAAATTGGATGGCCATGCGTACCTCGACCATTGATACCCAGATGATTGAAAGAAGTATCAATCTAACTATTGTCTTTTTGAGTGAGTTCTTTCTCCTACTGTGAAACATGATCTTACCTAAGGATGTGAATGACAAAGGGTCACTACGGGTAATTCACACTGGATTTGGAATGATCTCTTGACTGTTTGATGTGTTTGTCATGCAAGGCATATTTAGGTCATCATGATGTTTATGTTTTGATGCTTATACAAATTGCTATATCAAAATGGACATGATATTCAGGTCATCCTGGTGTTTGTGCCTTGGTGCTTATATCTAATCCGACATTCTGAAAACAAAATCAATAGTTATATATCCATGGTTGTTGACCAGTGGGTGTTGTATTGATTCTTGCGCATACAAATCAATATTCATATGTCTATGGTTTCATAGCTAGTGGGCATTGTATTGATTTATCCGGTTACCTAAAAGTTCAATGATGATAACAAATCAACATATGATCAGTGACTAGGTCCTAGGTCTTAGGTTGCATTTCATTTTGCATGTATCTTTGCATTTTGCACTTTGCATGATCTCCAATGATTAAATGAACTTCAATGCTTAATTGATTCTTCAAATTGCATCTTCAAATCTAACAAGAGCTGAATCCCACACGAAGGTTCCTCCAATGAAACAACAAGTAGAATCCATTTTTGGGATCAAAATCAAAATCTGAGATCATTCATATTATTTACTGCTTGCATATTCGACCTTCGATCATCACAGAAATCTAGTATTCAACTTAATTGATTATCTTACATCAAACTATCAAAATTTCAACTTGGTCAACTATGGTCAACTCATGGTTTAACCTAGTCAAATTTAGTCTTTTGGACCTCCAAACGATGCAGAATGCATTCTTGAATGTGTATAACCACTTTTCCAATCAATTAGCATGCTTCTGAACTATCAACGCTGACTTTTTCTTGTTAGATTTCAATTTTAATCCTGAAGGGAGCATGGTATTGCACATCATTCAAAGTCTGTAAATCAAATTCAATCAATATCTTTTATCAGTGATCAAGACAAGAACCACGTCTAGTTACTGATTCATCAAAAAAGTCCTCATCACTAGGGGCAAATCTGTCATCACTTGGGGCATATCAGATTCATCAAGATCCATATCAATATGGTATCCTCCTAATCTTGTAAACTGTATCAGTTTTTGCAACCATCAGATCATAGTGTTCTTTCCTTGGTTCTTCGGCAACTGAAGGATTCAGATGTGATACCTGCTAGTTCTGCTAAGACAATCAAGTCTGGAACCGGACACTCACTTCTTTGCAATCCTAAGGTTTGGAATCAGGGATTTTGACACTTTTTCACAATCATAGGTTCATTTGCTGTTACAGTGTACACTATCTTTGGTCATTCAGGACCTATTATCTCCATATCAAATCAATATCAATCAGCTTCTGTCTCATATCAGTTATCAATTTCGCATCAATTTCATATCTTTATCAAACACAAACTATCTTTGAACCACTGCGCTTCACACAGTAATTCAAAGAGGGGCAAAATGTAATACCCCAAAAATGGGCTATAAGTTCATTAATCTTCTATATCAACAATTCGAATAAAATCAACATCGAAGTCCTAACCTAAGGCACATCTAAACATCATCAAATCATAATTGATTATCTTAAATTTTGCATCGAGGAATATTCCTAGTAATATTCCTAATCATCATAATTATCTTTAATTTAATGATTATTTGGCAATAAATCACATTTATCCTAAAGTTTGATTAATTGAATATTTTCATATTTAATTAATTAGATTTAATATCTTGCCACTTAATTGTGTAATTAAATTTAATTCTATCTATTATTAATTGTATTATTTAATTTTGACAATAAATCCAATATCCTATGAATAATTGATTAAATTCTTATTTAATTAATTAAAGCAAATTGTCATTATTTAATAATATGGTTTTTAATAAAAGTTTGATAAAATAGTTAATTAACCCATAAATTAATTATTTTATTTCAAAAATCAGTTAAGTTAGAAATAAATCACTTTATTATTAAATTAATTCATAAATAAAACATGCACAATCATAAAAGCAGACAACTATCAATTATCAATTAAAGCTAAACTCTATTTTGAGTTAAAACTTAGCTTTTGCATATTTTTGTGAGTTAACTATCTTTATTTAAAAATAACTCAAAAATCAAGTTGAGTTTATTTGAGTGATTTATAGCTTTTTTCATGCACCTCCAAAGCCCTGAATTTCTATAAAACCAAGGCTCAGCTCTTCATAATTCATCTCTCAAATTTGCATCCAAGCATCTCATATTTTTGCACAATCACGTTCGAGAATTGAAATTTGGAGAATCAAAGCTTATTGCAAATCAAGGCTATTGTGAGATCAATTTGTTTGTTTTACATTCATTTAGATTCTTTTTCATATCATTGTTAGATCATTTTAGCATATCAATTTCCATATTAACATAGATTCATATCAATTTTTCATTATTATTGCATAGAAAATACCAAAACTATAGATTAATTGCATTCATATTTCATATCAATTTGGCATTCAAATCCTTCATTTAGGTGTCATCTAGGTCACTGATCTCGATAGCAATCTGAGAACATCAATCTCGCACCTACTAGAAGACAGTAAATCACTTGGTTAAATTAGATTTCAATTTTGCACGATTTTGATTTTTGCTAACCTCTAATATTTTACTGAAGTGTTGTGTCTACAGATCAGGTACAAAATTCACACACACAAGAATTACAATGGTAAGGGAGACCCTGTTACTCATGTTAAAACATTTTAGATCCTCTATAGTGAATATTCTTATGACCATAGTATTTTAGCCAAGTTTTTTTCTATAAATTTTCGTGACAAGGCCTTACAATGGTATTGTTCCTTACCTCCTTATTCTATTGACTCTTTTCCAAAACTTGCCAATGCTTTTATTCAACAATTTCAAAATAACATTGGTCTGCAAGTATCTTTAACTGATTTGATGCATTGTAAACAAAACACTAAGGAAAAATTAACTAAATTCATTGGTAGATTTAAGCATTTGCATGCTCATATTTCTCATCATGTTCCTGATATGGATATTCAACGTATGTTTATTTCAAATTTACAAAAGGATATTAGAGATAAGATTCTGCTTACTGAATTTACCTCTTTTCAACAGCTTTGTGCAGCGCTTCATCATTATCTTTTACAAGTGAGTCAATTTGAGAGAAACACTCCAATGGCTCCTATTCCAATTGATAAGAGTGATGCTACTCCTAATCCAAACAAATTTAAAAAACTCAACAACTATGTCAAGATAAATAAACAAGCGAATACAGTTGCTGATCAAGTTGTCGTTGCATCTCACAATGCTACTTCTGCATCCACTGCTTTTCATTTGAATCGTACATTTACTCCTCTCTCTGAATCTTTACATTTTATTATGAATAGGTTTTTAACTTCTAATATGATTACTTTACCTCCTATTCGACCTCTTTTACCTGGTACGATAGCATCCAAATCTTTTGGTCCTAAAGATTGTTGTCAATACCATCGTTAAAATGTCCATGATACTGAGAATTTTTATTCTTTAAAACATAAGGTTCAAGATTTAATTGATTCTAATGCCTTATATGTTGATAATTTTGATTGTAGTGGGAACAAATATTTCTCTCCTCCTAATCAAAACTTTCAAATCTATACGAATCCTTTACCTACACATGATACTAATATTATTGCTCAACCATCTTCTATGGATATTGTTTATGATTCAAAGATGGATGATCTTAAACATATTGTTAACCATGTGGAGCATGTTGTTTTGCCTCAACCTCAAACTCAAACTCAAGTTCCACCTCAACCAAAACCAAAACCGCAACCCAAACTGAAAACTCATCCAAAACCTCAAAAAAAACCTAAGAATAAAAGACCTCGGGAACTCTTGATTACCTTTGATGAATCTAAGACTATTAAAGCTCTTGATGGTCCCCTTTACATTTATGCTAGGATTTCTCAGATACCTACGCATGGTCTTCTTGTTGATCCTACATCTTTAGTCAATGTTATTACTGAATAAAATATTTTTATGAAAAACTTGCAACATGATTCTTCTGATACATCTGATGTATGGAATCAAACTTGTAATGGTTTTCTTTATCCATCGTTTGGTTCTATCAACTTGTTGGTTAAACTTTGTGGTAAAATTATGAATACTATATTTGTTGTTGTTCCTACTTCTAATCAATTTGAAGTTAAGCTTGATTTTCCTTGGTTGAATACCATGCATGCTGTTGCTTCTCCTATCCATAAGTGTCTTAAATTCATTCATGATGAAGAAGTGAAGATGATTAACCATATTTTATATGAACCTTCTAGGTGCAAGGATTGTACTATACTTGACTTATTTTGGCCTTCAATACCTAATTCATGTCCTTCTCGACCTGATAATATTTTTCGCTCATATTAAGCCTATAAGCATCGCAAGATTCTTGAGTTAAGCATGCCACCGATGGATCTTAATCATGGTCTTTTTCCTACACCTTCCATACCTCCTTTATCTATGGCTTATAGTTCTATTAATCAAGCTCCTAGTGTTTCTTGTTAGTCTGTTGAGAATCCTACTAATCCTCCTATAGAACTTGTAAAGGATCCTGTAGTTGTTCCTCCTAGTTCTCAATATATTTCAAACAAGAAAAAATGTAATCAATCTACTAATGAACATCGTAAGAAGCATCATGCTCAAGCTAAAGCTCGTACTTCTATTATTCAAAGTTCTTTACCTTCTTTTGATCAATCTATGCATGATGTGTTAGAATAAGTTACTGCTAATAATGATGTTAAGATGCAAGATAATGATGATTCTATTCATATCTTAGATCCTATTTTGATTAATCTAGATGAAGAAGATACTCTTGATGATACTAATGATGGTAATGATGAATATGAGACTATTGACATTGACATTGATTTACCTAATATGCTTTCATCACAATTGAGACTTGCACCTAGTATCGAACGTTATAATTCTCAAGAGGATCCTTGTTTGGAACTGGCTATCATTCCTACGGTGTTGGATAGAGTCCCTCTTGCAAGTTACCCACCTTCCCTAAATGATATAGAACAAGATGGGGAGAGTAGGTGGTGTGCTTGATTGGCTAGTCCTACGTGGTAGCTTTTTGTGTGCTTGTATGTTGTACTGTGCTTCTCCTATAATGTGTTTTCTAAATGTTTGTTAGATTCTTTTATACAACCCTTGTTACATTATTGGTACAAGGTGATAAAAGAATTGAACCTATTGTACTATTCCTCTATATGTATCTTTACTCTTCTATATGTTGTTTCATGTTATGTTGTACTTGTGCTAGTGTTTGTAAATGTTTCCTTGTGTAATCTTCTTGGATTCATGATTTGGTAGCACTGATTCTTTTTGGTCTCCATGTCATGGTCCAAAAATATTCTTCTTTGTATCTCTTATGTGATATTTTCTCCATTGTGATTGTAGTTCTACTTTCTTTAGGGAATGATGTCAATTCATTTGCAATAATATCATATATATATATATATATATATATATATATATATATATATATATATATATATATATATATATATATATATATATATATATATATATATATATATATATATATATATATATATATATATATATATATATATATATATATATATATATATATATATATATATATATATATATATATATATATAATCTTATGATCATACTGACCCCACGATAGGTAGATCCCTTCTATGTTCTTTGTATGTTTATGTTGTGTTTCCCTTGATTTGTCTTTGTTTGGGGGCATCTCGTAGTGGAAACATAATTAGTGGAGTTGTTTATGTTTCCGTTCAAGCCATTGCTTCTATTAAAGTGTTAGCGATGACTTTAACGTGGGGCCATACGATCTGCTCACCTATTGCACACATGCACTTTCAATATACATATATTTTTCAAACCTCTTGTCTCCCTTTATGGATTAGTGACTAATCCCTAAAGCATGGATTTTCATTTTATAGGATCTCTTTATCTCTCCGGTGTCAAAATTTTGATGGTTGAAGGCATCCTTAAGAATGGATCTCTTTTTCTTTTTGGTTCTACTCCTATGGAATAGAATATTCCTAGGGGTGAATCTTTGATGGGTTGACTAGTGAGTAGCCACATTCACTAGGCAGTTCAATTCCATCTTTCTAGTGGCATTGTTTCCTTGTGTGGTTCACAATGAGACATAAGTTCTCATTGGGTGAGATAATCACACACACACACACACACACTCTCTCTTCTAGAGATGTCTCTCTTATTGTGATCTTGGAGTTGATGAAGACTTGAGTCCCTGGGGGCTTGAGGATTATTTCTCCCTTTGATTTCAATAAGATAATCTTTTTCATTATGATATCCTTTACCAAGAGTTTGCATCGAGTCCATTCTCTTGCTAAAGTGGGGGCTAAATGTATCATCAAAAAATGGAAGCAGTTCCATTTAGGAAAGGTTTAGCCCTCCAAGTAGGTGGTCTGGGGTCATGTCAAGCACCTTGAGTGGGCCTTTGACTGTATCTAGCTTTTTACCCCTATTATGCTTCTCTCTCCACCTGTTTCTAGTCTCTTTCTGGCACTCCATCTTGAGAAACTTATGATCTTTGACTTCAAGGTCAAGGATGACCTTCTACATCAAGGTTGACCTTGAATTTTACCTAGTTCAAATTTGACCTCAACCCTAACCCTAGGTCCAAATTTTAGATTCTGAAGGTTTCAGGATGTCAGGCTTCAGAAAGTTTTATTTCCTACTTCTGGGTTGGCTATTTCAGATTTCAGAATGGTAAACTCTTAAATTGTATTTAATCTAGGTCCATTTCTAGGGGTTAAAGCTTAATTGGAATTTAATTCTCCTATGTTGGCCTCTGTAGAATTTTTTTCCCTAACTTAGTATAAAAGGAAGCCTTCCTCCCTCATTTTCAAATCCATGATCAAGCATCTTTTGCAATCCATTTTTCATGATCAAGAAATATTCAAGTAAGAAAGAAGGAGAAGGAAAGCATTCAAGCATTCATTCATCCTCAAGCATCCAAGAATTCAATTATTCAAGATCCAATTCATCAAGGAGATCCATTGATAGCCATTGAAGGATTAAATCTCTTTGGAGCCCTCTTGTTGAAGATTCATCCATCCACATTCATCTGAGATTCTTCCTATTCCAAGATCCACTCAAGATTGGTGTTTAAGATCTAATGAAATTGATTTGAGACATCCTACATTCACTTCTACCTTCATTTGGAGCATCCATACTTGTGGATTCAAGGATTTGAATCCTCCACAAGGATTTCAACATAAGCAAGGTGAATAGTTCCATTTACTTTGTTTATATATTGCAATTTTAATTATATTTCAAGGTTGATTCCAAATTGGGGTTTGACCAAGGCAAACCCCTTATCCAACAAATAAAACCCTTTTCTTGCAGATCCAGGTGCAGGACAATGAATATCAGTGCATATCTGAGTACCCTTTTCGGTGAACTTCCGGGATTCACAAATAGAATTTCCATCAGAATAATGGAGGTCAAGGATGACCTTGTGGTGTAAGATTGTACCTCAGGGTAAGATCTTACCCTTGTCTAGGGTCAAGGATGACCTCACTTAGAAAAGAAAAAGGTTTATGGGTTTTCTCTATTTCTACATTTCCAGTCTAGATCCGGTTGCAGAATTCCCTAAAAATGTACACAGACATCACAAAACAACATTTTCCAGATCTGTCATACTTGAGGTTAGTATTTGTTTTCAATCAAGATTTCAATACATAACAGAATACAAGGTTATCCTCTTTCTTCATATTCTCCATCGATTGATTCATCTATGTATTGACCATCCTCTTGTAGTTAATCAATTTGGATCTCCCTTTGGGAATTTAAGGTTAAGAAGTATATCTTATATGCCCATCATATTATTACACATCACATCATTTCATTTTTAGGATAGCACTATTTGAGCACCTACATTTTGGGTGACCACATTTTATTATATTGCAAAAGGTAAAATAGCTTTGAAATGTTTTAATTGAAACAAGATTGGACACATTGCATCTAGATGTCTTGATAATGACACGAATGATAAAAGTGACAAGAAGGAGAGACAATACCAAAGTTTTAGAGACTACAAGGACAAATGAAATAAATCATGCTACCTAGCCAAGGAAGGAGTAACTGATGAAGAATCTAATGACACAGAAGAGAGTGTGGAAGTTGTCTATGTTTCTATGAAAGATGATTAAGAAGAAGAGAGGTATGGAGATGAAAAAGCCCTTATATCTCATGTTAGAAAAATATAACCATGGATTATTGATAATGGCTTCTCACATCATATGACTAGTGATATTGATAAGCTTGAGAACCTAGAAGAGTATGATGGAGGATTTGTTAGATTTGGAAATGATGCTCCATGTTATGTAAGAGGTAAATGATCTATTATACTGAATGAAAAGATCAAATGTGATAATGCTTATTGGGTTCAAGGACTAAAATGAAAATTATTGAGTGTTTCTCAATTGAACAACATTGGTCACTGACTAGAATCTCAAAATAGAAAAGTGAAGATCTATGGTGCTGCTGGAAATTTGATAAGAACTGGTGAAAAATCTTAAGGTAACTTATTCTACCTTTATACTGATACAAAGAATTGCTTATTTGTTAAAGTTGAGGATGTGTAGTTATGGCACAAACGAATTTGTCATGTAAATTTTGATAACATGATAAAAGTGAATAAGAAGAATTGAGTTAGAGGTCTACCAAAATTAAGAAAGCCTGATAAAGTGATGTGTAAGGAATTTCATATTGGTAAAATGAAAAAATAAAGTTTATCAAGAAAGTCATATTCATCTAATGGTATTTTAGAATTATTTCATACTGATCTCTATGGCCCTATGAGAATTGAAAGCTATTATGGTGATCAATATTTCATTTTGTTTGTTGATGACTACTCAAGGATGTTGTCGGTAATGTTTCTAAAAGAAAAGTATGATGTATTTCAAATGTTAAAATGCTCTAAGGTGAGAGTTGAGAAGGAAACATGTAAGCAACTAAAATGCTTAAGATCAGATAGAGGAGGTGAATTTATCTCAGCTAAGTACAATTGAAGAAAGGTACAAACAAAACACCCTATGAAGTATGGTATGGGTATACACCGAATGTTAGGTATTTTAAAATTTTTGGAAGTAGGTTCTATATTATAAAAGATGCTAGGAATGGAAATTTTGATTCTAAAGGAGATGAAGGTAAATTCCTAGGATGCTCCTCAAAATAAAATCTTATAAATGCTTGAATAAGGCTAATAACAAAATTGTGGATAGTGTAAATGTGAGGATTGATGAATTTGCAAAAAGAAATGAAGAAGATAGCAAAAAGGAACCATAAGATTATTAAAGATTTTGTTATGTACAAGAAGGAGTTTTAGATACTTTACCTGAGCTACAAGAAGAAATTGAGGAACTATCCAAGCCTCAACTGAGAGATGAAAATACTGATGAATAGTCACTGAGCCTATTTTAGTAAAGTATGTGAGGAGACACCACTCACCAAGAAAAATAATTGGAGAAAATAATGTGGGAGTCATGAAAAGAAGTAAGTTAAAAGATAATACATGTTTGATTTCTAAATTTAGTAAATTAAGAGATAATACATGTTTGATTTCTAAATTTGAGCCAAGACTAGTCAAGGATGCACTAGAGAATGAAGACTGGATTAATGCAATGAAAGAAGAGATTGATCATATTGAAAAAATAAAATACTTGGTCATTGGTACTGAGACTTGAAGGAAAGAATTTGATTGGTACAAAGTGGATTTTGAGGAATAAACTCAATGAAAAAGGAGATGTGATCATAAATAAAGCAAGAACAAGAAGAAGGTATTGATTATGGTGAGACATTTTCTCGTGTTGCTAGACTAGAAGGTGTAATAATTTTACTTGCATATGCTGCATATAAAGGATTCCAATTTTATCAAATGGATGTTAAGTCTACATGTTTTAATGGAATTCTTGAAGAAGAAGTTTACATTGAACAACCTAAAGGATTTTTTGAGAATTATAACAAGGATATGATATGAAAACCACATAAAGAAGTATATGGTTTGAAGCAAGCTCCCCGAGCATAGTATGAAAAATTACACTCATATTTAATCAAGATTGGATTTCAAAAAACAAGTGACAACAACAATTTGTATTTGAAATGTTATAGTAATGATAAGATTTTGATTTCTAAAATATTTGTTCATGATATCATATTTGGAGGAAATGAATCATTGTGTAAATCATTTGTTGAAGAGATGAGAAAGGAATTTGAGATGTCCATGATAGGAGAGATTAAATTATTCATTGGCCTACAAATTCAACAAGTTAAAGATGGGATCTACATTACAAAATCAAAGTATATCAAGGAGATCCTAAATACATTCAATATGGAAGAGTCAAAACCGCTTGGTACACTGATGGATACTGGTTGCAAATTGTCAAAGGAAGATGAAACAAATGAAGTAAATAAAACACTCTACCGATCCATGATTAGTAAGTTACAGTATGTTGTTAATAGAAGACCTGATATTTCTCATGATGTTGGGATTGTTGCAAGGTTTTCTTCCAATCCAAAAGAAACACACATGTCTTCAATCTAAAGAATATTTAGATATCTGAAAGGAACCGACTATGGATTATGGTACAAAAATAATGGAGATTTTGATCTAAAAGCTTACACTAATATTGATTGGGTAGGTAATGTTGGTGATAGAAAAAGCACAAGTGGAGGAGCTTTATTTTTAGGAGAAATATTAGTGACATGGTTAAGAAGGAAATAGAGTTGTATTTCACAGTCTACTGTCGAGGTTGAGTATGTTGTTGCAACTATGAATTGCTCAAACATTGTGCAGATCAAACAGCTACTTGAAGGTATGCAAGAGAAGATTACCGATCCTGTTACTATTTACTATGATAACACAAGTGCTATCAACATATCAAAGAATCTGGTGATGCATACAAAGACAAAGCACATTTCTATCAAGTATCATTACTTGAGAGAAAAAGTTCAAGGCAAGCATGTGATATTGGAGTATGTGAATGTAAAGGACTAGAATGCTAATATGTTTACCAAACCACTACCAAAAGATGCTTTTGAGTATCTCTGAGGTAAGTTAGGGGTTATTCCCCTATCCAATATTCACTAAGGCAAGATGCATGTTGCATCAATTCATGTTTTCATCAGAATATCTATTTTTTGATTTGATGCTAGTGTTCACTCTTTGGGTGATGCCTAAAGTTGTGAAAGATGTTTATGTATGCAATGAGAAGTCAATACATCTAAGGTGCTGCCTGAATTTTTTTTTCAGGAGTATATGTGTCTTTGACATTATTGTCAAAGATGGATAATGTGCAATAAAGGCTGAAGAAGTTTACTGATAGAGGGAGAAGATATTAAAATATGGAGAAGATATATTGAAAGATGAAATATCCAAGAGGGAGATATGTAATTGATTATAGAAGAAGATCAAGCAAAGATGAAGTTAAAACTCAGAGGGAGTACAGACAAAGATAAGATTGAAAATGGTGTCATCATCAATTGAACATTGAAGACTGATAATGAGTGTTGCCATCAATGACAAAGAGGGGGATTTTCAATATAACTAATGGTGATGATGATGAAGACTGACTAAGATTAGAGGTATACAAGATAGTAGAAAGATTAGATCAATTATTATCTTGTCATTGATTTCAAGAAATTGATTTTTGATTTATATTGAGTTGTCATATCATTCAGAGTATGATATAAATTGAGAAAGTAAAGAAGAAGAAGAAGTTGAATGATGAGAAGATGAATAACTTAATTGGGTGACTTATACAGATCATACAATATTAAGATTATGTTAATATAATTATTTTCTACCAAACATTTAATTATATCAAGTCGCTAAAGAATATTAGTCAAGTCAATAAGAAAAATAGTTGTGGTTACCGAGAAGGAAAAGTCATTTGATAAAAGAAAAGTAAGTTTCAGTAAAGAAAAAGGAAGTCAAGAGACTGAGCATATGGTTCCAGTTACTAAGCATAGCTAACCAAAATTCACTTGAAGAAAAGAAGTTAGTCACCGAGAAAGGAATATAAATTAATTAATAAAAGGATCAGAATGACATTTAATGTTAAGCTATGATGAGATGGAAGATTCTAATGATGAGGAAGAGTTAGCTGAAGAGATCTACTATCACAAAAATTTAAGATGATGATCTACGTAAAGATCTAAGCAGCAAAAAGAGAAGGAACAAGTTCTAAGAAAGTTCAATTTCCAAGGTGATGATAAAACATTTTAGCGAGCTTTAGATTCATTGATTTAAAGTATGAGGTTGATCATATGGTTGAAATTAATCAAAAGAAAATGTGATAAAGGAGATTAAGTGGAAAAACAAGGTCTATATAAAGGGTGAAATTGTATGGAAAAAAGGTTGGATAGTTGAAGGGTTATCGAGTTATCGAATGATGCAGTGAAGAAGGAAACTATTGAATTTCAAGTTAGATAGTTGAATTTGATGAAGTGTTGAAGCTAGTGGAAAGTGAAGGATTGAAGTGAAGACAAAGAGCGCATAAAGGATTTGATTATGCAAAGGATAGTTGCAGATTTACAGGCCAATTTATCTACTGTTTCTTATTAACATTTGTAACAAAAAAATATATTAATTGAGTGGACCTAACAGTCTTATTGTAAAATCCTTGCAAGAGGTAACATTATAAAAAGAGTGTTTGGAGTCCTTTAACCAGGCCACTCCTAACAGGGTGAAGATCCTAATAGATCTAAGGTAAATTCCTTAACTGGGTCACACTTAGTAGTGTGCATTGTAATCTTTAACAGGATTGGATTTTAATCGAGCATACTTCAGAAGAGTATTTCTTTAGTGGGTGATGATTCCCATAGTGTTTTTTCCCAAAACTAGGTTTCCACAATAAATATTGGTGTTATATGTGTTGAATGATAATTGTGAATGTTATTGTTGATTGATAAATTTAATTTACTATTGTCGGTAAATGTTGAAGTGTGTTTGACCGAGTTGATATCGAGTTTAATCAAAGAAATTTTTTAAGGTACAAAGAATCAAGGATTACCAATTCACCCCCCCTTCGTAATCCAACATCACCTTCAAAGATTTGGACACTGCACTTTTATCAGTATGGGTTTGCATGGATTGAAATGAATTTAAGAGTATCTACTATTTTTAAATGATTTTCCATCGGATTTTAATGGTGGCTTCTCAAATTTGGATTTTTAAATGAGTTTGAATGGAAAATATGGTATATTTGTAGTATATTATATATTTTTTTTTCTGATATGGGTTCTTTTAGGTTGAAGGTAAGGCATTTTTCCAGCTTCTTGGTATTTATAGTGGTCTTTAAAAATGGAGAAATATAGCCTAAATGAGTAATAGGTGTTGAATACCATCACTTGACACACCAAGTGGTGTTTGCAAACAACTATCACTAGTGCCCATCATATTTTGCCTCCATATGGTAGTTTGTGTTTTATTTATGGATTTAACAGTCTTTTGAGCTATATTTATGAACACTTTTAATTATATTGATGTAATTACTATAAATTTTAATGTCTCGTAATTTTTTTTTAATAAAATCCTCCACATTTATCCAACATCATTTTCAACACCTCTAATGTCATGAGATAATTTCTTCCCCATGGTTGAGTTGGCATTGTTTTACTTTTGAAGGGGTCAAAGACATATTCCTCCAATGTAAATAGCTAATGACAAGAACATTCTTCTTCTTTTCTATCCTTGCACAAAATTTGACAAAAATGAAAGATAGTTTAATATTTTAAACAAGATTTATCCAATTAAGATTAATGTTAACTGAAGGTTTATTGATGATACAAAATTAATATTTTGGGGGTGTCAGAAGATTAAATTTAAAATGTTGAGAAGGTAATGACCTTTTCTCTCGAACCTTAAAATACGAATAAAACTCACGATGTTTTTGTTTTAAATTTTCAATTGAAAGAAGCATAAATGTAGAAAATTACATATAGGTGAGAAACTGGAAAAATGTTACAGTAACTAGGCCATAAGTAGTTGATGGCATATAAAAGTTAGGGCTGCTGTATATATTTCTTAGACATTTGTGAGTCCAAAATCATTATTTATTAAATTTGTATTGATGATATTTTTAATTTAAGAATATAAAATTTTAAAATTTATATTGAAAATTTTACATTGAAGATAATATTTAATCATTATTTTAAAATAGAAAACTTACGTCATTTGTTACGTACATATATGATTAAATATGATATTAAATAAATGTGTACTGCTTGAGTATTCTATTAGTGTGTGTGTGTGTGTCTATATATATATATATATATATATATATATATATATATATATATATATATATATATATATATATATATATAGACACACACACACACACACACACACACACACACTCAACCTAAACATTTTCATATTCTAAAATATAAATGTCACTATTACATATTTAAAGTAATTTTAGGTCAATTTACTTAATATTTGATCAAATATGTAAGTAATTTGATAATAATTTTAGGTATTGTAAACAAGGTTGTTGTATCAAAGTCAAATATACATAGATACAAAAATATTTAGGTATTTTAGAAAAAGATGATATGGAATTTGAGGACAATTTTAGCTAAAGCAATTTTTATGATGATATTCAAAGTGTACACAAATATTTTAATCAAGCATATAAATAATTTAGATTTTTTTAAAAATTTATTCATTAAAAAAGAAAAATGAGTAAATGAGAGAAATTGTTTTACAATTAAATTTGAATAATAAATTATCAAAAAAAAATTAAAAATATAAAAATTAAATAATATGTACCATTTTTAATTGTAGTTAAGGCTAAGGTTAAGTTTAGCTAAATGGAATGTTGTCCATTTGTATAGACATAATTTGAAAAGTTTTAATGTAAGAGTTGGTAAATTATTTTGATAAAAAGAGGATGGCTTGAGGTTCATTTAAAATTTTGAATTTGAAACTTAAAGGGTTGAAATTATGGTTGTGAGATTGAAAGTGCATATTGCATCTTGTAAAATGTACAAAAATGTGTTTATGCTCTTCAAATTTTTAATAGTCTTCTTAAAGACTAAAACTAATATGACCTTCTTATGGTAGGGGTAGGAATTTGTAGTGGCTTATAAAGAACATGGTAATCTTAAGAATATGAAGGTTGTTTTTTTGTATACATTGTAAATTTGTGGACCAAATTGTATGGGATCTTATTCTTTAACTTTTGCAAAGCCCAGAACCCCAACAATACTGGGATACGAAAAAGGAGAGAAAGCCAAACCTAGAAGCCTAACTGTGTAATATGGTTAGTATTATTAATCACTAAATTAGTTTCTCTTGAAATGGTTTTCTATTTGAGTGACTTACTTTTTAGAGTTATCTTCCAATATAACTCTATTATTTCTGCATATTTTAAATTAATGACATTAGATTTACACAATCCATGAAAATTTACATACACAATCAAACCCATAAACACATATAATAGATATTTTAAATTGTTAAATTAAACTTATAATTATTTATGTAACAATTATGTGTCTATATCGCTCTTGAAATAATGAAAAAATGTTCTAATTTAGTTGTTAGTATATTATGTTGTGGATATTTTGACACTTAAGAACACAATGTCTAAAACTTAGCTTATCCAAAAAAATAGCTCTGGGGAAATTATAACCTAAAGTATTCAATATTTTATTTGATCTTACATTCAGAATGTCACTTTGTGTTGCTACTCAAGTACAACCACCAAACATGTATAATAAACTCACAATATGATGCAGGAGCATTCTGGGTGTAAGAGAAATCTTACATCACCCAAAAATATTTCTAGTTTCTTTTCAATAAGGGCTATCTTGTGCAAAGCTACTATTTTTGGAAAGTTACTATTTTTTAGTAAGTTTTCCATTCGTGCTCAGAATGGTCTATTTTCTTCCCTGGAGGTTCATTTTGGTCATATCAGCCTACCAGTAAAGTTTCATTGACATATCAAGTCTAGCTTTGTAGATATTGAAGATTTTCAGTATTGGCAACAGGGTACAGAAACTTTAAACTCAGTTTTGAAGGCTTTAGGGGCCCCGGATGAGGTTGATACTTTGGCTAACTGGAGATTGTGTGAGTTAGGTGCTATAGAGTACTTCATGCCCTTTCCGGAATGGGTTCATAATAGTCAATCAGGTCAACTGGTGATGACTTATGGTCTTTGGAAGTTGGGTCACCTGAATTGGCAGAAAATGATTTTCCTTCAAAATTTATGTTTGGGTTTCAAAAATTATTTTTGAGCTGACTTTGATGTAATAAATTGTAAAATAAAATAATTCTAAGTTTGCTCAGCCTTATTGGCTAAAATTCTGGAACCTCCCCAAGCGGTGGAAAATTGCCTATATAAGGAAGGCTATAGTGTTGTCTTAGGCAGTTCGGAGTAGTTTTGGGTAGATCTGGGTAATAATTTGAGGCTTTTTCCTATAGAATATTGTAAGGGAAAATGCCCATGTGGCTTTGCATATTGTAATTCTGAAATTTGTAATTCCACATTTGTGGAGATAATAAGAAGCCCATTTTCTGTTCTTGCAAATTGTTGTTGCTTCTCTATTTTTATTATGTGTTTGTGGTATTAAGGGGAGCACCCTTCATCAAGTGGTATCAGAGTGAGAATTCCTGAGTGTGTAAATAGATCATCGACTGTGAGGCAGTTTGCACTAGGACCGTGGTTAGGGTTTCAGTGATAAGCACAAAAATGCCTCCACGAAGGGAATGTGGCGGAAGAGTAGGTGTTGTGACACCTGAGGTTAGAGCACTCCAGAGACAAGTGTGAGAATTGCAAGAATAGATTCACAGAGAAATGAATCTTAATGTCAAAGATGAAAGAGAGGATGAAGCCAAAGGAGAAGGAAATTCTAATCAGGAAGGGGAAGTCAAAGTTTTGAACCAAGAAGAAGAAAGACTTTTCTGAACCATTTCAAAGATTGGGAAGAGACCTAAGATTGAGGTTCTGACATTTTTTGGAAACCTTAACCCAAAGGAACTGATTGACTGGATCATTGAATGTGAAGAATATTTTGAGTATGAAGATATTGAGGATCCTGATAGGGTCAAATTTGCGAAGGCCAGACTGAAGGGTCATACAAAGATCTGGTGGCAAGAGATTCAGTTGGAGTGAAATAGAAGAGGAAAGGCTAAAATCACAAGATGGGATCAGATGGTGGATAAATTGAAGTGACAGTTCATTCCTATTGATTATGAGCTTGACCTACCAAAGAAAATGCAAGGTTTGAAACAAGCAGGAAGATTTATTCAGGAGTATATAGAGGAGTTCTATCGAATCCTCATCAGAACAGACCATGCGGAAGTTGATAAGGAGAAAGTTTCCCATTACCTTAATGGGTTGAGGCTGAGCATTCAAGAGGAGTTGAATCTGGTTCAAATGAATAGTATTGAAGAGGCATACCAATTTTCCCTAAAAGTAGAGGAAAAGATGAACAAGAAGTTTGAGAGAAAACAAAATGGAAGAGGTTGTGGTGGAAGATTTGGTGGAAGGTTGTATGGAGGACGAAATGAAGATCAAAAAAAGAAGGATGAGGCTAGTAGTAGTCAAAATCAGAGAGGAAACAATTCCAATAATTTCCAAGATCATAATAATAGAGATTAGAGAGGAAGAGGAAGAGGACAAGGATCTGGAAGAGGAGGCTTTCGTGGAACATGTTTTCACTGTGGAGAAGAAGATCATAGGGCCTTTGAGTGTCCTAAATTCCAAGGAAGGACATATAGGAGAACTGAAGGTTAGGCCAGAGTTGCACATGTAGATGAAGATGAGAGATCATCATATTCTGAAGATGCTGAAAGAGGAGAAACTCTAATTAACAGAAGAGTTCTGTTGAGTGGTGAGAATGAACCTGAACAAAGGAGGAGCCTGTTTCATACCATGTGCAAGTGTGAAGGTAAATGTTGTGATATGATTATCAATAGCAGAAGCACTAACAATTTGGTGTCAGAAGAGATGGTGACAAAGTTGAAGCTCAAGAGAGAGAAATACCCACATCCATATTGGATTACTTGGGTTCAGGATGACCACAAGGTCATGGTCAATGAACAGTGCCTAGTGAAGCTCAAGATTGGTGGGTAGCATGATGAGGTACTATGTGATATCATACCTATGGAGGCATGTCATATGTTGTTGGGTAGACCATGGTAGTTTGACAGGTGTGTTGTACATGATGGTCGTGCAAATACCTATTCCCTAACAAAGGATGGAGTGCAACATAAGCTAAAGCCATTGAAGGAGATAGAAGAAAAGGTATGTGGTAATGCAAGAATAACTTTTGTTGATGGAAGAAAATTCCTAGATGGTATGAGGCATGAGCATGTGTGTTTTTCTTTAATTCCAAAAGGTGGTAAAGAGGAAGTAGAAGATGTTCCTGTAGTAGTTGTAAATTTGTTGAATGAGTTTCAAGATATTGTATTTGATAATGTGCCTGATGGATTACCACTAGTTAGGAAGATCAATTATCAGATGGACTTGATCCTAGGAGTGAGTTTTCTGAATAAGGCAGCGCACAGAATGACACCTATAGAAAGTGAGGAGTTGAATAGACAAGTACATGAGTTGTTGCAGAAAGGATTGATTCATGAGAGTCTGAATCCTTGTGTTGTACCAGCAGTATTAGCACCAAAGAAGAATGAAGAGTGGAGGATGTGTACAGACTCTAGATCAATAAACAAGATCATAATCAAGTACAGGTTTCCATTGCCATAGATGGATGATATTATGGACTGTTTGAGTGGAGTTGTGTATTTTTCAAAGATAGATCTAAAGAGTGGATATCATCAGATTTAGATTAGAGAAGGAGATGAATGGAAGACTTCCTTCAAAAGAAAGGAAGGACTGTATGAGTGGTTAGTCATGCATTTTGGGCTAACCAATGCACCGAGTACTTTCATGCAGTTGATGAATGAGGTTTTGAAAGAATTTCAGGGTAAGTTTGTCATTGTTTACCTAGGTGATATTTTGATCTTTAGTAAGACATTGGAGGAGCATATAATGCATATTCATAGGGTGTTTGAGAAGCTGAGAGACAAGAAATTGCTGATTAATTTGAAGAAGTGTAGTTTTGTGAAGAAGGAGTTAGTGTATCTGGGATTTGTAGTTTCAGCAGAAGGTCTAAAAAAGGACCCAAAGAAACTATAGGCTATCCTTGAATGGCCTACTCCAAGGAGTGCTACTAAGGTAAGATCTTTTCATGGTTTGGCTAGCTTTTACATAAAGTTTATTAGAAATTTTAGCAGTATTTGTGGACCCTTGACTAAAATAATAAGAGGGGATGGAAAGGAGTTTAAGTGGACTAATGGGGTAGAACACTAGAGTTTTCAATTGTTGAAACAAAAAGTTACAGAACAACCTATTTTAGCACTTCCAAATTTTAATAAGGTGTTTCAAGTAGACTGTGATGCTAGTGGTACTACTATAGGAGCTGTTATGAGCCAAGAAGGTAAACCTATTGCTTATTTTAGTGAGAAGTTAAATGATGCCAAGAGGAAATATTTTGTTTACGATCATGAATTTTATGCTATAGTTCAGGCATTAAAGAAGTGGAGACTCTATCTACTTCCTAAAGAGTTTGTTTTGTATACTGATCATCAAGCTTTGCAATCTTTGAATAGTCAAGGAAAGTTGAATCAAAGGCATTTGAAATGGGTTGAGTTTTTGCAGAGTTATACATTTGTTTTGAAACACAGGAGTAGAAAGTCTAATAGGGTTGTAGATGCTCTTAGCAGAAGGCAACTATTGCTGATAGAGATGCAGATTGAGGTGGTTGGGTTCAAGGAACTTAAGAATTTGTATCCAAAGGATCTTGATTTTGGTGAAGCTTGGAAAGCTTGTACAAAACCTATTACTCTAGATAGGATGAAGTGGTTGGATTTCATCATCCAAGATGATATGTTATTCAGAGGGAGTCAGTTGTGCATTCCATAGGAGAAGCATAGAGGAGGATTGGCTAGACATTTGGTCAAGATAAAACCCTTGCTTTGGTTAGTGAGAATTATTATTGGCCACAGTTGCGACAAGATGTTAAGAAGTTTGTATAGGGTTGCCGAGTATGTCAAATGGTGAAAGGAGTAGAGAAGAATATGGGCTTGTATCAACCATTACTTGTACTAGATAAGCCTTGGGAGGATATCAATATGGACTTTGTTCTTGGTTTACCGAAGACTCAGCGAGGACATAATTCAATTTTTGTAGTGGTTGACAGATTTTCAAAGATGACACATTTCATTCCTTGCAAGAAGACTAATGATGTTGTTCATGTAGCGGAATTATTTTTCAGAGAAGTGGTGAGACTACATGGTTTGCCAAAGAGTATAGTTTCAGATCGGGACACTAAGTTTGTTGGATATTTCTGGCACACATTGTGGAAGAAGTTGAAGACAGATTTGAAGTTTAGTTCAACACATCATCCACAAACTGATGGATAGATAGAGGTGGTGAATAGGAGTTTGGGAAATTTGCTGAGATGTTTGGTTGGAGAGAAGCCAGTAGGATGGGATTTGATTTTACCATAGGCAGAATTTGCATACAATAATTCTGTCAATAGGACCACTGGTAAATCGCCATTCTAGATTGTATATGGAAGTAGTCCCAGAAATGCATCAGAGTTGAGAAAGATAGATAAAGGATAAATAAGTAGTGTTGAAGCTGAAGATTTTGCAGAACATTTGAAGAACATCCATGAGGAAGTGAGGAAGCACATTACCAAGATGAATGCACAGTATAAGGCTAAGGAAGATGAGAAAATAAGGCATAAGGAATTTCAGGTTGGAAATGAAGTCATGATTCATTTGTGAAAGGAGAGATTTCCACTTGGTACATATAACAAGCTGAAAATGAAGATGTTTGGGCCATGTAAGATATTGAAGAAGCATGATTTAGGAAATGCCTATGAAGTAGAATGTCCTAGTGAGCTGAATATTTCACCAATATTTAACATTTCAGATTTAACTGAGTATCATGAAGGGGGTGTTGAAAATGAGATCACAAAAGCACAGTGGAGTATTCTAGCAAGTAGTTTAGATACCAAAGAGATTGAGGACATACTAGATAGTCGTGTTGGTATAAGCACAAGGAATAAGGCATATGAAGAATATCTGGTCAAATGGAAAGGATGACCTATTGAAGATTCATCATGGCTGACAAGGGAGGAGGTTAACCGTCTTGGTTTTCCTCTTCACACCTGAGTCATGACAGGGTCACTTCTCAAATTACCCTAGGTGTCTGATGTAAAAGCATCCTGGGTGTAAGAGCAATCTTGCATCGCCCAAAAATATTTTTGGTTTCTTTTCAATAAGGGCTATCTTGTGTAAAGCTGCTATTTTTGGAAAGTTACTTTTTTTAGTAATTTTTTTTTTCATGCTCAGAATGGTCTAGTTTCTTCCTTGGAGGTCCATTTTGGTCATATCAGCTTGCCTATAAAGTTTCATTGACAGATCAAGTCTAGCTTTGTAGATATTGAATATTTTCGGTATTGGCAGCAGGGTACATAAACTTTGAACTCAGTTTTGAAGGCTTTAGAGGCCCCGGATGAGGTTGATATTTTGTCTGATTGGAGCTTGTGTGAGTCAAGTGTTGTAGAGCACTTCGTGCCCTTTCCAGAATGGGGTCATAATAGTCAATTGGGTCAACTGGTGATGACTTATTGATGAAGGGTGCTCCCCTTAATACCACAAACACATAACAAAAATAGAGAAACAACAACAATATGCAAGAACAGAAAAATTGGCTTCTTATTATCTCCACAAATGTGGAATTACAAACTTTCAGAATTACAATATGCAAAGCCACATGGGCATTCCCTTACAATATTCTGTAGGACAAAGCCTCGAATCAATACCCAGATCTACTACCCAGAACTATTCTGAACTGCCTAAGACAATAATACAGCCTTCCTTATATAGGCAATTTTCACCGCCCGAGAAGGTTCCAGAATTTTAGCCAATAAGGCCGACCAAAGTTAGAATTATTTTTTTTATTTTACATTTCATTACATCATAGTCGGCTCAAAATAAATTTTGAAACCCGAACAGAAATTTTGAAGAAAAATCATTTTCCGCCATTTCAGGTGACCCAACTTCCGAAGACCATAAGTCATCACCAGTTGACCCGATTGACTATTGTAACCCCATTTCGGAAAGGGCGCGAGGAGCTCTACAACGCCTAAATTAAGCAAGCTTCATTCAGTCCAAAATTCGACCTCATCCGGGGCCTCTAAAGCCTTCAAAACTGAGTTTGAAGTTTCTGTACCCTGCTGCCAATACCGAAAATTTTCAATATCTTCCAATATACACTTGATCTGGCAATGAAACTTTACTGGCAGACTTATATGACCAAAATCAACCTCCAAGAAAGAAATCGGATCATTCTGAGCACATACAAAAATTACCAAAAATAGTAACTTTCCATAAATAGCAGCTCTGCACAAAATAGCCCTTATTGAATACAAAAATAGAAATATTTTTGGGTGATGCAAGATTGCTCTTACACCCAGGATGCTCCTGCATCACTTATGGTCTTCAGAAGTTGGGTCACCTGAATTGGTGGAAAATGATTTTACTTCAAAATTTCTATTTGGGTTTCAAAAGTTATTTTTGAGCTGACTTTGATGTAATAAATTGTAAAATAAAATAATTCTAAGTTTGGTCGGCCTTATTGGCTAAAATTCTGGAACCTTCCCAAGCGGTGGAAAATTGCCTATATAAGGAAGGTTGTAGTGTTGTCTTAGGTAGTTCGGAGCAGTTCTAGGTAGATCTGGGTAATAATTCGAGGCTTTTTCCTACAAAATATTGTAAGGGAAAATGCCCATGTGGCTTTGCATATTGTAATTCCACATTTGTGGAGATAATAAGAAGCCCATTTTCTGTTCTTGCAAATTGTGGTTGTTTCTCTAATTCTTTTATGTGTTTGTGGTATTAAGGGGAGCACCCTTCATCACAATATCTATTGAAATTTTTAATTTAAGGGATAGTATTGGGTTTAATAAATAATATGTAAAAAAATGAATTTTAAAGAGCATTTATGATCTTTCAAATTTATTTAATAAGCTAGAGAATCTTATGTGAAATGTCATTGTCTTTTATAATCTTGCTAACTTTATTACATAATTTTAACTAAATTATTTATAAACAAATATACATTATTTATTAGAAATATATTTATCAAACACATTTAAGATTTCTATTTTTTACTAAAAAAAATTAAAATGACTTAAATTACATTTCTTGTCTTGCTTTAATATTTTTAGTTTATTTTACATTTATGTTTATTATTTAATTAAAGTAATCTAATTTCCACCCTCTTTTTATGAATAGGCATTTCCATTATATATATAATTAAAAATGTTATCATGCCTTTTTCCATTTGTTTATATATTTTAATACTATCCAAATATTTATCTTCTCACAAGTCAAATATGAGCCATATTTTATTTGTCTACTATTAGTCTTAATTTTATTTATCCATTGTATCAAACTATATATAAATTTTGCACAAATAAATTAGTGCAAGTGTAAGTTAAGAATATTGTCACTATTACATCTATCTCAAGTAACTTAAATATTAATTTCAATACATAGTGATACCAATTTATAAAAAAAAAATCCTATTTATCCCTCATTATTAAGTAGATAAATATAATTTATCCCTCACCATTGTTTAAATATTTGTCTTGCTTTGAGATTGTATATCTAGACATAGTATCATAGTATAATAAAAACTAGCATGGTGGCTCACTAATATTGACCTTTGTTAAGAACATAAGCATAATATTTATAATCCAATCCATTCTATATAATTGACAATCCAAATAATGCATGATAACATGGAAACGTTATAGGATAGTAATGACTAATGATTAATGCATCTTGTTAGATCTAAGTTAATTGTCCTCTCACATTGGATTAAAATTACTCAAAAAAATTCCCCTCACCCTTCAATATATTTTTCAGGTATATCTTCCTATCAACGTAACCATTGTACCTTACTGAGGTGAAATTGCTAGTAGTTATCAATTAATTTCTTATTAAGTGGTGCTAAAGATATTAATTATAATTTTCTATTAAAGATATCAACTGATTAGAAAAGCATGAGTTTGGAAAAACCAACAACCTAAAATAGCTTTATGCCATATACCTATACCCTATTACTAGTTTACCAAAAGATTTAATAATCATCATAGTTTGTTGTACAACCTTATACATTATAATCATAAAAAAAGAAACATCTGCACAAATGGGATTACTCCTAGCCATCATTGTTCTTGCTTTTGTAGTCAGGGTTTTCCCAACCATCACCATAGAAAGTAGCTTCATCTTGATTTCTGGCATTGCTGTCCCAAATTGTGTTCCTTGTACTGTCCTATTCAACATAAATGCCCTAATTCTCTTGTTCACCACTTGTACCAAGGTTCTCTATCTCTATATATTCTAGCTAGGGATCTCCTTATCTAGCTTGGTAATGTATTCACTATCTTTCAATCTTTGTTTCTCTTGGTTCTCCTCCACAAAGTTGGAAATTCAGATATCAATCTGGAAAATAATCATAGTACCTTCTTTGAGAAGATTCAAGAATATTTCCCTAGGAACTTCAATGATAACAGTGACCTGTGACATGATGTGAGAGTGGGTGAGTTTCATATTAAACCTAGTAAGGTCCAGTTGTCTATTTTGGAAAAACTCTGCTTTCCTTTGCTTCTAAATTACCAAAGAATTTGATTAGTAAGAGAAAATCAGAATTTATTCAACTTTAAATCAAAAGTCTCAACAAAACATGCTAGGACTTCATGCCATGACAAACCCAACTTGCAATTCCACCTAATAGGTTAACCAAATAATAAAGACCAAATTTTGCAAGAAAAACTGCACTAAAAAAAAGATGCTCAAAGGACTCAAAACAATGACAAATAGAACACATGATAGGTTGTTTACCATCAAAAGAGAGAAATGACCCAACATCAAGTATTTTAACAAAAAAATCCATCTAAAGCACACTTTCTTGGGCTCAACATGTGAATTCCAGAATAAGTCAAAGATAAATTGACATATAGTACATGACCAACTAAATCCCTAGACCTGGTTAATTCTATTAATCATTTTATATATTTACCTACGAGAGAATTCAAAAAGAATCTTACCATCAATCCACTTCACATGATCTAACAATTGAGTTGAATTAATAACTTTGTCAAGAAAGAATCTCCCCACCACTTTCAAAATTAGGGTGTAGGTTTTCTTTCGAGAATTAGGAATATTATATTTGTTTCTAATCACATCCCAGGAACCCATTTGGTTATCCATCACAATATCTTGTAAAGGAGAAATGCCCTTTCTATGCTAGATTTTAGAAGAAAAATAGAGTTAATGCCAAAGGTTTATCATTGAGGTAAACTCCCCACCAAATAGATCTGTCCAGAATAGTATAAGAGGGATTCCTACCCACAACATTCCTTGAGTAGAGAAAGGGTTCGAATTGACATCATGCCTTCCATAAGGTCAAGAAAACCTTAGAGCTAGATACCTTAACCTCAAAGTCCCCCAAAACAATGTCACTTAAAGGTACATCCTTCCACTATTTTCCTTTCTTAATAGTGGACCTCACCACATTATTTCTAACCAAAAATTTCCAAGGCTCATTACCATTAAGAGCTCCGATAATCCATTTAGAAGCCAAAGAAATGCCCTATTTTTTAATGTCTCTCATCCGAAGACCACCCATGTCTTTCAGAGAGTAGCACCATTTCCATTTAACACAATGTCTTCTTCTATTACCAATGCCATCAGACCATAAGAACTCTCTTAGGATTTTCTCCAATTTATTACTCTGATAGCTGGAAAACATCCAATTAGAAGCATAATATATTGCATGAGAGGATAATAGTTTTTGGACCACCTGAGCTCTACCAGCAATGGATAGCATATGGGTTTTCCATTTCACGTGTTTATTCTCAATTTTATTGTAGATCCAGGTCCACATTTCCTTCATAGAGGGATCAATAACAAACGGTATCCCTAGATAACTCACAATATTATGGGGGCCAACTCATTTCCACTTCATGTCTTTAATCCACATAGGGGGGCATGTCTTTAATCCACATAGGGGGGATTCAGACCAGCCAATAATAGTGGATTTCTTAGTGGCTATTTTTTCTTCTGGGGAAGACAAAAAAAATTGAAGTCTATTTAAAATATTATCAAAATTGGGTATAGAGATTTCAACAAATAGTGAGGTATCATCTAGAAATTATTCTAGAATGAGTTCATCTTTACTAGGTAGAGCAATACCTCTAACAAGAGGAGCCAACTCAATGGCCTGAGAGTATAGAATAGAGCATCAAAGGCTAGTACAAACAATGTAGGGGCAAGGGGGCAGCCCTGCCTAATAAATCTTCCAAGGGGGATGGGATATAAAAACTCACCATTGACTTCAATTATAGTAGAGGATTCTTTAAACAAAATGTTCAGGCACTTGCAAAAGAAAGGAGGAAACCCCAATGCTTTCAATATCCCAATACCAATCTGTCACTCTATCCTACCGTATGCTTTTTCAAAGTCAAGTAGAACCATGTCAATGTTTTTTCCATCTTCCTTATCCTAGTGCATAGCTTCCCAACTAGTGATTTGTTGGATTACTGAGAAGGGGGTGAATCGGTAATCAGTGATTCTTTAAACCTTAAAATTTTTCTCTAATTCAACTTGGTAACAACTCAGTCAGACAAACTTTAATATTAGCCAATAATAGTAAATTAACTTATCAATCAACAATAACATTCACAATAAACATTCCACACATATAACACTAGTATTTAACGTGGAAAATCAATTAGGGAAAAACCACTATGGGAATTGTCACCCACTAAAGAAAATACTCTTCTGAAGTATGCTTGATTAAAAGCCAATCTGGTTAAAGATTACAATGCACATTGTTTTTTATTACATAAAACAAGTTTTACAGGGTGCCTGAAACCCAATTACAATGCACATTATTAAATGTGACCCTGTTAGGGGATTTCCCTTAGATCTCTTACAATCTTCACCATGTTAGGAGTGACTTGGTTAAAGGTCTTCAAAAACTCTTCTATAATGTCACCTTGCTAAAGGTTTTACAATAAGATTTTTAAGTCCACTCGATTAAGAGATTTTTCTACTACAAATGTTAATAAGCAACAGTATGAAAATTGATCTGTAAATTTGCAACTACCTCTTGCTTAGTCAAATCCCTTGTTTTGTCTTTGTCTTCACTCCTTTCTTTCAATTTCCACTGGCCTCAACACTTCATCAAACTCTTCTTACTGACTAATATTTCACCTATTTTCTTCTTCACTGCATCACTCAATTACATATCCACCTTTTCAATTTTGCCAACTAGTTCTCTAGTAGATTTCATCCTTTATATAGACTCTATTTTTCCTCTTAATCTCCTTTATTACGTTTTACTCTGTTTAGTCTCAACTGTTAGATCAACCTCATAAACTAATTCAATGAATTTGGAACTCGATAAAATGTTTTATCATCACCTCAAAACTTGAACATTTCTTGGAAATCAAGTACCTTCACTTTTTTTCACTTAGATCTAACCATAGATCATCACCTTGAATTTTCTTGATTGTAGATCTCTTTAAATAACTCTTCCTCATCCTTAGAATCTTCTAGATCATAGTGGATCATCATTAAATTTCATTATGATCCTTTTGTTTAATTTATGTTCCTTGCTCGGTGGCTAACTTCTTTTTCTTCAACTGAAATTTGGTTTTCTTCACTTGCTAACTAAACCTGTGTACTTGATGTCTTGACTTTATTTCCCTTGACCAAAACTTACTTTCCTTTTATCGATTAACTCTTCCTTCTCAGTAACCAAACTATTTTCTTTTACCGACTTGACTAATCAAATGTAAAGTAGAAAATAACTAAATCAATATAACCTTATCATTGTCTGATTTGTATTAGTTGCCCAATTAAGTTCTTCAGCTTCACAACTTTTCACTTCCTCCTTTTTCCTAAACTCACTCAACTTATATCATACTCCTAATGATATGGAAACTCAATATAAACCAGAAATCAATTGCTTCACATCAATGAAAAAATAATCTTCTAATCTAATCCTTGTACAATCTTGTATATCTCTGATCTTTGCTAGTCTTCATCATCATCACCATCAGTTAATAATCTCCCTCTTTTTCATTTATGGAAACACTTACTATACCATCAATTGATGATGGTAATATTGTAGTTAAAAATCTCTCTTTAACTTTCTGTATTTCAATCTTTTCGATCATTGAATTCTATCCTTTGCTCCCTCTGAACTTTATCTTCATCCTTAATCTGAATTCTCCATCTTTCTCTGTAATCATCAATATCTCATACTCATTTTGTAATCAATTAATTATTATCCCTCTTTGAAAACAATGCCAAAGATACATACTCCTAAGAATTTTATCAGGCGGTGGATCATACCTAGCATGTATTGATATCTCATTGCATACATAGTCACTTTCCACAACTTCAGGCTTCACCTAAAGAGTGAACACTAGCATCAACTCACAAAATAGATAATCTAATGAACCCTTGAATTGATGCATCATGTATCTTGCCTTAGTGAATATTGGATAGGGGAAGAACCCCTAATTTACCTTTGAGATACTCAAAAGCATCCTTCGGTAGTGGATTGGTAAATATATATGCTATATATTCTTTTTAATTCACATATTCCAATATCACATGCTTGTCTTGAACTTGTTATCTCAAGTAATGATAGTTGATAGAAATTTTCTTGGTCTTGGAATGCATTACCAAATTCTTTGATATGTTGATAGCACTTGTATTATCATAGTAAATAATAGTTGGATTAGTAATCTCCTCTTACATACCTTCAAGTAGTTGTTTGATCCATACAATGTTTGCACAATTCATACTTGTTGCTACATACTCTTCCTCAATAGTAGATTTTGATATACAAATCTATTTCTTACTTAGCCATCTCACTAATCTTTCTCCCAAAAAGAAATCTCCTCCACTTGTACTTTTCTTTCCATCAATGTTTCCATCCCAATCAACATTAGTGTAAACCTTTAGATCAAAATCTCCTCCTTTCTTGTAGAGTAGACCAAAATCTTCAATCCATTTCAGATATCTAAATATTCTTTTGACTATAGACATGGGTAATTCCTTTGGACTAACATAAAATATTGCAACAATACCTACTAAATGAGCAATATTAGGTCTTCTATGTACAAAATACTATATCTTTCCAATCATTGATCAGTAGAGTGTTTCACTCACTTCCTTTGTCTCATTTTCCTTTTACAATTTGCATTTTGTATCCATCAGTGTTCTAGCTAGTTTTGACTCTTCCATACCAAATGTCTTTAGGATCTCTTTGATGTGTTTTTACTATGTGATGTAGATCCCATCCCTAACTTGTTGAATCTAAAATCCAATAAATAATTTTATCTCTCCAATCATGGACATCTCAAATTCATTTCTCATTTCCTCAGCAAAATATTTACATAATGTATTATTTCCTCCAAAAATAATATCATCAACAAATATTCCAACAATCAAAATCTTATCATTATTGTCACACTTCAAATACAAATTGTTGTTGTCACTAGTCCTTTCAAATCCAATCTTGATCAAATATGAATGTAACTTTTCATACCATGCTCAGGGTGCTTGTTTCAAACCATATAGTACCTTGTGAAGTTTGTAAACCATTTCCTTGTTAATATCCTCAACAAACCCTTCGAGCTGTTCAACATAAACTTCTTCTTCAAGAATACCATTAAGAAATTCTGACTTAACATCCATTTGATAAACTTTAAATCCTTTATAACCAACATATGCTAGTATAATTCTAAATCCTAATCTAGAAATAGGTGCAAAAGTCTCACCATATAATCAATACCTTCTTCTTGTGCATACTATTTACAAACCAATCTTGTTTTGTTCCATTACATTTCCATGTTCATTCAGTTTGTTTCTAAAAATCCACTTAGTACCAATAAAATTTGTATCTTTATGTCTCAGAACCAAAGTCCATGTGTTATTATTTTCAATTTGGTCTATCTCTTCTTTCATAGCTTTAACCCAATCTTCATTATCTAATGTATCATTTACTTTTTTTGGCTCAAATTCAAAAATCAAACATGTGTTATCTCTCAACTTACTTCTTGTCATCACTCCAACATTCTTGTCTCTAATATTTTTTCTTGGTGAGTGGTGTCTTCTCACATACTTGGTTAGAACATGCTCGCTCGACTGTGGTAGTTCTTTATTTTCAGCATTCGGTGGTGGCTCTCTTTGTTCAGTTTCCTCCTTAGTTTTAACTATTGGTAAAGTATCAGGAACATCAGGTTGAACATACACAAATCTTTGATATTCCTCAGGTTCCTTTTTGCTTTCCTCATCATTTTTCTCTGCAAATTCATCAATCCTTACATTTTCACTTTCCACAATTTTGTTAGTAGCCTTTTTTAAGCACTTGTAAGCCTTTCTCTTTATAGAATATCCTAAGAATATTCCATTATCACCTTTATGATCAAAATTTCCATTTCTAGCATCCTTGAGAATATAACACCCACTTCGAAATACTTTGAAATAACTCACATTCGGTTTGTGACCATACTAGATTTCATATGGAGTCTTGTGTGTATCTTTCTTCAGTTGTACTTAGTTCAGTGTATATGCAACAGTATTGATTACTTCCCTCCAAAATGTTTGAGACACTCCCTTCTCAATCATTAATGTCCTTGCACAATCAATAAGGGATCCATTCCTTCTTTCTCCTATATCATTTTGTTGTGGTGTCCTTGGAGTAGACATTTGTCTCTTTATTCCATTTTTATTGTAGAAAAGTGTAAACTCATCAGATTTAAACTCACCTCCTCTATCAAATCTCAGACACTACAATTGTCTTCCAGTCTCCTTTTCAACTTTTTCCTTGTACCACTTAAACATTTGAAAAGGATCAAATTTTTATTTTAAGAATATGACTAACATCATTCTTGAATAATCATCACAAATAAAATGAGATATCTATCACCATAGTAGCTTTGTGCTCTCATAGGTCCACATAGTTTAGAGTGCACTAACTCCAAAATTTGTTGTGTAGTGTAATATTTTCTTGTAAAACTTGACTTTTTCAACTTACAAACTTGACATCCTTTGCACATGACATTTGTAGGCTTATCCAATCTCAGTAGACCTCTTACTCTATTATTTTTTCTCACCTTAATTAAGTTGTCAAAGTTCACATGACAAAATCTCTTGTGCCATAACCATACATCCTCAATTTTAGAAAATAGGTAACTTTTGTAGTAGTATCAAAATAAAATAGGTTACCTTTTGATTGTTCACCAGTTGAAATCAGACTTCCATTCTGATCAAATAGTTTTAACTTTCCAATCTAAAATTATGTTGGATTAATTTATGGAAATGTAAGTACTGAGAGGGGAGGGGTGAATCAGTACTTTAAAAACTTTTATCTAAATTTCTTAATCATTCACTAGATTCATAACTTTGCATATAAACACATAAAACATATAAAATTATATCATGACACACATCTCATAACACAATGATTTTGGTATTGCAAAAATATTTGTTAGAGGAAAAAACTACGGTGGGGATGACACCCACAAAACTTCACTACTACAATAAAAAGCTTACTTGCACTAGTACATTTTGCACCTTTTTTCGACGGAATATTGGTCGAAGTTTCTACCCAAATGGGTCGAATACTTGTCCATTTGATTGGTTGCTATTTTTGTTGTCGAAATACAGACATATCTCTTTAATCATAGAATGTTCGATGCAAATATTGGTTGAAAACGAGGCCAATATTGGTCAAAAATAGCATTAGAAAGTGGTGATATATTGGTTGATCATTCAACCATAGTTAGTTGCAATTTAGATTAATATTGGTCAAAATATTTGGCCACTCCAACTAGGATGCGAAACTCATGGTGGTCATATTTTGACCAAAGTTCATCACACTTTAGACCAATATTGGTTGAAATATTTGGTAGCTCCAACCAGGATGCCAAACTCATGATGGTCATATTTCGACCAAATTTTGTCACACTTTAGACCAATATTGGTCAAAATATTTGGCAGCTCCAACCAGGATGCCAAACCTACAACACCACATTTTGACACATAATGGTCAATTTTTAGACCAAACTAGGTCAGACTTTCGACGACAGTGAGTCCAAATGTTGACCACGGTGAGTCAAAATTTTGAAAAAATATGGAATGTTTAAAAAAAATTGAAGATAAATATCCAGACTAATCACCAATGACATCCTAATTGGTGATTAGTCTAGATATTTATCTTCTGGTGTCCACACTTATTCTGCTGCTTGTTGCCAGCGGGTCCCTGCTCGTTTTGTTTTCCAGACTGCTTTGGGCTCTAGCAATCCATATGCTCTTTTGTACGTGAAACTGTGGGTTTTTTCATTTTGTTTGAACTATTTGAGAGATAGGCTTTGACTGGTGATGCATAATTGGTTTGTATGTTTGCAACGTGGAAGCAATGATGGGGATGTTGGTGGTGCTATGGACAGAGTCCTTAACTAGTTGTTGACAGAGATGGATGGTATGACAACCAAGAAAATAGTTTTCATTATTGGTGCTACAAATAGACCCGATATCATCAATCCTGCATTGCTAAGGCCTGACCGACTTGACCAGTTGATTTACATTCCCTTACCTAATGAGTCCTCACGTTATCAAATTTTCAGTTCTTGCTTGATAAAATCACCCATCTCAAAGGATGTGGACCTAATGACACTGGCCCGTTATACCCAAGGATTCAGTGGAGCTGATATTACAGAGATTTGTCAGTGGGCTTGCAAGTGTGCTATTAGAGAAAATATTGAGAAGGTGAGTTTCAATTGTGGCGGCTTTTGCAAACTAGATTTGGTTATTAATTTCTTAATGGTTTTTTTTGAAATGGTTTGTTAGAATTTTACATTTTTTTATTTAATTTTCCTCAACTTGTATCTTATTATTTCACTTTTTCATGTTCTCTTTCCTCTGCACTTTTACAGGCTATTGAACGTGAAAGAAAAAGAAGTGATAACCCCAAGGCAATGGATGAGGATGATAGTGATGAGGTAGCTGAAATAAAGGCTTCTCATTTTGAGGAGTCAATGAAATATGCCCAAAGAAGTGTCAGTGATGCTGATATTCAGAATTAGTATCAAGCCTTTGCACAAACACTACAACAATCTCGAGGCTTTGGTTCTAAATTTTGATTTCCAGATAGACCTGCTGGTGCTTCAGATGTATTTACTACAATAGATAATAAAGATGATGATGACTTATACAGTTAGGAAACTTAGTACACAATTGTCATCTTAATGAAGTGACAAATGTGTCTGTTCTAGTAGGGACCTTCCACTGACAAATAGCTAATGCTATTCAATTTGGCTCCAAATTTTTCTTGTATGAGTTGTATCTGTTCATATGTTTAAAACTTTATTTAGTTTATCATCCCTTTAGCCGAGGACTTACTAACTTGTAAGGCTTTAGAGAAATATTAACTGTGGCAAGGAAATTTAGCTATGGAAACTTTTTCTCAAGTGGTAGATAATGCTACGAAAACCTTTCTTTTAAAAAAAAAAATCCTCCTGGAAAATATTCTATACTAAATCAATTCTACAAAAAAGAAAGTCTAGTTCAACTAATAGGTATGGTGTGCATCCATTTTAAGGAGATTTGCCAAGATGATTTCCCCCGCCAAGATAATATGCATCCATTTTATGGAGATCTATTAAATATTTTATATGATAAAGATCACTACAAGTTGGCCCTTGTCCAGAACAATATTGCTTGCAATCTCATTTCCAAAGTGGCCAAAGACTATGTTAGGCTAATAGAATATGGGGATTCTCTTTACCGCTGCAAATCTTTGAAGGTTGCTGCACTTGGATAGATATGTACCATTGTTAAGAGAATTGGACCGAGTTTGGCTTACCTCAAATAGGTGAGGCAGCATATAGTTATGTTCTTTTTTCTATCTATCTGGTTTTCACTACCTATCGTTCCTTGGGATATCTTGCAAGGGTTCTATAAATTGATGGTCTATATTTTGGTGGGTGTCTTGTATGGGCCTATGAACTTTTTTATCTTGTCTTTTTTTTCAATCCTACAACTAGATTTTGATACGTGGATTTCTTGTAAGCAACTTTGATACCGCCATTTCAGTAGTTCTTCATATGATAGTTCTCTATGCAGTCCCTAGTCTAGGCTTTATTTGTAGATTTTTTATCTTAATATTAAAAGAATTAATTTAGTTAAATAAAGCTTTATGTCTCAAACACAATGACAACTAGGATGTGAATTTAATCTTTTTGACAACTAAAGAGTCAAAAAAGATAATATATGGTTCAATATAACCTACAACTTTGTCCATGTAAGAGTTGAATTCGAAAATTTATGGTATGAAGACCTGCAACCTGCAGCTAAGAATATGATACTGAATAATTATAACTTATTTTAAAAATTTAGGAAAACTTAACCATTTATGTAGCGATTACTTAAAAAAAAGTATACTTGATTGATGACTCAATATTTGTAACCTCTCAAAAAATTTTCCTTTCCACTTCAATATCTTTCCTTGATAATTCTTGATCTCCTCAGAACCACTAGAAAAATAACAATGACAATAGAACTTGCTACTTTATAAAATTACATCAATACTTAACTTAAACATTACAGTCATGAAGGGTGTAACAAAATCAACTCAATGAATATATGGATTTTAACTAGTGTGCACAAAATAGTTATGTATTTAGAAAGTACAACCAGCAAAATTTAGCAATATGAGGAGATACCAAAAGAAATGCCCACAACAAAAAGAAAGAAATAAAAATATGGCAGGCTGACAACAAAAATGTAAACCCAATCCTAAGATATTGCAAGAAGAATAAATCCCTCACAACATCTAACAGATATAGCTGAGGAAATTGATTATTGTTGAAAAGTTAACTTATCGGACATATTTAACAATGTTTAAAACACCCTCGACAGAATAGGAGACTTGAATGGTTTGATCATGCTCAAAAAAGTCTAGTAAAGAGCCAAACAACAAACACCACAGTATTCTAAAGCGTTGAAGCATTTGGAATTCAGTGTTTGCAAAGGCTCTTGGCATTTTAGTTTTATGCATATTTTCTTTGATGAATTTTGTGTACTTCTTGTATATGTAACAAGTTTTGTAGTGGCAAGGATTGTTGGTGAGTTGAGTGCAGTAGAGAGTGTTAACTCCCCAAGTTGCAAAGTTGTTATATAAGTGTTACTATGTTGCTGCTGTTGATTGGTATCCTTGGAGGGCTAGGAAGGGCAGTAAGCTTGTAACTTCACAAGGAGATAGTGTCAAGGGAAGTTGCATCCTTGTTGTGTAAGAGTTTTCACCACATCACACTTCTCTGTAGTATTATCTTGTGTTATTGCTCTATTTCTTAATGTTCAGTTTTTGTGAAAGAATTCATGCATACAATCATATACAATTGCAGCACTAAAACAATTAATTTTTGAGCACATAATGACTATTTTCTTAAGTAAATCCTAAGGGGACAACAAGTAAATTTATTCATGTGGGTGTATTAGGCTATTAGCTATAGAATATCTATGCTACTTATAGATCCAACTGATATCTGAGCAATTGTATTCTTTGTAAATTATGGCTTTCTTCTAGTGTGACCCATTTTAAAAATTGATGCATGATGCTAGAAATAAAATAGCTACAAATGAATCCCTTTCATTCAGCATAGCTCGAAACAACATGACTCAGGAACTGCATAAAATGGCATTAAGCATGGATTTTGGTTTACATGTGGTACATCAATTTCTTCATCAAAGACATTATCTATAATAACCTATTAAAAAAAAAGAGGCCACTGAGGACAATTACACAGGTCTCTAGAAACAACATTACCCAACTCTTTCTCTCAAGCCAAAGACTCAGTGTGTTCAATTGCCTAGACTAGCAGTCAATTCTATGTTGAGTATATCTGTCAAGCCCTCCTGCAGTTTGAATGAATTAAGAATAGAAGATAGGAACTAATTTAACACTTCACCTACTCAAAAACATAAACCAATGAAATAATCCACATTAGGCCAAGAGAGATTGACACATTCAATATGAGAATACTTACACAAAATGAAGCTGAATCATGCTAGACAATGACAATGAGAAGTTGACTATTGGCCCTTCTAGTTTTTATTTAATAGTTTCCTAACAATGACACATTCAAAATGCACTTATGAGCAAAGACCTAGAAGGAATGAAATTGATTAAATAATGAAGGTATGTTAGTTTGAGCTTCACTTGGTTTCGAGAATACTTTAATATTCTCTACTTCACAAGGCCAACCACGTGAAGGTGGAAGCTCATCTAGCCTCACCCCCCTCCCCCTAAAATCAATCTAAATTCCCCATTAACATCTAATTACACACTTCATTCATCCATTTATGAACTATAACATTCAATCAATACAATCACATAACATTCATTAATACGCAACACTAATCAAGAATTCATTAACACATAACAATATTCATTAACATGACATATAATTTAATATTAATACACAAAATTCATAGATAATTACTTAAAACAACATTCTTCCATTGTCCAACAAAGCTAATCAAACAAGTTTTATCAAAGAGCATTTTTAAGAAATCATTTCTTTTTTGGGTTTTTCTTAGATTTCTTATTTAGGTAAAGGCTAAGAGGAGCATCAATATTATCTTCCTCCTCTTGTGGTTGTGATCTCAAATTATGATGCTTCCTCATGTCTCGAGGAGGACAACATTGCTGCACTAAAGGGGGGTCTGCTGCAATAACAAGTAAATGGGTTAAATTCGCATACTTTTTTTTACTGTTACATGTATTTCATTAACCAGTAGAACATAACATGCATTTTTCTTTACCTAACAATGCCACATCATCATGTACAATAACATTTTGATCTTCTACCACCTCAACATGGTCAACATGCTCTAAAATATTCAAAAAAAGGTTACACGGCCAATTACAATTAAAGATGTTAAATTCTATTAATAATTATGTAATTTATTTCCAATAGAAAATTAATACCTCCAACACTGTGATGCACATCATGACCTTCATCACGCCCAGGTTCTGTGATAGGATTTGAAGGCTGTAGTAAAATTTCATGCACATTGTTATCATGAAATAGTCAATTTATGTTCAAAATTAACTATGCAATTTGATTTACTTTTCATTTGACCAATTTACCTGTCTCATCTGGAGCAACAGATTCTTCATTGTGGCTTTCAGATTCTTGGCGTAGGCATATAGCCACAACTTCGTAGCCTTCCTTCAAGGCTATTCTCTTGTCTTCATCCATGGGCTCTACATTGAATTTTGTGCCCTATATTTTTTGTTTAATATCGTCACTTTTACATGTATGATTTGATTAAACAGAATTGTTTGCAACCTTATATATAAAAATTTGAAATGAAATTCCAATGCTACTACTTACAAGTCGAGAGTGAAGTTTCATATAGCCACCAGAGACAAGTTTGTGTTGGCCAACCTTTGTTAATCTCGCTTGTGTGACTTTTGATGTGTCTTGCAATCTATGAAAAGTTTGAAACATGTTAGATTACATATTTACAAAGATCACTAATTAGTGCATGATTACATTCTACTTAATACTATCACGACATACTTTCTTTTTTTGTCTTCTAGTTGAATTCCACTACCCTTTAGCCTTTTCTCTTTTGTATCTTCTATTATTTTATTCCACTCCATCGGTGGAATCATAGGAGGACGCTTGTACTTTGGGTTATCCTTTAGAGCCCTTCTATATTGGTCCCTCACAGTCTTTATATGTTTGGATGCTCTTTTAAGAATCATGACTCCATCAAAAGTTTTATTTCCAAAGAGGTCCTCTAAAGATTTAATGAGCTGATTTTTAAGTCAGCATCTTGTTCATTCCACCTTTTTTGAAAAAACAAAATTGTTAGATATCATAACTTTAATATAGTACAATAAATGGAAGATAAGAAAAATATTGTACCAATATTATGAAGCTATGTACCTTTACATATGGTGGGCCCAAATAGCTTCAATGTCATTTCAAAAAGATGATCATAAAAATCATCATTTCCTACAAAAATATCATGGGATTATCAGTCCAAAATGAGTTATGTATAAGTAAACTACAATTAAACTGTAAATGATAACAATTTTAAAGCACCTAGAAGATTTGGTACTTTTAACGGAACCATATTGTTCTTGTTCAACAATAATGTCCCCGCAAATGAACCAGTACTAGTAACATGGGCTGATCCAGGAAATGGTTGATCTTCACTACTACTGGTCTGATATGTTCTTGTACCAAGTGTAGGTATATCTATTAGTGCACAAAATAGGTCCATGCAGTGTATAAAATTCACACAAGAAAAATAATCAATGCATGATTAGCACATAACAAAATATAGAAAAATAAGGTTTTACCATTTGTAGCTAGTACAGAGGATGATGTCTGCAAGCACCTTGTTATGGACAATGCAGTTGTCATTAGCGAAATGTTAATCGAAGGAGGCATCTGCACTTCATCATGAGCTAAAGAATACATTGTTAGCAAAGACATTTGCAATGGATAAAGATTAAATGGGGTACTAGAAGCATCCCAAACATAAGTTGAGTCAATAATGCATACAAAGGTTAAATCAATGGTTAAAGGTTTAAGGATTATTTACATGAAGGTTGTGCGGCGCTACAACCCTCACCATATTGACCATGATTCACATGTGTCAAAAAATCCTGTAAGAAGAACACATCATATTTTAGATCATGATCCATAAGATAGTATAAAATATAAACATCTATTGAACTTTAATTATTGCTTAAGATTAATTATTGCTTACATTAATACAATTGACTTTACGTGTCAATTCTTCTTCGAGTTCCTTTGTCTCCTCAGTTTTGTTTGCTTCCATTATAAGGTTAAGAATTTCTTTACCATATTTAGTTTTTATTTGAGTAGCCATGAATACATGGTTAGAGTTTGATGCGATGTCATCTATAAATGCCGCCTCAACTTTAGATCACAATTGATCTGCTACCATTTTTGCTTTTCTCTATCAATAAGTATCAAGTTGTGACATCAATATCAGTAAAATTCTATCACAATAACTCCAAAGCCATAAAGAAAAGAACATGATAATATGACATTTGTTTCTATATAATTTGTAGAATTACACTAATTAAGGTTTACCTTTGATGATGAAGGTGTACTGTGAGGAACATCCCCGCCTGTATCTTGAGGTGGATCCATGTCGCCCTATGACAAAGATTAGTAATTATTAGCAATTAGAAGCGATCAGAGTCAATATTAATTGGAGGTAATTGGTTTAAATGTTATACTTACCAGTCCCATGATAGGGAATTTTTTTGTATCTACATGATTCAAATTGTAATCTATTAGAAGCTCTTCCCCTACACTTATTGATTTTATCACACATACAAATACATGATTTCCCTTGCGTGCCTCAAATATACAATTCGTTGACACAGGTCGAGAACTATTTATAAAACCTACAATATTCCCTATTGCTTTTGACCTTCCATCAATATACATAGCGAGCCTTTTAGTTTGATCATTTTCTTTGCATTGTATATAATTTGTTGACAATGCATACCTATGCATACTTTTGTTATATTGCACAATCTGCATCCAATTCTTGTAATTGTAACAAGGTCCTACATACTCCATCAATTAAAAAACTTGATTATAGCTGACATTTATGCCATCCATGGAAAATAAGCCCAAACCATGTAATGAAGATGGAGCTATGCGATATGTCCTTTTGTTAACAGAAAAATCAGTGTTAACTAGAGGTAGTTCCTTGGGTACCCATTCTTTATGAAGATGTGTGTACCTTAAGGGAACCTTCAGGACACCTTTGGTCTCATTATCATAAGAAAATGACCCCTGCTCAGCAAGGAAAAATTGTATTCATTTATCAAATTTTCTTCTAATCTTTGACCTCTAGTTGATCTCCCTATTTTAGACCTACTAGATGTCTCACTTTTGTCTTCTATTCCCGTATTTTACTCACTTGAGGAAGACAGATAAGAAAAATACCTATTTGGTGATACTTGCAATCCATCAAATGAGAGACATAGTAGGATCTATATATTTTTCTGACTAAAGAGAAGGAAACCAAATAATAAATTATACCTGTTGATCCATGTCAAAGGTGTTAAATTTCTTGCATATGTAAATCATTTATCTTAAGTTAGCCAAAAATTACAGGATATGTAAGCTAAAAATTACATAGAAGATAAAATTTACATGATGCAAAATATACTCCATGACTGTAGAGTTCAACACATAATAACTTAATTCAAATTTCTATGAATAAATTAATACCTCATACATGACATTGATCATACCTTGACATACATTTCATTGATCATGTTATTGATCATCCTCCTCATCCATGTCATCATCATCCTCATCACCATCATCATGACTATCATCATCATGAATATCATCATCATGACCATCATCATCATGACCATCATCACCTTGATCAACACCATCTTCATCACCACGATCATGATTGTCACCATCATCACCATCAATATCGTCAGCATCACCAAAATCATCATCATTTTCTTCTTCTTCTTCTTCTTCTTCATTGTGTAATAGTCATCCATGATCATCATTTAATTCGTCTTCTGATTCTTTCGTATCTTCTTCTTCCATCACATTATACTATATCGGCCTTCCTCTTGGATCATGTCTAACAACAAATGACCAACCCGGTTTATGTGGAATGACAAAGTAAAACACTTGCTCACATTAGCTTGGAAGAACATAGGGCCCATCTCCAACTGGTTCAAATGACCTTGTATTAATCATTGTAAATCCACTATCATGTTCAATAACAGTCCTATCAGGATTATTTTGATTCAGTTGTAGCCTGTACCATTTGACGACAAATAGAGCTAATTTAAAGTCACACTCAAGTATATCATCCAAAATGTCATAGTATCAATTTTTAGATTGTTGAGGATGTATATCATTTCTAAATGAAATATTAGTGACCTCGAAGACTGCACTTATCCCAGAATCACAAATTTTCTTCATGTTGTCTAACTTTTTTATGTGAAATTTACGGCCATGGTAGTACATAGCTTTGTGATGTTTGATCTGCAATTATTCAAATATGTCAAGATTATTTGCATCGATCCATGAGTTGATATTAAACTTATGGGTCATGGTTAGTAAACTTATATGTACCTTTCTACCTCTTAAACCATATGCTAGATCAAGTACCATTGGCGTAACATTGGGATCTCCATTACAATGAGCTTCTTTAACCAGTGATGCAACACCATCCTGTGTTAATGAGAGACCATTTTCTTGAGATTGTTGAATCCATACTATCATCCAGTCAAGATTGTTTGCAATATACAAATGTAGTGCATCCCACTCATGACCAACTATAAAGAAAACAAATAGACCGCTTAGAAACAACTTCTATTGAAGATCTATAAGAATTAATAAACTACAATAACATCATATAATTACCTCTCACTTTCCTCAATCTACCTTTCCCCATCAAGTACTCCCCTTCAAATTTGTTAATAGAGTTGGGATCCCAAATGCGATCTACATGGATATTTGCTGCAAACTTGGGAAGATATTCACTAATGTACACCATGGTTTGGTATACCATATATCCCTCCACCATAGAACCCTCAGGACGTGCTCTTTTTCGAACCAAGCCTTTCATAAATTTCAAGTGCCTCTCAACCATCCACATTGACCTAGTTTGTATATGTCCACACAATTCAATCTCTTCAACTTGATGTATGAGGTAGTGTTCTTGAGCATTGAAAAAAGTTGGAGGTAGACACTTATGCATTTCACACATAAGTTGGGAAATTTTTCTCTTCCAATAGTTTATATTTTTTTATCAATTTCTTTAGATGATAACCACCTAAAAGAGATTCAACTCGCAAGAACATATAAACAAGATTTTAGATAAAAATATACAATAAATTACATAAAAAAGTAAAGCAAGTCATAAATATAATATATGTACAAGTCTAAGAAATAACACTTCTAACCTCATGTATTCTCCAAGATCATATATAACTTGTTTAACACTCTTTTCAAACTGGTCTGGGAGGGATAGAGGTAGGATGTATTGCAATGATTAAAAAATAATCTTTTCAATATATTGTGAAATAATACAATAAAAAGTACATGCAATTTTACAAATATATTGTAAATAGAGAACACGACTTACCTTGACGAAGGTATGCCAATCATGTGTTTTCAACCCTGGCCCAAAATTACCTTTCTTTAATACAAGACTACTTATATTTGCAGCAAATTTTGTTGGAAATTTTGTTTTTTTTATGATTTTTTTAATGCATCACTTTGCTACTCAGTTAATAACCAAGGAAGGGCACTCGTATTTATGCGGTCTCCATTGCTATTTGATTCAATGAAAGTTTTCAATGCATGATTGGATTCATGAATGTCATTACAAATTTTGGCAATTTTTTCTTTGTCACACCTTCCATCCAATATTTTCCATAGTGTCTCTGTTACATTCTTTCCAATATGCATAGCATCAAACAAATGCATGATTGGGAGATCCTTGTAGTATGGAAACCTACTAAATTGACTAGGATAACTTTTTATTCCTCTATGAATTTGGTCATTGATGCCTTGATGACCTTCATGAGCATCAATAACATCATTACTAAATAAAAGACAATATCAAAATATAAATTTCAAACAAAAATCATCATATGGAATTACATTACCTTGGCAATTTAGTCTATTGTATTCCAAATTCCATAGATGAGGTGTCATTCTTTGTGGTCTTGATGTTGTCTCTTCTTTCCCATTAAAAAGATGTTTTTCGATAGTTCGATACTTATGATTATTGTGGAGAAAGTGCCTAAACTCATCGAACACCTGCTTTCCTAAACTTCCTGAATGATGAGATTTCATCTTCAGACCACAAACTGGACATGCAAATTTACCCTTTGTCTGAAGACCTAAAAGATACCATACAATTGGATCATGTACAATTATCATGCGCAACTTAAACATACAACAATAATGTGTAAGCACTATAACATACCAAAAATACGTGACCTTAACATGAATATATAACATACCACAAAAATGAGTTAGCCCAAGGGCATCATGTATTGTCCATACAAGCATTGCATGGAATAGAAATTTTCTTTGTCCTATTGGTCTAGAGATGTCATACATAGTGACCCCATTCCATAAAATCAACAACTCGTCAATAAGGGGCTCAATATACACATTCATATCTTTAACTTGGTACTTACCTAGTTGAATGAACAAAAACATTACATAATTATTATAACCATCTTGATGCGGTGTTTATAAATTAATTTACATAACTATTAAATAAAAAAATACCTAGTACAATCATTGACAACATTATGTGCTCCCTCTTTATGGACATCTAAGGAGGAATGTTATTGTTAATAACAAAAATAGGCCACACTGAGTAAATAGATCTCATATCTCTAAATGGATTGACACTGTCCGCTGCCACTAAAATCTTGAGATTACAAGGTTCTTATTTAAAGTGTGGCCATGTTGTTTCTATGTCTTTAAATGCAGAACCATCCGCAAGCATTCACATAATGTCATCTTGACTTCTATTGCATGCATGGTAATCCATAAATTGTGCCAAGCTAGTGCACCTAAATAATCATTGAAGACATGGAATAATGGGAATGTACCAAAGAGTCTTGTGAGGCACCTTTTTTGTTATTTGATCTGACCGATATCTACTAATATGACAATCAGGGCATTCTGTTGCAAATTCATGTTGTTTATGATATAGAATGTGATCATTGGGACATGCATGTATTGTCTGATACTTCATTCCAATTTGATTCATAATGGTAGATAATTCTTGGTATGAATGAGGTAGAATGTTTGATGGTGGTAAAAAAAACTCACCTATCAACCTACAACAACAAATATGAATTGTTAATATAATGAATTGTAATGGTATGCTAACATTGAAGATGACAAAAATGACATACCTTAGCATAAGTGACATTGCTACATTGGATAAACCATTCATAACCTTCAAGTTCACCAACAACACTATAGCGGAGAGAAGAGTTGTTTGGGAGCTTTGGTATAGGGGCTTGTATCCCTTCTCAAGTATAGCTATATCAAGACCATCTTCATCATCATTATCAGATGCGCTACTATCATCATCATGATCATCTTGATCACCTAGGCCAATACCATCTTCTTCAATCATGTCCTCTGGCATATTATCAGCTACACCAATACCATCATCTTCAATTGTGTTCTCTACCATAGGATCATCTTCTTCCATGGGAGCATTATCGTCAGCTTGGATATTCACACCTCCATGTTCCTCCAATTAGAAATCCACATTCACCAATTGATGAAAATTGTGCCCCCCTTCAATGTGACCATATTGCCTACAATGACTCTGGGTTTTTTTATTAGAATTATTTGATTCTTTAAGCCCTTACACTTTTTGCAAGGACAATTACATTTATCAATGTCTTTTCTTTGGAACTGAGACCAAAATCTAGCAATTGTCTCATTATTTTGTTATGGGTTCATATTGACAGGTGTGGACTTTATTCACAAGCTATAAATATACAAAATGTAAGCATACAAACATTAGTAGTATCTTGTATATATATAAAAAAATAGAATATTATAAGATTATACAAGATTTACAAATACACACACAAATCATGCTCACTAGACCACAAAATATTCAAAAGGATAAGTATTTTGGGAGTTATTATTATTTTGGGAGTTACACAAATCTCCTCACTAGACTACTGAATCTATGGATATTATTCTTGATACTGAAGTAAATCAAGAATGTGAAATTGAAGCAATTACATCTAATTCATTGCTGCCTATATATAGTCCGCTACTGTCTGGATATAATTTACAGATGTTTGTGTTGAATTTTTTTTTTTCATTGGATGAAGAGTTTCATCCTTCATTTATATGAGTCTTTACCTCCCAAAAGACATGTCTCCTAGTTGGCTGACTAGGCATAGTTGGCCAACTAGCATATAACAAATTTATTTTAGTTCTAATAGATCCCTAGGGAAGTCACGTGAACTATAAAAGTAAGTATTGTAATTAGTAGACAAGGGTTGGAATTTTATCCAAGGAAGACTTTACTTCAATTTACACTTCAGTTTGTAATTAGAGATTGTAGAGAATATATTCTAGAGTTGTACAATCACATTTTCTAGTCTGTAAAGATATACAATATATTTTTGCAAAAGAAACTTGCAATTGAAGATAATAACACATCATAATTTGGCATTGTAGTGGAGGTGATTCCATACCTAGTACAAATTATTTCCTCTAAAGCTTCCAGATGGCCTTTCTCTGGGAGATGCAACCTACACAGGGAAAATGATTGCATAAGTATCTATTACACCAATCATAAAAGTGAATCCATACTCCCCTCTATTTGTAAAATTTCTCTAGACAAGTAAACACCCATATGCATAATTTGCTACATTATAAGTACATTAACCCTAGCTGCAATAGTCAGATTAAAAACTACAGAATTCTAATTTATCACATGCCTAGGAAAGTAGACTAGTTTGTAAACTCTTTTCTAAAGTGTTACATGGGATCAACAAAACAAAAATCCAAGAGAGAATTGTTAAAAATTGAACAAATGATGGTGGACATAACTAACCTTCATGAGAATGTACTTAGTAATACAGATATACATATCTTTACCCCTACGACAGATTTCATATATGGAAGATAAGCTCAAGTATGACTTTATCTTTTTAACCACTCTAAATTTCTCTAGGATACAATCAAATACATGTAAGAGGCAATTTCTCAAAATCTTATGAAAATCAAAATAAGAAACTACTCATTTCACCCGATGAGTAATAGTTGAGGAGATAGTGCCTTGTAGAGAGTACATGATTATGGGATAGATTGTCAAAGTTCTTGAAAATGTATTGGTTTTTAGAAGCCTTACATATGTATAAAATTCCCTTTTCTCTGTACAAGTGCTACATCAAATGTATAATTTGAGACCCAAGAGCATACCCAGTGGGTTGACAAGCTCAATAGATCAAATTTGCTTGGAAAAAAAATAAAATGTGAATGGTATAGGCTAAGAGCTATATCAAAGTTTATATGGCCCAAGAAAGAATAAAAAAGGAATAAGTATGACTCTTCAATGAAAACCATATAAAGTTTTATTATGCAAAATCACTGCACATAATTTCATAGGTGACATGTATTGAATGCCTAAGCTATCACCATATTTGCTACTAAGATAGTTTAATCCTTGATTTTTCCATTCCTTACTTCTCATTTAAAAGAATGGAATGCTTTCAAACCTGTACAAAACTATTCATAACTCTAATGACATGCAAAGCCATACCCTAGCAATCATTTGGATCCATATCAACCATAAAAATAAACATTTTTCAATAGAATAGTCAGAATATTACTTGCAGATATTTACATGACAAATTTGGCTCTATGGGAGTAGTATTTTGTATTCTCATTCACTGATTATAATTTTCACAAAAAGGAACATACATATTGTCACAATGAAATACTGAATTTATCATTTTCAATCTCCAGTAATCTTGTGATAGAAGTTATTATAAAAAATCATAAGACTTTCAATTTTTTTTTGAGAGAAGTCATTAAAAGAAGCATAGATGACAGTCTTCATATGGGTTAGAGCAGTCTTGTGAATATATAAAAGACTTAAGAAAATGTGACAAGGTCAGTCTTAAGTACAAGTGGAATGCAAGGGTAGTTAGTTAGATTATAAATAGATTCATTAAGCAAAAGAAGACATCCCAAAGCCTGAGTAGAAATTCATAAAAAAATGTGGCATGATCAACACGAAGTGATACCACAGTCATGAGACCTTATGTTAGTGAGAACTATGAGGAATGGATTTCACAATGAAAGAGTATGAAAGCAATAAAAATAATGCAATATCATGATCTAGTCAAGGACATGGTCAAATATAGATGATATGCATGCTCTTATGTCAATATGCAAAGAACATAAATAATGTTTCAGGTCAGTTCAAAGGGTAATGGTTACAAGGAGAGGTTCAAATTAAGATTCATAAGTGTAATAATGCCAAACAAGTGACAATTCCATAGGTTCTTTTGAGATGAATGTGATGTGTATCATACTAGGAAATTTTGAGATAACAATTACATTACTTTGTAGACTTCATGAAGTGTAATGTTGGTGACAGTGTCATAGAAATAAGATTCTTCATAGGTCAAGATGTCTGATGAATGGCCAGTAATGAGTAAGATATTAGAGGCATTCATGAGGGTGCACTCTTAAAAGATACAAAAATATGGCATAGATGCCCTTTATTTTCTCCAATGCCATCCTAATAATCCAAGCACCTTAAAAGCATTTTTTTCACATGGTCTATATGTATAAAGACCAAGTTGGGATAGTTTAGAAGTAATGACTTTTTTTGGATAGAAACAAGCATCTAATGAGAAGATAAAAGAGTTGGAAGATGTTTCATTGTAACTTGAAGGTATTAGTGAACATATGAATAAGCATGTTTACTTAAATTTAGCATGCTACCAGTCCATTAGATCAATTTTTAGAGGTGTGATGATGTAGATAAATTTTCAATAATGTGATCATAAGTTAAACAACTTTTTCCTGGAAAAAGATAAAATTATGTGTAAACTAGAAAGTGGAATAATTACATAAAGATTCCCTAGCTTCATTTAATGTGAAGAACATAATAAGTACCTCATGAATGTAATAGCAGCAATGTATATAAATAGAGATCAAAATCTCAAACACTTATACAGTGATAAAAAACATGCCATCAAATACACAATACATGATGCCCTAGCACATTGCTCACGAGCCCTAAGTAGGTAACCAACAAGTACCAATAGCATAGAAGCATAAAAAAATGCCAGATAAATGCTTCCCAATCACTTGATCTTATGGAATGTGGTGGACTATGGATCTGTCTGATTGATCGCCTCAAGAATCTTTGCTAGAGTAAACATCTTTTGGAAGTACAAATCGGGTATTGTAGATGCCATCTACATAACTGGGAGTATAGGGAAAGATGATCAAATTTGACTGGTAGGAGCATCTATTGCAAGAAAGGGATGGAACAGGGGCAAAGTCACATAAGTGTAAGAATTCTTAGGTGAAAGAAAATCTAGAAGTGGCTTGGTGGAAGTATAAGAGAGATATTGTCATGGAAGACATCTCTCTTTATAAATATTACTTGGATGAATAATTATATAAATGATATTCCTTGGAATCATCATTCTATTTGATGGAATGCACTTCCAACTTAGATTCTAGCTTGTGATGAATTTTATAAGGAATGTATGCCTAGGCATCAGATCCGAACACTAAGAGATGAGAAATATTTGGCTTTTCTTTCATCAAACTTTCATATGGAGTACACCTTTTGAGAACTCAAGTCACTATTTACTATTTATTTGATGATGTGTATGACATAGGCAGCCACTTCTCCTTGGAACTTAACATCCACATACTTGACATGAATTATGCATCTAGCTATTTATATAATGGCATTGTGCTTTCTTCTAGTAAATATTGGAAAATGTTTTGATGGTCCTGGTAAGGACCATAGGACCAAATTCATGTCATAGGAAAACATGATCCATAGGTTGGTTAGTTAGGATTTTAGAGATTTTCATGATGTAATAAGGTCACAAAATGACCCATGCTAAATTTATAGGTCTATAGGAGTTTATTTGAATATAGTTTAAAAAATTCAAATATTTAAATCCTAACAACTAGTGTCAATTAGAAGGGAAAGCTTGTTGAAAGGCTTAAATGCATTTGTAAACAAAGGGAACTGATTGGAAAAGTTTTCATACACCTTATATAGCCTGGTAGGGGCATAAGGAAAGAACAATACGAAGGAGGAAGCATTTTGTAATAACTGTGTTGTTTGGAAACAATAAAAGTAACCAATTTATGAAAATTTCCTTATGGTAGTTTGATTTTCTATATTTCATAGTTCTTGAATGGTTAATGAACATTAATAAGTGTCAATGGAAGTAATTTTCATGATTTAAGAAACTAGTGTAGACTATTTTTTCTCTGAATTTGCTAACATCGTATTAAATCTAAGTTTTTCCTTAACTATTTTGAGTTTCATGATGATCCCATGATCATTTCATGGATGTAAAGAATTGGTACTCATGTAATGATCATGTTTTAACATATATGATATGAAAATAATCTTAAATTTTAGAGTGTTGAAGTTTGGTGATCACTATATGCATATTGGTTGAAGGAACACCAAAATTGGAGGCTAATGTATTGCAGTAGATAATCTACCATAAGGAGGGTACCTTTTTACGGTTGAAATAGTTAGTATATGTTGGATATATTGTGAACCAACATTTTTTTGGTTGATATTGGGTTTAGAAGGTGTACATTGAGTAGGCCCTGGTTTAAGGAGGGTTTAGAGGACAATTTGGGGATTTTTTATGTAGGAATCCTATAGAAACAAATTTGATTGTATTTTCCTCTCATTATTAAATTGTGAAATGTATCAGATTTTACACTGTAACATGATGCGGTGATTTGTAAGGAATTTTTGAAACTCTTTGTTGACATACTTGCTTCCCTTGCCTGATCAAAGACATTTGAAATTTTTGAATGTTAGAAACACTTCATCCTTGCTTTTGATTTGGTAGAACCAAAGTAATTGAGAGCGGTCATTGAAGAAGGTGAGGAAAGGCTTTATTAATTGGAAAGGCTTCTCAATGGATTTTTCCTACGATGCAGTCTTCTTAGACCCAGCTTGGAGGATTCTCACAAGAGATTCCTCTAATTGTGCTGTGAAATTCTCACATCAACCCATAGTCTACTTTAGGTTTTAAAGTTGTTTGTAAAAAAATGGGGGGCTTTTTTTTGTGCTTCAGGTTTAGCATTCAAAAATTTAGGGTTTTGCAAATTTTTGCCGAGTCACTAAGTTTGAATCAAATGTATATAAATAGAGATCAAAATCTAAAACACTTATACAATGATAAAAAATGTGCCAGCAAATACACAATACATGATGCCCTGGCACATTGCTCACAGGCACTAAGTAGATAACCAACAAGTACCAATAGCATAGAAGCATAAAGCAATGCCAAACAAATGCAGAGTAAGAAAATCCTTACAGGCGGTACTCCTTTTACACCAAATAATAGTGGCAACCCTCACAGGTGCTCCTCCTTTTACACCAAAATAATAGTGGCAACCCTCATAGGTGGTCCTCCTTTTACACCAAATAATAGTGGAAACCCATAAGCAATCCTCCTTTTACACCAAATAATAGTGGCAACCTGCAGGCGGTCCTCCTTTTACACCAAATAATAGTGGAAACCCGCAGGCGGTCCTCCTTTTACACCAAATAACAATGGCAACCCTAGCTCGCAGACGGTCCTCCTAAAACTCTCACCAAATAAAAGTTAAAACCCTCACAAGCACTCCTCCTTCACTTGCTCCAAGTTAAAACCAAATAATGAAATGAGATATGAAATCTTTTTTCTTTCTAAAGTTATGTCTGTGTTGGTCAAAATTTCAACCTACATGGTATTGGTCGAACTTTTGACCAACATGGGCATGGATTTTGTAAAAAAGAAAGTTTTCCTTCTATAATCCAACCAACCTAAACCTTTATAATTGATGGTTAAAAATTTTGGTAGAAAAATGAGGTCAAATGTACTAGTGTTGGTTAGAGCTACAATGTTAGTTATTTCTAATAGCTTACCCTGTTAAGAGTATTAACTCTATTAAGATTCTAAAGACTGATTAAGTCTACCTCGCTAAAGGATTTTACAACTCTAATCTAAGAGATGTACCTTGTTAAAGGATTTAAAATATAAGACCTATTAGGATCCACTTGGTTAAGAGATTTTACAATTCTTATTACACACTTAATCATTAACAAATTTGTATGTAATACTTACATCAACTTATGCTTATCAGGCTCATTATGATCAATAACAATTTACCTCATACTGTACATCACTCACAATATCAATTTTTTACTCAGTAGATTCAACTCTGAATCATATTCAAACTCTTCTCTTTACTGTTGTGTTACTTTGTAGCTTCTCTACTCATCACCTTCTTAACTCTAGATAATCATCACCCTCTCTCTACAATTTCTCCTTTGCATAAACACACACTCTGATTTTCATGCTTCGATCCATTTTATACTCAATTCTAGAAGTGGTGGAAACACTCTAGAATCTTCTCCTTAAGTGGTGCTAGCATTGGTTACTTCTTTAATGCATATATCAAATTTAATTCTCATTGGTGAATCTCACCTTGTAATCATACAAAATCATCATATTTAAATCTCTAATGCTCTGTCAATCAAAATCCTCAAGATTTGTAAACTATTTCCTGCTCGGTGTCCAAATTCAATGTATTTGTAGATTATCCTTATGTCAGCCTGTGATGCTCAATAATACATTTTTCTCTTGCTCGGTAACATGTATCTTCTCTTAGTTTAGTATATGTTGTATCTTGGTATCTTCTCAGTACTCGGTGCTTGGTTTTTCTTGCTCTGCCTTGCTCGGTACCTGTCCCTTACTTCCTTTTACCGACTAGCTTATTTGCTTCACCAACTTGACTATCCTTCTTTACCAAATGAATTTGACAATAAATATGACATAATCATAACTAATGAAAAAAAAATAACTCTATAGGAGTATCAATCTCCCCTTTTGGCATTAGTTTGGTATCATTGTTAAAAACTTCAAAGTCATCAAAATTTTTTGTCCTTAGCAAAATTTTTCCATGTATACACTCCTTGGTAAAGTCTATTGATCCCCCTATGGAAATACTTCTTATACATATCTATCCATCTCCTGTACATATAATCCTCTTCATACTATATATCCTCCTTTATCACATCTATATATCCCTCTTTTTTAACAAAAATGCCAAAAACAATTACTAACTATTTATCTTGTGGAGGGATCTTGTCAAAAATAGATTTATAGCTTTTTTTTTCCTCTGTTAGTGATGATTTCCATGAATCCTTAAGTGTTTTTAATAGTATAATATGTTTACTAATATCAACCATAAGATTTTTCATGTTGTCCATAGAACTTACATCAAGAGTGTTCACTAAGTATTTACACTTATGCACATGTGTTTGTAGTGACTCTATTTGGGGTATAAAAAATGTTTGGAGCTCCATGAATTCCATTCTGATTTTATTCTCATCTTTCATCAACTCATGTTGCACTCCCGTTAGGTGTTTCAGCCTTTGGTAATATAATTTGAAAGTATCAGGCTTGTTTGTTACCTTAGCTAGCTGCTTGGTCAAATCCTTCTCATCATTTTTATATTTTTCCTTTATGTCCTTTGTGAAATTGGAAATCAATTTTTTTTTTTGAAATATTGAAAGAATATCTTGCAATTATTTTTACAACTCAGTAACTAGTACAAAAAGTGTTACCTTGTCAAGTTCTACTGATTGAAGTAATTCTTCAACGATCTTATTCTCCATTTGTTTCCTATGCACTTGCATCAAGTACTTTGTGGTCTCAGTACCTACTTTATTTATCTGACTTACTAGTTCACTCAGTTGACCGTATATATTTCCGTTCTCATTTATATCTTCATCTAGTACTATCTCCTATAGTATTTCTTTGATATTCTCATGTACATCAATTTTCTGCTTCTTTGCTAGAAATTTGTCTTGTGCAACTTTCCTCTTGAGTAAATCTTCAAATTCAAATAATTTGTTAGGGCTCAAGGTGGAGATGTCAACCTTCAGTATAACAATAGGTTGGGTTAAGTCAGTTGTTTCCTTTTCATTCTTTCTTTTCTTTGACTTCTTATTTGTATTTTGAACACTCTATCCAATATATAACTTCATATCAGAAGTTGTGGCAGTAGTGGTATCCTTGGTTCTGTCATCTTTTTCTTCTTTTTGTTTTCCTTTCTTCTTCTCCTCTTGTTTCTTTTCTTCCTTCTTCTCCTATGTTTCTTCTTTCTTCCCTTCTTCTTTATCCTTTTCCTTATCTTTCACTAGTTCTTATTTCTGGTGGGGATTAGTGGTCTCAGTAGGAGTGACCGACTTTGTAGTGTCCTTTTGTCCTTTCTTCTTTTTCTAGTTTGGTAGGGGCTTCAACATAATTTGGAATATCTTTTGTAGCCTCTGAGATAACTTATTCAATCTCATGAAAATTCAATAATTGTTCAATAACGTGATCTACATCCATTAGATTTACCTTCGCTTATTCATCAGGATTCAATTCTTCATTCTCCTTCGCATTGGTTGCCATTACATCTTCATCATCTGCAATGCCCTTTGTTGGGTCTTTATCTATTATGTCTTCAATGATAACCTCTTCTTTATCTATTGTCAAATCAATAGGATCTGACTTCCCTTGGGGTTCCTTAATTTTTGTCGGTAGGTTGGGAAAGAATATATTTCTCCATAAATCATGTGTCTCCCTTTTCACTTATTCTAGCTTATCAACCATTATCCTTAGTGCTCTTCCCTTGAATAGGAATCTCTTAGAATATTCCTACAATACTTCCTTAATTCCTCTTGTTGACAACTTAGGAACAATAATGGCTAGGGATCTCTCCCTCATTTATTTCTCAGATGCCAAGGCATATTTTCATCTTCCATCTATCTTTTGGTATAACTAATTTGATACTCGGTTGGCTATCTCAACTGGAGTAGTCCTAAACTTGTGCAACATGAACACAACTTCTTCTTCAATCTTTTCTTTTTCCTCATCACTTCTAGATTCATATTCAATCTGCTTTATTACAGAATAACCACCATACTTCTTAAGTATTTTAAGAGACTCATTTAGGTTTCACAGTTTTGGTGTCTAGTTTTACACAACTTTGAATCGAGTTACATATTCAGATTCAAGTTTTCTATCTTCTTGTAATTTCAACTTCCTTCTAGGTCTACCTGAAGTCTTATTTTCTCTCATGTAGGTTTTAGGCTTTGCATGTTCTATCTATGATTTCTTCTTCTCTCTCGGTGTGGAGGAAGACCTTGTTAATAGTCTTGCACTAATTGGGCTAGGGGTTTCCTTTTTCAATCTAATCTTCTTCCCCTTAATCTCTGAAGGACCGACTTCATCTTTTTCAGTAACAATACCTAATTTTTTTGACAAATTACTTATCATCATGTTGGTTTTCCTTATTTCCTTAGGTATCAATATACCTAGTTTGATTTTGTTCTTTACTTCTTCATAGGTGTCATATCGATTGGCCCTTTTAACAATTGGTTTCTCTAATGATCCTTTAATTTGTATTGATGCAACATCAATATCCATTTTATAGCCCATAGGTGGTATCCACATGGTTCTAGGCTCCACTTCCCTCACTACACAAGTGTCGGTATCAACTTCATAACATATAGTGTCCTTGTATTGTTCCACTAGTTGAAGTGGAATTATAAACTTCTTATGTATTTTAGCTTGAAACTTTGAAAAGAAATCATTCATAACCATATCAAAGTTATCTCCTAAACTTTGAATGTACTCATTTATTTAATAAATAATTGATTTGTTCACATTTCATACTACATCACCGATTGATGGAAAAAAGTTCTAGAAGTAGAAAATATACACACCAGTAGTGATCCAAACTTCAAAGTGTTTGTCTTTTCCTTCCTGATTGTATTCATTTTGTCATCAAATTATTTTAATAAAGTATCACATAGATCTACATTCATATCCTTCTTCACAATATTGTAGGCTATATCAATAACTCCACAAGGTACACTATCTACCCGAGATGACTAGAATATTTGGTAGGATATTATATTGCATGTGAATCTTAGCTTAGGATCATCAATAGTAGACAACTTTAGACCTCTTCCATCCCATTTAGCTTGAGTAAGCTCACAGAGTTTATTCTTATCTATTTTCTTATAACCTGTAACAATGTGTAGTACATCTTTTTTTATTTTAACAGGTGCATTGAGCCACATGAATTGATCATGTACTCGACTCAAAACAATCCTCATCTATTCTTTCTTGAATATAGTCGATAAATGCATGGCATGAACCAAACCCTTGGTCTCCAAATTGTTAGGATTAACAAGGCAGAAATAACAATTATGTGCAAATATAACTAATATCAAAAAATAATAAACCACACATAATAGAACACAAGACACATAGATTTAACGTGGTTCACCCAATCCCTGGGCTACGTCCACCAATAGCGAGTCCAATATTATTATTATCCAGTGATTACAACCTGATTACAATCCGTAATCCCTTACAGCCCAATTCTGTCGCAAGTACTAAAATCATACATTATGAAAATCCCTAACCCTAAGCCATATTATACAATATTTTCCCACTTTGGGGTTAGAATGAGTTATAAGTAGTCAGCCCAAATAACCAAAAAGTAGCCCAAGTAACCCCGGCGAGGTCGGGAGGAAAAGTGTACAGTACTTTCCTGATTAGTCACCACAAACTAACAATCTCCCACTTGGTGACTGATCAGTATCCACACTATACTAAAAAATCTCCCACTTGGAGACTGATCCTGTAGCAATACCGCTACCCACAGGAGGCTCCCACTAGATTGAACCACCTTGGACTCAGCTGTTCCTTTATTTTGTTTAGTCTAGAAGACCAACTGAAGTTGAACATGAGTTCAACTTCTCCCTTGTTACTACCTTTGTAAACATATCTGTTGGATTATCATCAGTATGAATCTTTTCCAGCCTTAACTGTCCATCATCCAAAACTGATCGAATGAAATGGTACCGCAACTATATGTGTTTTGTCTTTGAGTGCAAAGCAGAATTCTTTACAAGATGAATGGCACTTTGGCTATCTGTATGTAGAAAATTATCCTTTTGTGGATGTCCCAATTCTTCCATGAAGAATTGAAGCCATATCATCTCCTTGGCTGCCTCTATAGCAGCAACATACTCTGCCTCTGTAGTGGATAAAGCAACCACCTTTTGTAGTCAAGAAATCCAACTCACTGTTGTCCCACCAACAGTAAATATATAACCTGTAGTACTCCGCCTGCTATCTATATCTCCTGCCAAATCTGAGTCAACATAGCCTTGTACAGTAGTAGTAGAACCCCCAAAGTGTAAACACTTACGGGATGTGCCTCTCAAATATCTAAAAATCTATTTGACTGCATTCCAATGCTCAATACCAGGGTTACTCATATAACGGCTAATGACTCCCACTGCGTGTGCAATATCTGGCCTAGTACATACCATAGCATACATTAAGCTCCCTACAGCTGAAGCATAAGGTACCTAAGACATTTTAGTCTCTTCTTCTGGTGTCTTGGGACACATATCCTTAGTCAATTTCAAATGACCAGGCAAAGGTGTGCTAACAGCTTTGGCATTTTCCATAGAGAAACGTTGCAACACCTTCTCAATATAATCAGCCTGAGATAGAGACAATTTCCTATTTTTCCTATCTCTACAAATTTTCATACCAAGGATTTGTTTTGCTGCCCCCAAATCCTTCATAGCAAAAGATTTTTCTAACTGTTGTTTTAACCCCTTAATGTGATTCATGTTAGACCCAGCTACAAGCATATCATCAACATATAAACATAAAATAATGTAGCTGTCATCATCCAACCTCTTAAAATAAACACAATGGTCAGAATGACACCGACTATATCCATGCCCATTCATAAAAGTGTCAAATTTAATATACCATTGCCGAGGTGCTTGCTTCAAGCCATATAAACTTTTCTGCAATCTGCACACCAAATTCTCCTTACCCTTGACCTCAAATCCTAGTGGCTGAACCATATATATTTCTTCATCCAAATCACCATGAAGAAAGGCTGTTTTAACATCAAGCTGCTCTAAATGCAAATCTTTAGTAGCCACAATACTTAAAATAGTACGAATAGAAGTCATTTTAACAACTGGAGAAAATATCTCATCAAAATCAATACCATGTTTCTGTGCAAATCCTTTTACGACTAATCTGGCTTTAAATCTTTTCGTACCTCCATCCTCTTCTTTGATCCTGTAAACCCATTTATTCTGTAAAGCCCTTTTACTTGCAGGTAACTTACATAAATCCCATGTCTGATTTTTCAGCAAAGAGTCCATTTCATCTAACATTGCAGACTCCCACTAAAGCTTTGTATCCACCTGCACAGCTTCATTATAACATTCAGGTTCACCAGCATCTGTTAACAAAATAGAATACAAAGATGGAGAAAATCTTTCTGGAGGTCTACTTAGCCTTGTTGACCGTCTAACACTCACTAGGGTGTGTGGTATTTGTTGTTGCTATTGTTGCAGAGCATAAGGAACTACTGGAACATGAACTTGTGGAGTATCATCCAGTACTACATAGTCATTTTCTTTCTTCTCATGCTGCAGCAACAGATCTTTGTACAATACTTTCTCATTGAATATGACATCCCTGCTTCTTACAATTTTATGATTTTCAAAATCCCAAAGCCTATAACCAAATTCATCAATGCCATACCCAACAAATACACATTTCTTTGACTTAGCTTCCAGCTTGGTTCTATTTTCAGAATCTATAAGTGCAAAAGCTTCACAACCAAAGGTTTTGAGAAAAGAATAACTCACCTTCTTACCACTCCATGCTTCCTCTGGAATACCACAGTCCAAAGGAGTAGAGGGGCCTCTATTGATTAAATAAACAGCAGTGTTCACTACCTCTGCCCACATATTTTTGGGCAGCCTAGCATGCAACCTCATACTCCTTGCACGCTCCATTATTATCTTGTTCATGTGTTCAGCCACTCCATTTTCTTGTGGAGTCCTTGGTATAGTTTTCTGCCTACGAATACCATTAGAGGAACAATATTCTTCAAATTCTATGCTGCAATACTCACCACCATTATCAGATCTGAGACATTTTAACTTTTTACTAGTCTCATTCTCAACCAAGCATTTCCATTTCTTAAAAGTTTGAAATACATCAGATTTTTGTCTAAGGAAATAAATCCATACTTTTCTTGTTGCATCATCTATAAATGTAACATAATACAGAGAGCCACCAAGGGAAGATACCTGAGCTGGTCCCCATACATCTGTATGCACAAGCTCTAATCTCTCATTTTTCTTTTCCTTCCCACTCTTCACAAAACTAACTCTCTTTTATTTTCCATAAACACAACTTTCACAGAAATCCATATTGACACATTTCAGACCAGGTAAAACTTTCTTTGAATGAAGTAATTTCATACCTTTTTCACTCATGTGCCCGAGTCTGTTGTGCCACAGTGCTGTGTCAGAATCTACAGCAACAGTTTGATGTTCTTCCTGCTCAACTGCAGCCACTGTTCCTGAACATTCATTATCTTCTGAAACAATTAAAGTAGAAGGAACAGTATGACCTGTACAAAGATATAAGGTGCCTACTTTCACACCTTTTGCTACTACTAAGGAACCTTTTGAAACCTTCCAATTTTTATCATTAAAAGTAACTGTGCAACCCTCATCACCCAGTTGCCCTGCTGAAATTAAATTCCTACTCAGCCTTGGAACATGTCTTACCTCTTGTAGTAGCCAATGATTCCCATTCTGCAACTTAATCTTAATTTTTCCCTTTCCAACAATCTGATAGGGTTCATTATCTCCCAAATAAACTAGCCCAAAATCCCCTTGGACATAATCAACAAAATAACTTCTATGGGGTGTAGCATGAAATGAAGCCCCAGAATCTAAAACCCATGAATCATCAATACTTTCTAAGGAAAAGAGCAAAGCATCCTCCTTGGATTTGTTACTTACCACATTTGCCTCCTTGTTTCCATCATTTTTGTCTCTTTGATCTTTCTTCCGAGACCAACAATCTTTCTTCTTATGACCTAGTTTTCCACAGTACCAGCAATCATTTGGCCCTTTAGATTCAGAACTCTTTCCCTTTGATTTTCCTCTTGATTTCCCATGATTTCCAGAGTTGTTTCCTCTATCTCTTGTTCTGCCTCTGCTTTCTGTGTTCAATACACTACCCGATGTGGATGCCCTTGAGCTTTTCCTATGAATTTTCTCACTCAATATAACACCAATAACATCATCATACTTTAGGGTATTAGAACCAGAAACAGAATTACTAACAGCCATTACCAAGCCATTCCAGCTTTCTGGCAAAGAACACAAAATCAAGAGAGCCCTAACCTCTTCATCAAAAGTAATTTTAACTGAGGTTAATTGACTTGTAACTATATTAAACTCATTCAAATGATCAGTAACTGATCCACCTTCTACCATTTTCATATTAAATAAATGCTTCATAAGAAATACCTTGTTTGAAGCTGAAGGCTTTTCATACAACTTCGCTAGGGTTTCCATCAGATCTTTAGCTGTCTTTGCTTCAGTAATATTGAATGCCACCGATTGTGCTAGGCATAGATGAATACTCCCCAGTGCCTTCCTATCCAAAATATCCCAATCCTCCTGAGACATTGATTGCTCTTTCTTGGCTACTCCCTCTAATGGCCGCCATAGATCCTTCTGATAGAGATAATCCTCCATTTGCATCTTCCATAACTGGAAGTTCTGCCCATTAAACTTATCAACCTTCAGCCTACCCTCGTCTGCCATTTCTCCCACTTAACCGAGAGACTCTCCCACTAACTCGTGAGACCTGCTTCAGAGAATAGATGAAAGAACGAATGAAATAACCTCGCTCTGATATCACTTGTTAGGATTAACAAGGCAGAAATAATAATTATGTGCAAATATAACTAATATCAGAAAATAATAAACCACACAGAATAGAACACAAGACACACAGATTTAACGTGGTTCACCCAATCCTTGGGCTATGTCCACCAACAGTGAGTCCAATATTATTATTATCCAGTGATTACAACCTAATTACAATCCGTAATCCCTTACAGCCCAATTCTGTCGCAAGTACTAAAATCATACATTATGAAAATCCCTAACCCTAAGCCATATTATACAATATTTTCCCGCTTTAGGGTTAGAATGAGTTATAAGTAGTCAGCCCAAATAACCGAAAAGTAGTCGGCCTCAAAAAAAAATTTCCTTGGAACCCCGGCGAGGTCGGGAGGAAAAGCGTACAGTACTTTCCTGGATAGTACTTTCCTGATTAGTCACCACAAACTAACACAAATGAGTATGTTCATCTTTTAGTTTCCCATTTATACACAAATTTTGGTAGGATGTATCAATCTTCGCTTGGAAAATGTCCTCTATTTCACAATGTATGAAGGCATGAACATCTTCAATTAGAATAACTCTCAGTGGGATCGAAGATAGGGCTCTAGTTTTATCAGTTTCAGCTACTATGACTGGTGGTATCTTATATTTTGGATTGATAGGGTCAATCTTCTCCATGACAACAAGATTTTGTACTTTGGGTATCATTGTTTCATAGATTAATCTCTTGACTAGTAGGTTTTCATTTGAATGATGACTCATTTACTCTTTCAGAGCTCGGAAAAATACTAGTTATATCTTGATTTCGCTTGATAATGATAAAATCTTCTCTATTGATCACTTGAATGCTCTCAAAGGACTCTTCTCTGCTCGATTCTTTAAATGCTCTTGTAAACGTAAGGTGAAAACTAAATGACAAGAGCTCTATTTATACTTTTTCCTTGTTTAGGGTTTCCAATGGCTATAATTTTAGTATTAAATGCTCTTTATTGACTCCCTTTTCACCAATTACCAAATGCACTTTCCATTCACCAAATGGAAAAAAAATAACATACACTCTTACCGATCAAAATATGAAATGTCAATTTCACAACATATATCCAAATGTATCTTAATATGCTAATATGGATCTTTGTACAAATGTTAGGAAGCGATTTAAGATAGAATTTAAGTTATCAACTCCTACACATACCTTTGAACGATTAGGTGAAGATAGGTGCACCTAATCCAGAGGATGTGGTTCCATCAGTTGTTCCAAGTTCAGTTCCATCATCTTAAGACTTTCTTCTCCATGTTGTATTCATCTAATCTCTTATCTCATCAACATTAACTTGAACATTTTCACTCAATTTTTCCTCGATTAGGGTTTTTCCTTGGAACCTACAATCTTTGGCTAGGTGACCGACCTTGTGACAAAGAAAAAAATCCATTCTAGAGTTTTTGCATGATCTTGTATTGTTCCTTCCATGTATCAAAATGCAATTCGCAGAAATGTGACCAAATCTCCCACATGCAATACATGTAATTCTTGTATTGTAATCCCATGGTATAGTTGATCCTTGTTGTTTATTTGTAGTATTTTTTCGGTTAGGGACCCATTTCACGTGCTTTCTTTGTGACCTGCATTATTTAGACTTGTGACCATATCTATTGCAATTGTTACACTAACCATTGAAGCTTGGCTTCCTTGAATTGTTAGCAATCCTTGATCTACACTCAAATTCTTTATGACCATACTTATTGCAATGATAAAAATAACCATTAAACTTAGGAATGCTTGGTGGATTACCTCTTTTTCTCCTGCAGACATTAATTGTATGACCTGGGTTTCCATAGTGATAAAAAGTAGGAGTCTTTGTCTTTGATGGGATAACAACATTATCTAGGTTGGCTTCTTGATTTGAGGACTCATCCTTCTCGGTGGTATTGTTTGCATTAAATCCTAGTCTAGAAGTATCTCTCAGTTGTCTCTGAACTCTTAGTTGTTCATCCAGTATCCTCAATGTTTCTTCATTTCTTTTCAAAACTTAATTTACATCCTTTTCAGATTTCAGTTCATTTCTTAGATGTTCATTCTCAAATCTTAGTCCAACAATCTCTTCTACTTTCCTTGCAATCTCTTGATTAAAACCGACTAGTTTCTATCATATTATAGTGATTTGGTGTCAACCTCTATATTTCCACATCTTTCTCATTCATCCTTGCATTCATTGGTGTTTTGTCATCTTCAACCATTCCTTTGTCATCTTCAACTTTTCTCTTTTGTTCAAGGATTTCACGTGCATTATTACCGATTAAGCTTCTTGCTCCCTTTTTAGTGCTTTTACTTGATCACTTAGGTCTTTTTTCTTTTCAATTAGTTCTAATATGGAAACTTCAGATTCATCAGACATGCTTCCCTCTTATAGTTCTTCAATTTCTTCAACTTGATCTTGTGTATCCTTCAATTGGTGTGCTAGATCCTTTCTCTTGTTAAGTGAATGCTTTAATTTCCTCTTTAGTTCATCAATCTATTCATTTGCATTCCTTAGTTCCATGGTCATCGTATCAATCATTTTTTCATACCTATAGCTTTCCATCGCTCCAAATATTTCCTCTCAAGTGGTTAAACTTCTAAATAAGAGACACTACTCTCGTACCAATTATTGGATTAATTTATGGAAAGGTAAGTGTTGAGAGGGGAGGGGTGAATCGGTACTTTAAAAACTTGTATCTAACTTTCTTAGCCATTCACCGAATTCATAACTTTGTATATAACAACAAAAAACATATAAAATAATATCATGAAACACAACTCATAACACAATATTTTTGGTATTGCAGAAATCCTTGTTAGAGGAAAAAACTACGTTGGGGATGACACCCACAAAATTTCACTATTGCAGTAAAAAGATTGCTCTGTTAGAGCTACAATGTTAGCTATTTCTGATAGCTTACCCTGTTAAGAGTATTAACCTTGTTAAGAGTCTAAAGACCGATTGAGTCTACCTTGCTAAAGGATTTTATAACTCTAATCTAAGAGATGTACCATGTTAGAGGATTTGTACAATATAAGACCTATTAGGGTCCACTCGGTTAAACATCTACAATAATTAATCCACCAATACTGTTCAAATCTATAGGAACATAGCTGCATAACTCAAATAGTAACCTTCAACAAATTCTACTCAAAGACTTATCAAATTACTACTTATAATGCATACAAAGAATAGGGGAAGATATATATGTCAAGTGGGCCCCCTTGAGGTAGCTCCAATTACATTGAATAAAATAAAAAGCTGATTAACACTCATTTTATTCATGGATTCATTTTGATAGAATACAATTTCTCATAATTGACTATAGTAATGATATATTATCTAGAACAACATTATTACATTCAAGTGAATTTTGCAATATATAGAACTCATAAAGGCTAAAGGATTCAACCACACGTGTGCACTATCTCTCAATCTAGGCGAAGATTTACTATCAATAAATGAAACATATAAGAAAGAGTCCTACTATAATTACAACTCTTTGATCAATTAAGAGATAATTAACTAATTCTACACCTGTCATTTAGAAGTAACAAGTTGTTATCTTCCACTAATAGAATTTACAATAAGTCTTCAAGGTTTTGGAAAAATAGGTTGGCAAATATATTTTCAGATTAGAAGAATATTTCAATACTTGACCAATAATCAATTGCAATAAGTTACACAATTTGTGGCTACAAGAACTACGGAAATCCACTCCATCATATGCTACAAAACCTAGTTAGAAAGAAAACAACCATTCATATAACATTCAATCTTATTTGCCTCATATTTCAGTTCATAAATCACCATATAACCATAATTTAAACTAAATATATATAGGCTAATGTAGCATGAAAGTGTTCTTAAAAACTATGAAAATATTAAGTCTTGAGCATAAAAGACATAATCACAATGACCAACAAAGTTAAAAGATAGAACTTTAAAGTTATACAAACGGTAAAAAAAAACCACTCATCACTACTCCTGAAAAGACTATAAATGAAGTCCAAGAGATCATAAATATAGATCTTAATATTGTTGTAGCTGAGAAAGTACAATCAATACATTGTATGAATTGAAAACCTCGAGTGGAAACACACTTTCTTATAGCTAAATATAAAGGAACATAACAAATCTTTGAAATAGACTATTAAAACAATTGAAAACCTTGTGCAAGGATTTGTTGATATTGGTTACAAAATTAGCACAGAAGATAATGCAGGGCATGTTATCATGGATGAACTCAAGGTACAGTTTGAGAATGTTTGAGAAGGTTCCTAATAAATTCAATGAGGAAGCTCATAACAAGTTAACTTTGTTGGGATTGACACAAACTATAAATCTTTGAGAGACTATAAAGCCAAGCAAGCGCAACAAGACCCACCTCAAAACATAGAGGCGCCAGTTCAGTAGGCAGATTCATCCGCTCAGCTATAAAGTTATATTAATGTATATCATCCATATTGTGGAATATTTTAAATAATGTTTTAAGATACTTTGTCTTTATATAATTGTATATCATCCATACTATGGAATATTTTAACCGATGTTTTAAGATGCCTTGTCTTTTTCTAAAATGTTTTAATTTTCCTTTTATATTTGATTCTTGTAAAGTATTAGTTAGACATGGATAGTTACAAACTAAAGTATATAATATGTATTTAATGGAAAGGGGAAGGGTTGACGTTTTTATCCCCTTATGCTTTGGCATATGAATGAGTATTGATCAAATCTGTATGATCAATCAATTTTTTGAGGTTAATGGGAATTTGTGTAGTTGAAAGTGATTATTTTTTTTATTTTTATTTTTTGTCTATGGAACTACTCTTTAAAGTAATAGCATTTGTATGTTTCCTATATTTTGTGTTCAAAATCTAAATCTAGTGAATTCATTTCTCTATATTAATGATCAATCTTTGAGTTTGTGTTAATACATGAGTTATTCTAAATCTAGTGAATTTGTCTCTCTATGCTAATGATCAATCTTTGAGTTAATATACAAGGTCTTTTTATTCGTTAATGATAATTTTATATGTTACTAAATTTGTTCTATGTTCTTTATCTAAAGAATTAGTTATTGCAATTGTTTCATGATGATGGTCAAGTGTTAGTTTCTTTACATCTTTCTAGTTAAAAGCATACCCTTGTCAGTAGATGTTATATTTTTAATAAAAGAAAAAGTTAGATCATAAAAAGAGAGTTGTACCTTTATAATAAAAAATGGAGGTTAAAATAGTTAATAGTTATTCTAATAGTCGATTAATATATTGGCTTTGACTAAAATACATTGTCTTCTATTTATAAAAAAGTCCAAATTTGTTACCCAATAGAACACATATTTCCAACAATCTCCCCCTTTTTCATTGATGGAAACATCATAAGTATAACCATCATCATTTGTGCAAACCCCACTTTGACAAACAATTGACTAACAAGTATCTCTCTCTTTTTACAATAGATCTCTCTCTACCCATAATGCATTCCTCTCCCCCTCTAACATCAAGGACAAAGGGCCCAAATATCTACATGAATTGGCATTCTCAATTAACTAGACTCACTCAAACTTCTATATTACTTTCTTGCAAATAATTAACAACAAACTACCTACTCTGCCTGAGAGCAGCCACAAAATCAATCCATGAGAGAGAAAAAAAATCATCCTTGAATTTATCCCCCTAGATATATGCACTACCTTATGCATCTAATTAGGAGGAGAAATAAGCCCTAACTTCCACTTGAGATACTCAAAAGTATCCTTTGACATTACCTTAGTGAAAATGTCTACAATTTGATCCTTTATGGGCACATACTCTAATCTAATCACTTTCTCTACAACCTTCTCTCTTAGGAAGTAACACCAAATATTTTTGACATGTTAATTGTACTTTTATTATCACGCATAATAGGAATAGGCTCACCATACATCACTTTGATATCTCTTAGAGTTGATGAAGGGTGCTCCCCTTAATACCACAAACACATAACAGAAACAGAGAAACAACAACAATATGCAAGAATAGAAAATTGGCTTCTTATTATCTCCACAAATGTGGAATTACAAACTTTCAGAATTACAATATGCAAAGCCACATGGGCATTCCCTTACAATATTCTGTAGGACAAAGCCTCGAATTATTACCCAGATCTACTACCCAGAACTGCTAAGACAACACTACGGGCCTTCTTTATATAGGCAATTTCCACTGCTCGAGAAGGTTCCAGAAATTTAGCCCATAGGGCCGACCAAACTTAGAATTATTTTATTTTACAATTTATTACATCAAAGTCGGCTCAAAATAACTTTTGAAACCCAAACATAAATTTTGAAGGAAAATCATTTTCTGCCATTTCAAGTGACCCAATTTCTGAAGACCATAAGTCATCGCCAGTTGCTCTGATTGACTATTATAACCCCAATTTGGAAAGGCCACGAAGTGCTCTATAGGCTTAACTTGCGCAAGTGCCTGTCACCCAAATTTTTGACCTCATTCAGGGCCTCTAAAGCCTTCAAAATTGAGTTCAAAGTTTTTGTACCCTGCTGCCAATACCGAAAATCTTTAATATCTACAAAGCTAGACTTGATCTGTCAATGAAACTTTACTGGTAGGCTGATACGACTGAGATGAACCTCCCCATGTGAAATTAGAACATTCCGAGATCGTATGACCAACTTACTAAAAATAGCAAGTTTCCATAAATAACAGCTTTACACAAGATAGCCGTTATTGAATACAAAAACAAAAATATTTTTGGGTGATGCAAGATTGCTCTTACACCCAGGATGCTCCTTCATCAAGAGTTTACTTTATCCACATCACCTGAGTTAAACAAGATGTTTTTGTAATGTACTCAAACTTTGTTGCTGATAAAGATAAACAATCTTGTTTTTAACTTATCTAAGAGACCATTCTATCTCCTAAGAAAAATGCTCTGCCACCGGTACTTCTTCTATCATCCACATAGCCATCCCAATCCACATCAATGGAACCCTTTAGAGAGATATCATCATCTTTCTTATACCATAAACCAAAATACAGAGTTCCTTTCAAATATAAAAATATCTTTCTTACCACTTTATCATGATATTTCCTAGGATTATCCTATATCTTGCAACCAAACATATCCCAGGTCTTGAAGAAGTTAAATATAACAAAGCCCCAATCATAGAACTATAAAGAGTATGATCCACTTCCAAAGATTCCTCATCCTTGCTTAAATTGCGACCAGTAATCATAGGGGTACTTGTTGGTTTAGAGTTTTCCACACAAAATTTATTCAACATCTCCTTGATATGCATAGTAGACCATATAGTACATTTTTTAATTTGCACACCATGTCTAGATTTTCTAGCAAGTAGAAACCATCAATTTTATTAATGTGAACTTAAGTTATATCCCAATGAGGGAGTCAAGATCATTCAACCATCCTTCATTGAAACCCCCTGCTTCCTCAAGATCTCAATTCAAAAAGGCTAACTTGGCATCCATTTGATACACCTTAAAGTTCTTATAAGCACAAAATGCAAGAAAAGTCCCCATAGCTTCCATCTTATCCATCAAAATAAAATTCTCTTCAAAATCAATGCCTTCAACTTGTGAGTAGCCTTTACAAAGAAATCTATCTTTTTTACTTGTTACTTCTCCTTCTTCATTTAGCTTATTTTAGAACACTCATTTTGTTCCGATAACATTCTTGTCTATTGGTCTTGTAATAATTATTTTATTTTATTCTTTTCAATCTGATTAAGTTTGTCTTCCATTTCTTTTAGTCATCCATCATCTTTTCTAGCTTCTTCAAAGGTCTTAGGTACAACCTTACATAAAAGGAAAATATATGTTTTCTCACTTGCCTTGGCAAGTCTTCTCTGGGTCGAAGTCCTTCATTCTTATCTCCAATGATCTATTCTTTTGAATGATTTCTTTTCTTCTACATGTATTATTCCTTGTCTTCATCTTCTTTCTCATTTTTAGTATAGGAGACATCTTCTATTTCACAATCCTCGTGTTCTGGAGCAACTTGATTCCATAATTCTTTCACTTTGAAATGTGTGAATTTTGAATCTCTTTTTGTATCACCTATATGCTTTGCTTCTTGTTGAATATCCAATAAAATTTCTTTCATCACATCTTGAGCCAAACTTTCCAAGATATTTTTCATCACCCTGATGTAACATTTTCTTCCAAAGATTCCAAAATATTTAATTATAGAAGGTCTTCCAGACCATATCTCATAAGGGGTCTTAGAATGATTGGGCCTCTCTTATACCCTATTAAGGATAAAAATAAAGATATGCATAATGTCTTTCCAATATATATCAAGTAGGTTCGTAATTTTAAACATTATCCTAGTCATTTTTTGAACTATTATATTCTTCCTTTAAACAACTCAATTTGGCTTAGGATTCCTAGGTGTAGAAATATGTCTCCTAATGCCATGTATTTCAAAAAATCTTTCAAACTCATTTGATGTAAATTATCCACATCTATTGGACCTTAAAAACTTGATTTTAGCATCCATTTCATTCTCAACCATAAATTTGAATACTTTAAATCTATCTAGGGCTTTTGATTTTTCTTTTAAGAAAGTAATCCATACCATTCTAGAGTAATCATTAATAAGTAATATAGAATTCCTTTCCCCATTTAGTCCTCTTATTTTGGTGGGTCTACACAGGTTCATGTGTATCAGCTCTAGAGGTTTTGTAGTAGAATAATAATTATATTTCAAACTAGTCCTTTTATGCTTCCCCATCTAACATTCTTGGCATATTACATTAGTAGATTTAATTATCTTTAGAAAATCCCTTAATGCATGTGCACAACTGATCTTTACCATGTTGTCAACATTAATATGTCTCATCCTTATGTGTCATAAACAACATTCACTATCATGAGCCATCAAATAGATACTTTTTTTTCCTTTTATGTAATAGACAATTCCTTTAGTCCTTATTCCTTCTACAACTAGTCTTCTTGAGTCACCTGTTGAGAATGTCAGAGATTGTTGATTACACCTTGTATATGTGTTGACATTAGTGTTTGGTCATTGATGTCAACATACTATTTTGGTTGTAGACAGTGTGCTTAGTTTGTTCAAAGAAGATGATTTCAGTTGTTTATGTGATATGTTGAGGATTTTTTGTTGTGATTATAGATGATGTTTCAAATATGTCTATAGTTGATTATGGTAAACCTATAGAGGTTCACATAACAGTTTGAGTGAGATATGATTGATTTATGAGTTACTTGTATTTTAGTGTTTCAGTTGTTCAGGAGGTGTCATAGATTGAGTTTATGCTTCGGTATGGATCATATTGGTTGATTCATTTGGTGTGAAGCTAGTGGTATTATTGGGATTCATTGTTGTTTCCTCAACTAGTTTTGTTCATGATTCATAGTTCAAAAGTTTTCTTTTTACTATGATAGAGTAATTTAGTGTTCAATATTGTTGATGATTAGTACAAATGAGTTTGGATTTTGAGATTGTGTTGATGTGAAGGTTTGGGAAGATACTCTTTCCTCTTGTTGGTATTCTTGGATCATGATATGACCATGTTGATGGTTCACATTGATCATGGTAATCGTATTTGGCGATTTTCTAGCATATTGGTGTTTCTTCATTTAGGTCCTAACTGACTTGGTGAAGTAATATGTTGTGATTCTTGGTGTGGATTTGGTGAAGCTATCACATGTTTGAGGATGAATTTTTGGGTCCTACCTAAGTCTTGGTTGACTTGATTTGGATTTCATTATAGTTTGAGTATAATGTTTATATCATTTTTTCTGATAGGTTTTAGCCAACCTTGTTGTGGGCTATTCATTGTAATATGTATAAATGGGAAATCATTTGTGATTGTGAAGTGTGTGCAAAGATAGAAGACAAGGAAGAGGATATTTGTATTTTGTGATTGAGATAGAAATTGTAATTCATTAGAACTATATTGGCATTGCTCATGTTGTGAGTCAATTCAATTGTATTGGACAGTTTGTCCACCTTTGTGAGTTGTAATTAGAGATTGATCAATGAACCCGATTGAGGGCCAATCATTGTATTATATTGTGAGAAGTGAGCTCTATGTAGTGGTCATGTGAATGCATGTGCATTCCTCTTTTTTTTCATTTTCTCTTAAGCGGGTAGTACTTTTAGTAGAGTATATATATCTAGTGGGTTTGACTCCCATCAGGGTTTTCCCTTGATTGGGTTCCCTTGATAACAAATTTGGTGTTTTGTTTTTTGTGTTGTGGATCTTGAATTACTATTTATCTTTTAGGTCATTAATTGGATTAAGTGTGTTAAAGTTTTAAAGTACTATACAACTGATTCACCCCCCCTCTCAGTTGTGCTTGTCTTGTTTGGGCCTAACAATTGGTATTAGAGCCAAGTCCTTTTGAAGAAGCCTAATCACTTGAAGGAGATTTGACATGTTAAGGATAAGGAAAGACAACCCTAAGTTTGATGGAACCAACTATCTAATATGGAAGGATCAGATGACTAAATATTTGATATGCATGAGATATGAATATTAGGACACCACAACACCATTCCTAATGACATGTCTCGAGCTACTACTGATGAAAAGAATAAATTTAAGGAGAATATGTTAGCAAGGGAAACTTTGATGAATGCCTTGTTAGATACAAAATATTCTCACATCTATGGGTTGAGGACAACACATGAGGTATGGACTAAATTAGAAACTATTTATGGTGACAAGTATGTTAAGCAAGCTAAGTTACATGATCTTAAAGGGGAGTATGAAGATATGAAGATGAGTGAAAGAAAAACTATCTTGTCCTATATGCAAAGAGTAAATGATCTGGTTTGTTCAATTAGATGTGTTGGTGGTACCTTGAGTGATGATAAATTTGTAAGCAAAACTATGAAATCTTTACCCACGCGTTACAATGAGAAGGTTGCATCTATTGAGGAATTGAGAACTATAATAGATATTTTAAGAGAATCTTTGGCTGGTAGACTTTGTGCCTATGAGATGACTACTCTTGGTAAGGAACTTCTCAATGTTGAAACTACATTCAAAGATAGTGTGACAAAGCATGATAAGGAAGAGAGTACTTCTAGGATATTTAAATATAATAGCTATGATAAGAAATGGGAAGATATCATGGAAGAGGAAAGGAATATTGATGAATTTGAAGCCTTGATTGTAAAATGACTACCTAAGGGCTCCAGTAAGTATGAAGGAAAGATACCTTTGAAATGCTTTAACTGTAATAAGATTGGTCATATTGAAACTAGATGTCCCAATAAAGTCTCTAAATAATCTAAGTTTAGATCTAAGAAATTCCACCCTAAGGGTCATAAAAAAAATTATGCTGAAGGTGTGACTAATGATGAATCTAGTGCTAGTGAAGAAGAGAATGTGTTTATTACTATTAAAGAAGATAATCTTAATGAAGAGAAATTATTTGTTTCACATGTTGATAAAAGAGATGAGTGGGTTATTGATAGTGGATGTCCTCATCATATGTCTGGTGATAAAAATAAGTTTGTGAAGCTTGAAGACTATGATGGTGGTGTTGTTAGATTTGGTAACAACGGTCCTTGTTTGATTAAAGGACAATGTTTCATTACTCTGGATGGTAAGAATAGTATTGATGATGTCTTGTATGTTGAAGGCTTAAGACATAACTTGTTGATCATTAGACAACTACTAGATAAGGGCTACTAATTGGAATTCATGGAAGGAATGTGCAAAATCATTGGAAGCACTAGAAATCTAATTGCATCTAGTACATGTATTGTAGGTAATCTATTTTGTTTAAAAACTATTGAGAATAAGTGCTTGGTTGCTAAGATTGATGACAGTTGGTTCTAGCATAGAATATTTTTTATGTGAACTTTGATAATATGGTGAAGGTTAGCACTACTAATGTTGTAAGAGATTTGCCTAATTTGATGAAGCCTAAAAATATGTGCAAAGAATGTCAGTTACAGAAGCTAACTAGATCTACTTTATAAGGCATACACTTCAAATGGATTGCTAGATTTGGTGCATACATACTTGTGTGGTCCTACTAAGACAATAATCTATTATGGAGATAGATACTTCATGTTATATATTGATGATTATTCAAGAATGATGTGGGTCACATTTTTAAGAGAGAAGTTAGAAGCCTTTTAGAAATTTTAGATATTCAAGATGATGGTTGAGATGAAGTTTGGACAGAGATTAAATTTCATAAGATTGGACAGAGGTGGAGAATTCACATCTGATGAGTTTTATGTTTTTTGTGAAGAACGTGGGATAAAGAGGTAGAATTTTACTCCATGAACCCCACTTCAGAATGGTGTTGTGGAGCAAAGGAATAGAACTATTCTAGACACAACTAGAACCAAGATGATTGAAGGAAATGTTTCATAGACCTATTGGAGAGAAGCAATGAGAACTACAATATACACTTTGAACCGAGTGTAGATAAAATAAGAAAATGGTAAGACTCCTTATGAACTTTGGTATGGTCATGTTCCTACAGTGAAGTATCTTAGAATTTTTGAAAGCAAGTGTTATATTAAGAGAGATGAGGATATTGGAAAATTTGATCCTAGAAGTGATGAAGGTATATTTCTTGGATATTCTACTAAGATAAAAGTATACAAATGTTATAACCTTAGACTGTAGAAGATTTTTGAAAGTGAAGATGTTAGAGTAGATGAAAATGTGTAGAGATTAGAAAGAACTTGCAGGTATGGCATAGCTAAAGAAGACAATCAGATTATGAGAGTGCAAAATTAGAATCAGGATTAGAATGGTTTGGAAGAACAAGTTGAACCGGTGGAATAAATTGTAGCTGAAGGATCTACTACTAAGCCTACTCTAAAGAATCCACAATATGTAAGGATTAATCATTCTAAAAATTCTATTATTGGTGATAAGAATAGAGTTGTTCAAACTAGAGGAAGAATTGCTAGAGATGAAACATGTTTGTTATTTGAATTTGATCCTAAAGATGTAAATGAAGCATGTAATGATGAAAGTTGGGTGATAGCGATGAAAGAAGAGCTTGATCAAATTGAGAAGAGAAAGACATGAATTCTCTCTCCTAGACCTATGAAGAATAATGTGATCAGAACTAAATGCGTATTCAAAAATAAGTTGAATGAAGATGGTAAGGTGATTCAAAATAAAGCTAGATTGGTATGCAAAGGGTATTACTAGATGGAAGGTGTTGATTTTCAAGATAGATTTCCCCCTATACCTATACTTGAAGTTGTTAGATTACTTCTTGCATACACAACTTCAAAAATTTCAAAGCATATCAGATGGATGTTAAGTATGCATTCTTGAATGGTAAGTTAGAGGAAGATGCTTACATTAGCATATATGGTTTGTAAATTGTTGAAAGAATTGTATGGATTGAAGCAAGCTCCTAGATCCTGGTATGCCAAATTAGATAGATACTTGACAAAGATTGGATTTAGTAAAGGTATCATTGATAGTAACTTATATTTTAAAATACTTGATGATAATATCTTGATGGTTGAAGTCCTTATTTTTGATAAAGGTAAAAGCGGGTTTTGAAGGGACCTTGAAACCCTGTACATTAAGGTCACTAAAGATATTCAATAAAAGGCCACTAAAAAAAATGGGTCAAGACCAAAGAGAGGGTTTTACAACAGGCACCCACAACCTAGATGATTCAAGCATGAAATAATCATCATGCAACCCATATCTAATAAGAAATCCAACACTAGGATTTTCTTGGAGTACCCTTCTGATGGGAATGAAGAGTCATATCAAATGAAGAGGAGGCCTTCTTAAGTTTTTTCCTTTGACAATGATCCAACCCTCTTCAACTCTAGCCACCTCAACCTACCAAAGCAAAGTATCATTAGTCGAGCCAGAGAAATCCTGGCTACCAAAAGAGGCAGCCACAAAACCAATTGACCGAATAGGAGCCACGACCTCCATACCACTAGGAGAAGACAAAAGTGTTGCCTCCCCATCCAAACCAGAAAATAAAACAATCAGAGAGATAGGAGGACAATCTTCATCATCTAGTGAGACCTGCAAATTCCCCGCTGACGGCAAACCTCCAATAGAAGACAAAACCCTAGCCAAAGCAACCATCGATGACTCAATAGACAATGATGATCTAGCAACAGAAAAAATCATAGAAACTCCAGCCACCTTCAAAGCCTGCAACTTCCCAGAAAATCCTCCAGCAGGAGACAAAACCTTAGCCAAAGCAACCAGTGATGCACTAGTAGCTAGTAGCACACCAGCAATAACATCACTAGCAATCTGCAGAGCCATCAAATTCCCAAAAAGACCTCCAGTGGAGACAACACCCTAGTCAAAGCACCGGCTACCGATGGACTCCTAGGAGAAAAATTCTGACCAACAAAAGAGGGAGGGGGGACCTGTGCTGCCACTTGGGAGAATCTTTTCTGTGAAACAGGTTTCTTCTCCACCAAATAGTGATGAGCCAAGGCACCCTTCCACCAAGATGTGGAAAGTTTCTTTTTACCCAAACCACACTGAGAAGCCATATGCCCAATATTAAATCATCTACGACATTTGAAGGGAAACCCTTCATAATCCAAGGTCCATGTCTAGCTTCCTTTAGAGGAGTTGATCACTATCTTCGTAGGAAGACCCTTAGAAGGATCAATATCAACAAGAATGTGAGCATAAGTAGAGTGGAACATATTAGAGGAGGCATTATCTACCATCAAAAATTCCCCAAGAGCATTACCAATCTCCTCATAAAGAGAATCGATCCAGAGATGTAGAGGTAAGTAAGGAAGATGAACCCAGATGGGGAACCGAGTGAAGGAATCTGAGATTGTTGAAGTCTTTGTTGATGATATCATATTTGGTGGTAATGATGAATTGAGTAGAAGTTTTGCTGATGAAATGCAAAAATAATTTGAGATGTCTATAATTGGTGAGATAAAATTCTTTCTTGGATTGCAAATTACACAGTTAGATATGAGAATTCTCACTACACAGTCCAAGTATGTCAGAGAATTGTTGAAGAAAATTGGTATGAAAGATTCAAAACCAATAGGGACTCCTATGGTTAGTGGTTGTAAATTGACTAAGGATGATGATTCACCTTGCGCAAATCAAACAAGATACAAATCAATGATCGGTGGATTATTATACTTGACTCAAACTAGACCTGATATAATGAATGTTGTTTGTGCTGTGGCAAGATTTCAAGAAAATCTAAAGGAATCACATGTTGTTTTTGTTAAGAGAATATTCAGATACTTGAAGGGAATAGTTGATTATGGCTTATGGTATGACAGAGATAACGATTTCACGCTTTTTGCATATACAAAGGTTGATTGGGAAGGTAATGTAAATGATAGGAAAAGTACCATTGGCGGTGCATTCTTTTTGGGTAAGAGACTAATCTCTTGGGCTAGTAAGAAACAAGATTGTATTTCCTAGTCTACTGCTAAAGTTGAGTATGTTGTTGTTGCTAGAAATTGCACTCAAGTTGTTCGGATGAACCAAATGCTAAAGGATTTAAGGATAAACATTAATGAACCTATTGTTATTTACTGCAATAACTCTAGTGCTATAAATATTTCAAAGAATCCTATGCAACATTCAAAGACAAAGCATATTTCTACAAAATATCATTTCTTAAGGGATGAAGTCGGTGAAAAGCAAGTAAAATTGAAGTATGTATCTACTAAGGAATAGATTATCAATATCTTTACAAAGCTTTTACTGAAGGAAACAATTGATTACCTCATAGATAATCTTGAGGTTATAACCCCTCCTAATCATAACTAATGATGCTAAAGATGGAATCAAAACAAAAATTTATCAGAATATCATTCTCTAGATTGATGAGTTTGGGGACTTCTCCATAGGGGGGACAGTCTTGTGAATAGGATGATGTGAAATAGTTATCTATGATGTCTTTTGAGGTGAGTTCAATTTTTTTGATATCTTTTTCCCTTTTACATTTATGTCAAAGGGGGAGATATTGTGTGAAAAATAGGAAAATCGAGAAAGGTTGTGCTAGAGAGATTGTGTTGAGAGGTTTGAAGCTGGATATTCAGAGTGATCAGGTGGATCTATTGATGTCTTTGTGCATTGATCAATTTTTTGCTTCATATGTTGTCATCGATGCCAAAGGTGAAGATTTTTTAGCATGTCATAGATTATTGATTAGACCTTGTTTATATGTGCTGACATTAGTGTTTTGTCATTGATATCAACATACTATTATTGTTGCAGACAGTGTGCTTATTTTGTTCAGAGAAGATGATTTCAATTATTCAGGTGATATGTTGAGAATCTTTTATTGTGATTCTAGATGATGTTTATGATATGTATGTAGTTGATTCTAGTCAACCTAAAGAGTTTTGCATAACAATTTGAGTGAGATATGATTGATTTATCGATTACTTGTATTTTAGTGTTCCAACTATTCAGGAAGTGTCAAAGATTGAGTTTATGCTTCGGTATAGATCATATTGGTTGATTATGTTGGTGAAAAGTAGGTGGTAATGTTGGGATTCATTATCATTTCCTCAACTAGTGTTATTCATGATTTGGAGTTTGGAAAGTTATCCTTTTAATGTGATATAGTTCAGTGTTTAGTATTTTTTATGATCAGTACATAAATGAGTTTGGATTTTGAGATTGAGTTGATGCAAAGGTTTAGAAAGGTACTCTTACTTCTTGTTGGTATTATTAGATCATTTTATGACCGTTTAAATGGTTCACATTGATCTTGGTGATCACATTTGGTGATTTTTTAGCGTATTTCTATTTCTTCATTTAAATCATAGTCGACTTGGTGAAGTAACGTGTTGCGATTCTTGGTGTGGATTTGGCGAACCTATTGCATGTTTGAGGATGAAGTTTTGGGTCCTACCTAGGTCTTGGATGACTTGATTTGGATCATATCATATTTTGAGTATAATATTTATACCATTTGTTCTTATAGGTCTTAGAAGACCTTGTTGTTGACTATTCATTATAATATGTATAAATGGGCAATCATTTGTGATTGCAAAGTATGTGCGAAGATAGAAGAAAAGGAAGAGGATGTTTGTATTCTATGATTGAGATATAAATATACTTTGTTAGAACTATAAAATATTGGCATTGCTTATGTTGTGAGTTAGTTCAGTTGTATTGGAGATTTTTTCCACCTTTGTGAATTGTAATCAGAGATTGATTGGTGAACCCGATTGAGGGCTAGATCATTGTATTATATTATGAGTAGTGAGCTCTATTAAATGGGCTTGTGAATGCATGTGCATTCCTCTTTTTTTCCATTTTCTCTTAACCAGAAAGTACTTTTAGCAAAGTACATCTATCTAGTGGGTTTGACTCCCACTAGGGTTTTCCTTTAACTAGGTTTCCTCGAGAAAAAATATGGTGTTTTATGTTATGTGTTGTGGATATTAAAATTATTGTTTATCTTTCATATCATTAATTGGATTAAGTGTGTCAAATTTTTAAAGTATTGTACAACTGATTCACCCCCCCCTTTCCCCCCTACCCTCTTAGTTGTGCTTGTCTTCTTTGGGTCTAACATCACCTTTTATAATTTCACACCTAGTATCATGAAAATTAATTTTGTATCTTTTATTAGACATCTAACTGACATTGAGAATATTAGTTATTAATCCATTAACATAGAGAAAATCATCTAGCTTGATCTTACCATCAATAAATTCAATTCCTTTACCACAAATCAATCAACCTATTCACCGTCAAACTTAACAAATCCACTATTTCACTTTTCAAGATTAAGAAAATTTCTTCTATCACCAATCATATGATTTGAGCATCTATTGTCAATCACCCAATCTTTTTTTCTTCTTACGCATGAAGACAAGTCCACACAATCAATGATCTTTCAATATTTTCATTAGTATGCAAAAAACCAAACTTCTTACTATCATCCACTTTCACAATCATAAACAATGTTTCAACATTTGAATCATCAAGATCTTCATCTTTAGATGAGCGACTATTTTCCCTCATATAAAATTTTATCTTAGAATTGTCTCTACCTTCTTTTCTTTTCTTTTTATCATCTAACCTTCTATAGTTAACTTCTCTGAAATTACATTTAGATACATAATGACCAATTCTTCCACAAGTAGAACATTCAAAAGATAAATTACCTTTGTATTTTCTTGATCATTTTTGTATTCTTCTCATAAAAAAAATTTCACCATCATCAAGTTCATTCATTATATCATATTCATGTTCTAATTTCTTACTATATTTGAATGCATCTTCAACCTTTTTTGAAATTATCAAGTTTAAATTCTCTCATCTCAAAAGAAAATATTGCATCATAGAGTTGATACAATGTATATTTGTCTATGTCATGGCTCTCCTTAGTAACATATGCAATAGGTCTATAGGATTTGGGAAGTGTTTCTCATGACTTAATTTTCATCCATAGTTCCACCAATACCTCTAATTCCATTTACTACTTATGTTACCCAATGTAGATAATTATCAATGTTTTCTTCTTTTGACATCTTTAGATTCTCAAATTCGTACTTGAGAATCTGCATCTTAACTTGATTTATTTTGACATCTCCTTCATAGATAATGCTAAGCTTATCCCAAACATCCTTAGAAAACTTGCAATACATGATCTTGAAGAGTTATGAATCTCCCAAACCACTTATAATTGCATTCTATATCTTGCCATTGTTCTCATGTAATTTGATCTCAACGAAAGTAGTAGGAGGAGTAGCAAGAGCAATATAGTCATCTACAATAGAGTTCCATAGTCCATATGTACAGAGTTTAAATATGATTCCATCCTTATATTCCAGAAGTTTTAGTGTGTGTCATCAAACTTAGGTACCTTGTAAACTTCTTCTTATGCCATTTTGGACCTTCCTCAAGTGGTTACACTTCTCCTAGAGGAACCTTTCTTTGATACCAATTGTTGAACACACCTCAAGACTGGGAGGAGAGGTGAATTATTCTTGAGCATACACTTACAAAAAAATTAGTCACAATTCTATGTTAATGAACCTTAACAAAATTAACATCAAAGAAAGATAAAGCAATGAACACCATATAAATGATAACACCATATTTATGTGGAAAACCCATGAAGGGAAAAACCATGAGGAGATCCATCTCATAGTATATGAAAATGTTATGCAATATTTTTTTTAGTCTCATAGTAAAGGAAAATCATTGCTCCCTAAATTTCAATACAAGGCACACTACCTTAGGGAAAGATACAAAGGACTTGTAGACTAAGATATGTTTCCTTAGGGAAATATACAAAACTACTAAGAAGGACTCACTGTTTTCTAGCGGGATACATGAACATTATGAATCAAGATGAATAAGCCTTTAGCATACTACCTCTAGCAAATCTCCAAGAGGGGTCCTTGAGTCACTATCTCAAGTAATGAGGGTATGTACAAGATCATGAGGGGCCAAAAAGTGGTGATGTGAAAAATATTCACTTTTCACTCGTCCAAAAGCACATGAAAATGCTTGTTGACTTTTTAGTAGGCCTGGGTGTCAATACACTTGAGAAAACTTGACACCAAAGCACAGGCCTAATCGGGTACTCGATATTATATTAAGTACTCGATATCATATCGGGTACCCGATAACTGTAGCATAAATCCGAAACCCACAAGCCCTTTTCTTCATTTCTTTCCATGATTTTCTTTGCCAAAACAGCTTGATATATCATATACCCGATATATTTTCGGGTACCTGATATTGGAAACAACAAATTCAACTCCGAGCATATTCGGTAAGTAATTATTTGTATATTTTTATTATTTTATTTCATTTTCATGCTAAATGTAGCATTTTTTTTTAAAATAGGGTTTTGTATTTATATTTGTAATAATATCTGAAATTACATTGAAATTTAGATTTTTTTTTATTTAATCAGGCATGGCTGACAACAATGAATAAAATAACCCTCCCGTACCAAATAACGATCCTGAAAACAATCCCCCATATCTAAACCCTAAATCTTTACAAGATTTGATACAAGAAAATTTGAACACAATATGAGGTTTCCAAAACACGTATCAAAATATATCTACATTAGGTCCCATGCTTGCCACACTAAATACAATTGTTGGAAATATTGACACACTCACGCAGCAACATAATGCTGCTCTTCATTGGCGTGGTGATATGCATACCCAATTTGATGACGGGCTTGACCATGATGGGATTGCAGCCCTTAATATAAGTAAGGAAGATATAGCCACCCTTTTTGTCGATCCTAAAACTGGAATACCAGTTGACCCCAAAAAGCCCAAATTATCAATAAAATGGTGCACAAATGAAGCAATGCGCACAAACTTTTGGTATCACTGGTGGACAGTTTTTGATAAACCACCCCATAGCAATTTGGAGGTCCCATTTTATTTCATTAAAAAATTGTATGCTGAGTGCTTGGTCAAAATGTTGATTATTGGAGTATGAGGCCCAACATGGGCGTAGGCAGAGGAGCTCCTCAAACTAGGCCATCTACCCAATGCCGAAAGGCCACTACCTTTGTCCCCCCCACTGATGTCGCACCCCCTCCTCTAGTTCAGCATCCCGATATCATTGTAGAGGCTACCTCACAGACTATTAGGGCCATTCATTTACTGAGTGATCAGTTGATCACACAGACCAGGTCAGTGTTGCCTCCTAGTGTGGATGATGTTGGCGCATCAACATCTCATCGAAGTTCACATGTATGCGAGCCCCATATGTGCATTATGTGCAAGCATATGTGCCTCAGACCGCTTACTGTGTAACGCCCCGCCAAGGAACCCAAGAGAGATTAACCTATAACTTGCTAATAAGTTTGGTGAATATTTTTTTTTAAAGTTAACACACAAGATAAACAACAATGCAGAAACAATTACCATTTACTCACATTGAACAACATCCAACACAGATTACAAAACTCAAGGGTTCCTTGATGTAGAATTACTTAAGAACAAAATACAACTAAAGAAAGATAAAAAAAGATTCCATATCATAAATGATATAATTACAACTTACATCGATAACATACAATCCTCATGGACATCCATGATAACCAATAAACTAACATCCACTGCACATGTCGTAGGGTATGTAATAATAAATCTAACAAAGAAGTACAATTTCCATATTAGGTATCACATGCAATACTCTAATATAGGACTACATAAATGAAGATATGATAAGAAACCAGCAATGAAGAACCAAGAAAGCATCCAACTGTAGAAGTACCAACAGCACTAGCACCAGGATGTCAAATCTCAAATGGTAAAGAATCACTACCACCCGTCCATGTAGAACCACAAAGGTCTACCCCACCGTGCTGAGGAGATAACCACAAACCCCAATCGGATGACCAAACCAAACAAAGAAAAACCACTGAGCAAGAAATCCTGAAAGCTCTCTACTCAAGGTACATAATAATAAAATGAAAGATCCAACACACTAATACAGAGGCATAAATAGAAAATCAGGAGATGACCTAGGCTACATGCTATGGGAGTGTCATCACATGTCTTTTACTTGAGTTACCCTGGACTGGTCACTCTGGACCTTGAACCCTCAAGCATTGAGTTACCCTGGATTGGCCACTCTGGGCCCCAGACCCTCAATACGATCCATGTGGGATTAGAATACTCTCTCTCAGATATGAGGAATTCTAATCATAACCATACTCTAAATTACCTTTTTAAATGATCTATAAAGTTTTAATTACTAAGTTATCACTTAATTACAAAACCTACAATAGGTTACCCAGGTAATGACCACTTTGGGTCCCAGCCCCTATTGTAAGCCACTCCCTTAAGATGCACCTATTCATCCTCCCCTAGGCTCATAATCTCACAAACATCCAACAGCTATATAACCAGGTAATCCTAGATGGAGTTTCACACACAAGAAACTGACATGATTACAATGATACCATAAACAGATTATAACCAACAAGAGCCCATAAGATTAAAACATAGATGACAATCAGAATAAACACACACATAAACATGATACTGAAATACAATCCAACCAATACATAACCCTGCCTCTATTTCCCCTAGGCCATATAATGCCCAAAATCACATAATGCACAAGAATGCAGTTCAAAAACAAGAAGCCAACATTCACAATTTACATAACTAAAAAAGGAATACAAGCACCTAAACCTTGTAATAAACATGAACAAATAGATTATAGAACACATTATACTAATAAGAGAAACTTGACAAAATAGTCATATTAATGTCACTTAATAAAAGAAAAGTTCCCTATTAACATTCTAGGTATTCAGTAGAACAAAAATGCCAATTTTGGTACATACCCAAGCATTTAGCAAATAATTGTTTCCATAACAAAAGAACGTTCCACATTTTCCGATATCAATTTTCAAATATATATTAAATCTAATATTCAACTAAATCCCTATAGTACAGTTAGGACACAATCCGATTCAAAATTAACTTCATAATTAATCTCAATCATTTCAATGAACAGACTTATCCTATCCAACAAAAGACGATATTGCAACCATACCCATTTTAGTAATCCAATAAAGTTGATTCACGAATAAACAAAAATATAACTACTACTAACAATTATCCAACTCAAATATTAATAAATAAATAAAAACAAACATTCAGAATAAAATCTAAACATTACTATATTAATTACAATTTAATAAGCAAATGAAATATTAAATAACATTTCAATTAAATATTTATTGATTAAATTAAATAACATTAAATAAAAATAATTAACTTTAACTAATAAACAAATAACATTTAATAATAAAATAAAAATAAAATTAATAAACATAAACTATTATAATTTTAAATTAACAAAACAATTAAATTTTAACATAAATTAAAAATAACATATGGGGGGGACCCTGTAGGCCTCACACCCCTATCTCTACGGTACCCACGCGCTGGCGCAAGGCAGTACTGCCTTCGGCAGTACTCCCTCTGCCTTGGTAGAGTTAGTACTATCATCGGTAGTACTCTCTGCCGTCGTGCAGGGAGAATGGGGGTTGGGGGTGTGGTGGCCCCCGCCCCCATAAAAATTTACAATATTTTTTTTAAAACAAGATTTCCATAACATTTTTTTTAAAACATATTTTTTTTATAACAAAAATGCCATTCCCCATTTTGCAATGCCATTTTTTTAAAAAAAAAATTTCCTAAAAAAAACATACAAATTAATATTGATTCAAACAATATCCCCTTTTTAAACAAATAATAACTCTAATTGAATTATTTTCTGAAAGTAAAACAAGAGAGAGATATGCACAAAATACTAGGACAGTCACATGCTTTCACACAAAAATTTTGTCTTTCCTAGGATTTTATGACAGACAATATATTTTTATAATCACAGATTGAAATAGTCCACAAATATAAATGTTTATTCCCAAAAAGCATAAGGAGAATTATATATATCCATTTAAGACATTCACATGCTTCCACATAAAACTCTATTTTATTGGTTTTTTAACTTGACTGGTTATTTTTTTTACAGAGAATAATTATATACTAGAATTGGGTATTTTTCCTAAACATGATTTCTTTTCAACCAGAATTATTTATTTCACTCTCTATAGTCAAACTATTGCCCAAATTTAATATTTCAATTTGTAGGAAACTATAAATAATCATTCAACAAAATTTTGCCAGAGTAACACTACGATGCCAATTAGTAATAAAATATAGAAATCAACTACACTAGGGTTTCTGAATACCCAAATCTATCAAAAACACAGAAAGACAAATGAATGTAAAAACGGAGATAACAGACAAAATTCAATGCCTACCTTAGATCCAATGCCAGAAACTGAAAATGAAAACCCTTGTAGATCTGAGAACAAAATTCTCTCCAAAATCAAACACAACCTGCCAATCTGAAAGCTATGTTGCAAACAAGTGCCCGATCCAGATGCACAGAGAAACTCAAATCAACAAACAGCCATAACAATCCACAAATCTTCAAAATACCAAGCACAAAAGCCTTCTCCAAAAATCCTCTCCAAAACCTGTCTCCCCCAAAAATGAATACAATAATTTCCTAATAGGAATTCAATTCCCAAATTCAAGCAATCCCAAAAGACAACTCAAAAGCTAACTCACAGTTTAACTCCAAATTAGAAAATGACTCATAAGAGAACTCTTAATCCATCTCAAACTCCAAAATTGAAAGTAAATACAATTAATTAATTAAAAATATCTTTTAAATGCACAACTCAACTTGACTTTTTAAAACTAGTTGTTATCTTTTGAAAACAAACTCCTTTTCCAATTTGCACATGTTATAATTTAAATTCATTTATTAAATAAATTAAATACTTAATGCATCACAAAATTCATGCAATTAATTATTTAATCATTTAATAAAATATGCAAGCATAAATCAAATCATTTCCAAATGAGCACATGTTAATAATTAAAATCCAAATTAAATAAATTAAATATTTAATACATCCTAGAACATGCATTTAAATATTCAATTATTTAATATTACACTAAACATAATCAAATCCAATTTTGATTAAATAATCAATTAATTCCAATAAATCAAATGATTGATTAAGATAATTTTCCAAATTAAACATAGGAACATAATTAAATCATTAAATTCAACTATAATCCTAACATCGATAATAATATAAAATCACCTAAATAATCATAAATCCACTGAATCAGGCACAATAAAATCAAGCAAACTGAAACCATGCACAGACACAAGAACGGGATCCACAAATTCATACCAACCAGATGAATTCGGGTAGGGTAGTCAGACTGACACTTGTCCAATCCTAGGACAATTAGGCTTAGGTTAGGGTTTTGGGTCTGTGTATTATCTCCCCTCTTTACCATTGAGACGAATGTTTATGGGCACGCTCACTCCTGCCAATTCAGGGAAGATGATGCCTTGTACCTACAAACCTATCATCAAAAGATGAAGCATGTACATACAATAATATATAATAGACAATGGTGAGGATCGGCCGATTGTGTGGATCTCGCAAGCAAGTAACTACGACTCCATCCCTCAACCACATCAGACAAGTCAAACAGAAATATAAAACAAACACATCAACCATACACATGCGAGTATGGGGTCAGTGAAATCATAAGCATCAATGATTTCCTAACATATAATCTATCATCCTAACCTAATCATAGTATTTATAAAATTGGACTAGGGGCGAGGTACTACATACTGATTCTGATACATATCAGTTTCATGATATTGATGAGGAGAATACAGGAGACGCAGTTGCAGAGGCTGCAACACCTCATGGAGCATCTACATCTCATGAGAGTGCTCAGGAGGTGCACGCAGAGCCATTGACTCCTGTTGATACAGTAAGAGTAAACATTATAAATAAATTTGTCACATGACTTATTTAATTTAAAAATAATTTATTTATTTAGATTAGTTTTAATGATTGCATGCACTTATGTATATATATTTTTTCCATTTATGTTCAGTCGATGACACAGGAGGAGGTGAGATAGGTGGATGAGTCCACACTTTCGGCCATTTCATTTGGCCTTGATGACTATATGGTATATTATAAATTATGTACCCGTTATTTTTTTTTATATCATTTCGTGTAAATGCTTAAATCTCTATCAATTAGAGCAATAAAATTCATACATTTACTAATATATATTGTCATCTTATTGTGTTCTTGTAGGCTACAGCCGATGTCAGTGAGGGGCATGAGGGGCTTCCTTCATCAGGTGTCGACAAAGGAAAGGTAGTTAATTGTTTAAGATTAATTATGCATGCATATGTATGCCACTTGTGTGTAGTAATAAATATTTACTTGCACTTTATTGTATAGGATGTGGCTATTGATGATGTCCCGACACCGATTTGGCAGCGCAGGGTTATAGGCATCTTGATTCGGAGTGATAGCCTGATTGTACGTAGAATTTTACATATTGTTGGGTATGTGCAGGATCATGAGGGGCCAAACTATGCCCTTAAGTGGCAATGAAAAATCAGACAATCAGGATTAGTCAACTTGGCGTGAAAAAATGAACTAGTTATCTACCTAATATCAAAAAGTTGTAAGAATATAATTTGTAGGAAATTGAATGTAGTTTCTAAACTATTAAGCCTTTTCTGAAAAAAAATTAATATGATTGGTAAAAAGTATAGATTGCAATGCAGCACTACAAACATTTTAGCAAAAAAATAAGAAGTATGTGTATGTCTGACCACCCTAATCAAAAGCAAATGATAATATTTTTTATAATATTCTATATATAAGTAGCTGACTCATGCCTGGATGTGACACATATTTTTTGGTATTTTTATTCCAAACAGATAATTAATTATGATTTTTTTGCTACAGCGCTTTCAGAATTTAAAAACTCTCGTGTCTGACCACCTTAACTCATTGAAAACTTATCATAATTCAATTTTTTTTAATTTTTTCTTATACTAGATGAAGCATAGAATGTGATGCATCTTTCAGATTTCAAAAATGTTATACCATTTGAAAGATATAATCATTTTTCAATCAGTATCTAAATTAGCACTTTAGAGGTAGCTCGATTAGAAAATAACTAATAATTACTTAACGAATTCAAAATTTGACGGCAATTATATCGATAGAAAGCTGATAATCTCCTTAAGATACCCTTTTCATTTTATCAAATTCGGGTAAAAAAAAGTCGTCAGCTACATGGTCGAAGTCTGGAACTGAGAGAAATAGAAAAAAACACATTTTTGTGACACTTGAAGAGTTGACTAGGTAGGTTTGGTGCACAGACCAATACTGAGCCTAATCGGGTACTCGATATTATCGGGTACCCGAATCTGGCGGCAGAATTTCAAATTTTTGCTTTGCCTCCACTTTCTCTAATTTCTAATTTCAAAATTTGGTTCCACTTTATCAATTATAGTTATATATTTGATAGTTATTAGTTATATATTAAATATTATATAATATCAATTATATATTAATTGTTATATATTAGTTATATATTAAATATTATATAATATGAATTATATATTAAATGTTATATTTAATATTATTTAATATATATTAATATTAAAAACTATATATTAGATTATATATTATATATAATATTATATATTATATATTATATAATATAAATTTTACATTTTAAATATTATTTAATATGATTCAGAGCACGAGCATGAGTCCCTACAGTGGCATAGTAGTGCCTTTTACAAGTGCCAAAAACCCTAGCTACGCAGAAATGGAGGCTTTGAAGAATAGTTCACTGGAGGCGGATTATAGAAGCATAGGGCAAGAGAATCACTCTGTTTCCACCACTTGTGGCTATGAAATGGTATCTTTCCCTGCTTTTTCAATTGAAATGCTAAATTGTAAAGGTTCTCAAAATAGATTCTAGTCGTGCCAGACAATTGTACCATGCCTATTGATAATCTGGTAGTTGAACAGAGTCATTGGGAGGTTAAACAAGAACAACCGGATGGATCTTTGAACCGGTCGAAGATTATGGAGAGCGGGGAAGGGTTTGGTAAAATGAGCAGTTGTACTAGAAATGATGCACATGCCGTAGAACTGACCACATTAATAAATTTAAAGAAGAGATCAGTGGCGACACGACATTATGAGGAAAGCCTTGCCGTTTCGATGGTGCCCCCCCCCCCACGCGATATTATGAAGAATGTCTTACCGCTTCAATGCCGGCACCACCTCTGTCTCAGACTTTCGCCATTGCTTCTCATCAGTACTCTGAAATATGGCAGGGATTGCGGGCACATTATTACCCCTAGGGATTGGGATTGAGATATCACACATTAGGACCCCTAGGGAGTCCCCATGACCCCTTATGACACATTGAAACACTCAAATGTGTCTTAAGAGGTCTTAGGACCCCTTCAAACACACTTGAACATTCCAATGTGTCAAAAGGGGTCATTGGGACTCCCTAGGGGTTCTATTATGTCTTATCACCCGTTAGGACCCCTAGGGAGTCCCCATGACCGCTTTTGACACATTGGAATGCTCAAGTGTGTCTTAAGGGGTCCTATGACCCCTTAAGACACACTTGAGCATTCCAATGTGTCAAAAGGGGTCATGGGGACTCCCTAGGGGTCCTAGTATGCCTTATCACGTGTTAAGATTCATAGGGAGTCCCCATGACCCCTTATGACACATTGGAACACTCAAGTGTGTCTTAAGGGGTCCTACGACCCCTTAAGACACACTTGAGCATTCCAATGTGTCAAAAGGGGTCATTGGGACTCCCTACGGGTCCTACTATGCCTTATCACGCGTTAGGACCCCTAGAGAGTCCTCATGACCCCTTTTGACATATTGGAATGCTCAAGTGTGTCTTAAAGGGTCCTACGACCCCTTAAGACACACTTGAGCATTCCAATGTGTCAAAAGGGGTCATTGGGACTCCCTAGGGGTCCTAGTATGCCTTATCATGTGTTAGGACCCCTAGAGAGTCCTCATGACCCCTTTTGACACATTGGAATGCTCAAGTGTGTCTTAAAGGGTCCTACGACCCCTTAAGATACACTTGAGTGTTCTAATGTGTCAAAAGGGGTCATTGGGACTCCCTAGGGGTCCCAGTACGCCTTATCACACGTTAGAATCTATAGAGAGTCCCCATGAACCCTTTTGACACATTTCAATGTTGTAGTGTGTTTTAAAGGGTCTTAGGACCCCTTAAGACACAATTGAGCGTTCCAATGTGTCAAAAGGGATCATGGGAACACCCTAGGTGTTCTAATGCATGATAAGGCGTACCAGGACCCCTAGGCAGTCCCCATGACCCCTTTTGACACATTAGAATGTTCAAGTGTGTCTTAAGGGGTATTAGGACCCCTTAAGACACACTTGAGCATTCTAATGCATCAAAAGGGGTCATGGCGACTCCCTAGGTGTCCTAATGCGCCTTATCACGCATTAGGACATCCAGGGAGTCCCCATGACCCCTTTTGATGCATTAGAATGCTCAAGTGTGTCTTAAGGGGTCCTAATACCCCTTAAGACACACTTGAACATACCAATGTGTCAAAAGGGGTCATGGAGACTCTCCAGGGGTCCTAATGTGTGATAAGGCATACTAGGACCCCTAGGGAGTCCCCATGACCCCTTTTGACACATTAGAATGCTCAAGTGTGTCTTAAGGGATCTTAATACCACTTAAGACACACTTGAGCATTTTAATGTGTCAAAAGGGGTTCTGGGGACTCCCTAGGGGTACTAGTACACCTTATCATGCATTAGGGCACCTAGAGAGTCCCCGGGTATGTGCAGGATCATGAGGGGCCAAACTATGCCCTTAAGTGGCAATGAAAAATCAAACAATCAGGATTAGTCAACTTGGCGTGAAAAAATGAACTAGTTATCTACCTAATATCAAAAAGTTGTAAGAATATAATTTGTAGGAAATTGAATGTAGTTTCTAAAATACTAAGCCTTTTTTGAAAAAAAATTAATATGATTGGTAAAAAGTATAGATTGCAATGCAGCACTACAAACATTTCAGCAAAAAAATAAGAAGTACGTGTATGTCTAACCACCCTAATCAAAAGAAAATGATAATATTTTTTTATAATATTCTATATATAAGTAGTTGACTCATGCCTGGATGTGACGCATATTTTTTGGTATTTTTATTCCAAACAGATAATTAATTATGATTTTTTTGCTACAGCGCTTTCAGAATTTAAAAACTCTCGTGTCTGACCACCTTAACTCATTGAAAACTTATCATAATTCAATTTTTAAAATTTTTTTCTTATACTAGATGAAGCATAGAATGTGGCACATCTTTCAGATTTCAAAAATGTTATACGGTTTGAAAGTTATAGCTATTTTTCCATCAGTATGTCAATCAGGACTTTAGATGTAAGTGAACTAGAAAATAACTAATAAATACTTAACGAATTCAAAATCTGACAACACTTATATCGATGGAAAGCTGACAATCATCTGAAGAAACCTTTTTCATTTTATCAAAATCGGGTGGAAAAAAAGTCGTCAACCTAATGGTCGAAGTGTTGACATAGAAAAATAGAGAAAAAACAAATTTTTTGCACACCTTCAGCGTTGACCATGGAGCTTTGGTTTCCAAAGCTATTACCCGATTTTGCTTTAATTTCAAATTTGAAAAGTTTCCCCCTCCCACTCTTTTTTTATTTCCCTTTAATTTTGATATTTTTTTCTTTCACCCTGACAATGAATAATTTATATATTTTATATTTAGGTTTTATATTTTATGTTTTATATTTTATATTATATAGTATATATATTATATATTATTTATTTATATTATATATTCGATAATATCAATTTAAACGGCCTAAGTATATAGTCTGTTCAGATTTATATTAAATGCAATATTTTTATATTATAATATAAATGTTACATAATATATATATGTATATATTATAAATTATATATTAAATATTGTTGTGTATATAATATAATAAAATATAATATAATGTCTAATATATATAATATATAAAATGAATAGGACATTAATATATTGTATATTTGATAATATATATTAAATGTAATAACTAATATATCTTATAATATATATATTATATATTTAGTCTATTAAATATTGTATTTTTTCAAATATTTTATATATTATTTTAATAATTAATTTAAGTTATAACAGATCCTCTCATGAGACAACAGGTCGAATCGGGGTCGCTAGACGTCTTAAGGGGTAATTAGGGTTTGTGAGGCAACTTCAGATGTACAGTGACCATTTGGAAGGCAATAGGGCATGTCCGAGTACCAATGTACCAAATTTTAAGGACTTTTTCCTAGTCCAACTCAAAAAGGGTCCATGGGGTGCTCTCAGGAGACCACATGTCCAATCAGTGTCGCTAGGCGTCTTACAGGGTCATTAGGGCTCGTAAGACAACCTTTGATGCACGGTGACCATTTGGAACACATTAGGACATGTCAGAGGACCTAACTCCACAATTTAGATGAATTTTGATTAGTCAAACTCAAAAAGGGTCCATCGGGTGCTCTTGGGAGACCATTGTGCGATTCGGGGTCGATAGGTGACTTAAGGGGTCATCAGGGTTCCAAATGAAACTTTCAATGAACGATGATCCTTTGGAACATATTAGGACATATCTGATGACCTACGTACCAAATTTGGATAACTTTTGCCTAGTAGAACTCGAAAGGGGTCCCTGGGGTGCTCTCGGGAGACCACATGTCAAATCAGGGTCGGTACCTGCCTGTTAAGAGGTCATTAGGGTTCCAAATGAAACTTTGATGAAACGGTCACCCTTTGGAACACATTAGGATATGTCATAGGACCTATGTACCAAATTTGGATGAATTTTGCCTAGTAAAACTCAAAAGGGGTCCATGGTGTGCTCTTGGGAGACCACATGTCGAAATGGGGTCGGTAGGCCTATTAAGGGGTCATTAGGGTTCCAAATAAAACTTTGATGGAATGGTGACCCTTAGGAATGCATTAGGATATGTCATAGGACCTATGTACCAAATTTAGATTACTTTTTCCTATTAGAACTTGAAAGGGGTCCATGGGGTGCTCTCGGGAGACCTCATGTCGAATCGGGGTTGGTAGTCTTGTTAAGGGGGCATTAGGGTTTGAAATGAAACTTTGATGGAATGGTGACCCTTTGGAATGCATTAGGACATGTAAGAGGACCTAATTCCATGATTCATATGAATTTTTCCTAAAATAACTCGAAAGGGGTCCATGGGTTGCTCTCGGGAGACCTCATGTCGAATCGGGGTCAGTAGGCCTGTTAAGGGGTCATTGGTGTTACAAATGAAACTTCGATGGAACAATGACCCTTTGGAATGCATTAGAACATGTCATAGGAACTATGTACCAAATTTGGATGACTTTTGCCTAGTAGAACTCGAAAGGGGTCCATGGGGTGCTCTCGGGAGACCACATGTCGAATTGGGGAGGATTGGCTTGTTAAGGGGTCATTAGGGTTCGAAATGAAACTTCGATAGAATAGTGACCCTTTGGAATGTATTAGGACATGTCATAGGACCTACATACCAAATTTGGATGACTTTTTCTTAGTAGAACTTGAAAGGGGTCCACGGGGTGCTCTCGAGAGACCTCATGTCGAATCAGGGTCAGTAGGCTTGTTATGGGGTCATTAGGGTTCCAAATGCAACTTCAATGGAATGGTGAGCCTTTGGAACACATTAGGACATATCATACGACCTATCTACAAAATTTGGATGACTTTTCCCTAGTAGAACTTGAAAGGGATCCATGGGGTGCTCTCGGAAGACCTCATGTCGAATCAGGGTCGGTAGGCCTATTAAGGGGTCATTAGGGTTTGAAATGCAACTTCGATGGAATGGTGACCCTTTGGAATGCATTAGGACATGTTAGAGGACCTATGTACCAAATTTGGATGGCTTTTTCCAAGTATAACTCGAAAGTGGTTTATGGGGTGCTCTCGGGAGACCACATGTCGAAACGGGGTCGGTAGGCCTATTAAAGAGTCATTAGGGTTCCAAATGCAACTTTGAGGGAACAGTGACCATTTGGAATGCATTATGACATGTCATAGGACTTATGTACCAAATTTGGACTAATTTCTCGTAGTATAACTCGAAAGGGGTCCATGGGGTGCTCTCGGGAGACCTCATGTTGAATCGGGGTCGGTAGGCCTGTTAAGGGGTCATTAGGGTTCGAAATGCAACTTTGATAGAAAAATGACCCTTTGGAATGCATTAGGACATGTCAAAGGACCTACGTACCAAATTTGGATGATGTTTCCCTAGTAGAACTTGAAAGGGGTCCATGGGGTGCTCTCGGGAGACCACATGTCGAATCGGGGTCGGTAGGCCTGTTAAGGTGTCATCCAAATGAAACTTCGATGGAATAGTGACCCTTTGGAACATATTAGGATATGTCATAGGACCTATGTACCAAATTTGGATGACTTTTTCCTACTAGATCTCGTAAGGGGTCCATGGGGTGCTCTCGAGAGACCACATGTCAAAACAAGGTCGTTAGGCCTATTAAGGGGTCAATAGGTTTGAAATGAAACTTTGATGGAATAGTGACCTATTCTAACACATTAGAACATGTCATAGGACCTATTTACCAAATTTGGATGACTTTTTCCTAGTAGAACTCAAAAGGGGTTAATGGGGTGCTCTCGGGAGACTACATGTCGAAACGGGGCCGGTAGGCCTGTTAAAGGGTCAATAGCATTCGAAATGCAACTTTGATGGAATGGTCACCCTTTGGAACACATTAGGAAATGTCAAAGGACCTAATTCCATGATTCAGATGACTTTTTCCTAGTAGAACTCGAAAGGGGTCCATGGGGTGCTCTCGGGAGACCACATGTCAAATCGGGGTCGATAGGCCTGTTAAGGGGTTATTAGGGTTCCAAATGCAACTTTGATGGAATGGGGACCCTTTGCAATGCATTAGGACATGTCAGAGGACCTACGTACCAAATTTGGATGACTTTTGCCTAGTAGAACTCAAAAGGGGTCCATGGGGTGCTCTCGGGACACCACGTGTCGAATTGGGGTCGGTAGGCCTGTTAAGGAGTTATTAGGGTTCCAAATGCAACTTCCATGGAATGATGACCCTTTGGAACCCATTAGGACATGTCAGAGGACCTACGTACCAAATTTTCAAGACTTTTGCCTAGTAGAACTCAAAAGGGGTCCATGGGGTGCTCTCGGGACACCACATGTCGAATCAGGATCGACATGCCTGTTAAGGGGTCATTAGGGTTCCAAATGAAACTTTGATAGAATGGGGACCCTTTGAAATGAATTAGGACATGTTAGAAGACCTACGTACCAAATTTGGATGAATTTTGCCTAGTAGAACTCGAAAGGGGTCCATGGGGTGGTCTCGGGACACCACATGTCGAATCGGGGTCGGCAGGCCCGTTAAGGGGTCATTAGGGATTCAAATGAAACTTTGATGGAATGATGACCCTTTAGAATGCATTATGACATGTCAGAGGACCCCTTAAGACACACTTGAGCATGATAAGGCGTACTACGACCCCTAGGGAGTCCCCATGACCCCTAGGAGTCCTAAGGCATGATAAGGTGTACTAGGAGCCCTAGGGAGTCCCCATGACCCCTAGGAGTCCTAAGGCATGATAAGGCATACTAGGACCCCTAGGGTGTCCCCATGACCACTTTTGATGCATTAGAATGCTCAAGTCTATCTTAAGGGGTCATATGACGCTTTAAGATAGACTTGAGCATTCTAATGCATCAAAAGTGGTCATGGGGACTCTCTAGAGGTCTTAACGTGTGATAAGGTGTACTAGGACCCCTAGAGAGTCTCCATGACCCCTTTTGACACATTGGAACCCTCAAGTGTGTCCTAAGGGGTCATAGGACCCCTTAGGACACACTTGAGGGTTCCAATGTGTCAAAAGGGGTCATGGGGACTCTCTAGGGGTCCTAACGTATGATAAGGCTTACTAAGACCCGTAGGGAGTCCCCATGACCCCTTTCAATACATTGTAATGTTCAAGTGTGTCTTAAGGGGCCTTAGGACCTCTTAAGACACACTTGAGCGTTCCAATTTGTCAAAAAGGGTCATGGGGACTCCCTAGGGGTTTTAAGGCGTGATAAGGCATATTAGGACCCTTAAGGAGTCCCAATGACCTTTTTTGACCCTTAGGACCCCTTAAGACACACTTGAGCATTCCAATGTGTCAAAAAGGGTCATTGGGACTCCCTAGGGGTCTTAACGCATGATAAGGCATACTAGGACCCCTAGGGAGTCCTCATGACCCCTTTTGACACATTGGAACACTCAAGTGTGTCTTAAGGGGTCCCAATACCCCTTAAGACACACCTTAGCATTCCAATGTGTCAAAAGGGGTCATGGGGACTCTCTAGGGGTCCTAACGCGTGATAAGGCATACTAGGACCCTTAGGGAGTCCCCATGACCCCTTTTGACACATTGGAATGCTCAAGTGTGTCTTAAGGGGTTGTAGGACCCCTTAAGATACACTTGGGCATTAAAATGTGTCAAAAGAGGTCATGGGGACTCCCTAGAGGTCCTAGTATACATTATCACACCTTAGGACACCTATAGAGTCCCCACAACCCCTTAAGACACATTGGAATACTCAAGTGTGTCTTAAGGGGTATTAGGACCCCTTAAGACACACTTGAGCATTCCAATGTGTTAAAAGGGGTTATGGGGACTCCCTAGGGGTCTTAATATGCCTTATCATGCCTTAGGACCCGTAAGGAGTCCCCCGGACCCCTTTTGACACATTGGAATTTTAAAGTATGTCTTAAGGGGTCCTAATACGCCTTATCACACATTAGGACCTCTAAAGAGTCTCCATGAACCCTTAAGACACATTGGAATGCTCAAGTGTGTCTTAAGGGGTCGTACGACCCCTTAAGACACACTTGAGCATTCCAATGTGTCTTAAGGGGTCATGGGGACTCCCTAGGGGTCCTAGTATGCCTTATCACGCATTAGGATCCCTAGAGAGTCCCCATGATCCCTTAAGACACATTGGAATGCTCAAGTATGTCGTAAGAGGTCCTAATACGTCTTATCACATGTTAGGACCCCTAGAGAGTCTGCATGAACCCTGAAGACACATTGGAATGCTCAAGTCTATCTTAAGGGGTCGTACGACCCCTTAAGACACACTTGAGCATTCCAATGTGTCTTAAGGGGTCATGGGGACTCCCTAGGGGTCCTAGTATGCCTTATCACGCGTTAGGACTCTTAGAGAGTCCCCATGACCCCTTAAGACACATTGGAATGCTCAGGTGTGTCTTAAGGGGTCATAGGACCCCTTAAGACACATTGGAATGCTCAAGTGTGTCTTAAGGGGTCATAGGACCCCTTAAGACACACTTGAGCATTCCAATGTGCCAAAAGGGGTTATGGGGACTCCCTAGGGGTCTTAATACACCTTGTCATGCCTTAGGACCCCTAAGGAGTCTCCAGAACCCCTTTTGACACATTGGAATGCTCAAGTATGTCTTAAGGGGTCCTAATACGCCTTATCATATGTTAGGACCCCTAGAGAGTCTCCATGAACCCTTAAGACACATTGGAATGCTCAAGTGTGTCTTAACGGGTCGTACGACCCCTTAAGACACACTTGAGCATTCCAATGTGTCTTAAGGGGTCATGGGGACTCCCTAGGGATCCTAGTACACCTTATCACATGTTAGGACCCCTAGAGAGTCCCCATGACCCCTTAAGACACATTGGAATGGTCAAGTGTTTCTTAAGGGGTCATAGGAGCCCTTAAGACACACTTGAGCATTCCAATGTGTCAAAAGGGGTCATGGGGACTCCCTAGAGGTCCTAGTAAGCCTTATCATGTGTTAGGACCTCTACAGAGTCCCCATGACCCCTTAAGACACATTGAAATTCTCAAGTGTGTCTTAAGAGGTCAGAGGACCCCTTAAGACACACTTGAGCATTCCAATGTGTCTTAAGGGGTCATGGGGACTCTCTAGGGGTCCTAGTATGTCTTAGGACCCCTAGGGAGTCCCCATGACCCCTTTTGACACATTGGAATGCTCAAGTGTGTCTTAAGGGGTATTAGGACCCCTTAAGAAACACTTAAGTGTTCCAATGTGTCAAAAAAGGTCATGGGGACTCCCTAGGGGTCCTAGTATGCCTTATCACACGTTAGGACCTCTAAGGAGTCCCCATGACCCCTTAAGACACATTGGAATACTAAAGTGTTCCAATGTCTCTTAAGGGGTCATGGGGACTCCCTAGGGGTCCTAATATGCCTTATCATGCCTTAGGACCCCTAGGGAGTCCCCATGACCCCTTTTGACACATTGAAATGCTCAAGTGTGTCTTAAAGGGTCCTACGACCCCTTAAGACACACTTGAGCATTCCAGTGTGTTAAAAGGGGTCATGGGGACTCCCTAGGGGTCCTAGTACACCTTATCACACCTTAGGACCCCTAGAGATTCTCCATGACCCCCTAAGACACATTTGAACATTCTAATATGTCAAAAATGGTCATGGAAACTCCCTACGTGTCCTAATACATGATAAGGTGTACTAGGACCCCTAGGGAGTCCCCATGACCCCTTTTGACACATTGGAATTCTCAAGTGTGTCTTAAGGGGTATTAGGACCCCTTAAGACACACTTGAGCATTCTAATGCATCAAAAGGGGTCATGGGGACTCCCTAGGTGTCCTAATGTGCATTAGGACACCTAGGGAGTCCCCATGACCCCTTTTGACACATTGAAATGCTCAAGTGTGTCTTAAGGGGTCCTACGACCCCTTAAGACACACTTGAGCATTCCAATATGTCAAGAGGGGTCATCGAGACTCCCTAGGGGTTGTACTACACCTTATCACGTGTTAGGACCCCTAGAGAGTCTCGATGACCCCTTTTGACACATTGAAATGCTCTAGTGTGTCTTACGGGGTCCTACCCTAGAGAGTCTCGACGTCAGATAAGGTGTACTACGACCCCGTAAGACACACTTGAGCATTCTAATATGTCAAAAGGGGTGATGGGAACTCCCTACGTGTCCTAATATGTGATAAGGCGTACTAGGACCCCTAGGGAGTCCCCATGACCCCTTTTGACACATTGGAATACTCAAGTGTGTCTTAAGGGGTCTTAGGACCCCTTAAGACACACTTGAGCATTCCAATGCATCAAAAAGACCCCTTAAGACACACTTGAGCATTCCAATGCGTCAAAAGGGGTCATGGGGACTCCCTAGGTGTCCTAATGCGCATTAGGACACCCAGGGAGTCCCCATGACCCCTTTAAACATATTGGAATGGTCAAGTGTGTCTTAAGGGGTCTTACGACCCCTTAAGACACACTTGAGCATTCCAATGTGTCTTAAGGGGTCTTACGACCCCTTAAGACACACTTGAGCATTCTAATGTGTCAAAAGGGGTTATGGGGACTCCCTAGGGGTCCTAGTATGCCTTATCACACCTTAGGACCCCTAGAGATTCTCCATGACCCCTTAAGACACATTTGAGCATTCTGATGTGTCAAAAGGGGTCATGGGAACTCCCTATGTGTCCTAATACATGATAAGACATACTAGGACCCCTAGGGAGTCCCATGACCCCTTTTGACACATTGGAATTCTCAAGTGTGTCTTAAGGGGTATTAGGACCCCTTAAGATACACTTGAGCATTCTAATGCATCAAAAGGGGTCATGGGGACTCCCTAGGTGTGCTAATGTGCATTAGGACACCTAGGGAGTCCCCATGACCCCTTTTGACACATTGAAATGCTCAAGTGTGTCTTAAGGGGTCCTATGACCCCTTAAGACACACTTGAGCATTCCAATGTGTCAAGAGGGGTCATCAAGACTCCCTAGGGGTCATAGTATGCCTTATCACGTGTTAGGACCCCTAGAGAGGCTTGATGACCCCTTTTGACACATTGGAACGCTCTAGTGTGTCTTAAGGGGTCCTACCCTAGAGAGTCTCGACGTCAGATAAGGTGTACTAGGACCCCTTAAGACACACTTGAGCATTCTAATGTGTCAAAAGGGGTGATGGAAACTCTCTACATGTCCTAATATGTGATAAGGCGTACTAGGACCCCTAAGGAGTCCCCATGACCCCTTTTGACAAATTGGAATGCTCAAGTGTGTCTTAAGGGGTCTTAGGACCCCTTAAGACACACTTGAGTATTCCAATGCATCAAAAAGACCCCTTAAGACACACTTGAGCATTCCAATGCATCAAAATGGGTCATGGGGACTCCCTAGGTGTCCTAAGACCCCTTAAGACACACTTGAGCATTCCAATGCATCAAAAAGACCTCTTAAGACACACTTGAGCATTCCAATGCGTCAAAATAGGTCATGGGGACTCCCTAGGTGTCCTAATGCACATTAGGACACCTAGGGAGTCCCCATGACCCCTTTCGACACATTGGAATGGTCAAGTGTGTCTTAAGGGGTCCTACGACCCCTTAAGACATACTTGAGCATTCCAATGTGTCAAAAGCGGTCATCGGGACTCCCTAGGGGTCCTAACACATGATAAGGTATACTAAAAACCCTAGGGAGTCCCGATGACCCCTTTTGACACATTGAAATGCTCTAGTGTGTCTTAAGGGGTCCTACGACCCCTTAAGACACACTTGAGTTTTCCAATGTGTCAAAAGGGGTCATGGGAACTCCCTAGGTGTCCTAATGCATGATAAAGAGTACTAGGACCCCTAAGGAGTCCCCATGACCCTTTTTGACACATTGGAATGCTCAAGTGTGTCTTAAGGGGTATTAGGACCCCATAAGACACATTTGAGCATTCTAATGCATCAAAAGGGGTCATGGGGACTCCCTAGGCATCCTAGAGCATGATAAGGCATACAAGGACACCTAGGGAGTCCCCATGACCCCTTTTGACACATTCAAATGCTTAAGTGTGTCTTAAGGGGTCCTAATACCCCTTAAGACACACTCGAGCATTCTAATGTGTCAAATAAGGTGTACCAGGACCCCTAGGGAGTCCCCATGACCCCTTTTGACACATTAGAATACTCAAGTGTGTCTTAAGGGGTCCTAGAACCCCTTAAGACACACTTGAGCGTTCCAATGTGTCTGAAGCGATCATGGGGACTCTCTAGGGGTCCTAAGGCATGATAAGGTATACTATGACCTCTAGGGAGTCTCCATGACCCCTTTTGACGCATTAGAATGCTCAAGTGTGTCCTAAGGGGTCCTACAACCCCTTAAGACACACTTGAGCATTCCAATGTGTCTTAAGGGTTCATGGGGACTCTCTAGGTGTCCTAATGCGTGATAAGGTGTACTAGTACCCCTAGGGAGTCCCGAGAACCCCTTTTGACACATTAGAATGCTCAAGTGTGTCTTAAGTGGTATTAGGATCCTAGGACCGCTTAAGACACACTTGAGCATTCTAATGGACCCCTAGGGAGTCTCTCTTTGCCTCTAGTGAACTATTCTTCAAAGCCTCCATTTTTGTGTAGCTAGGGTTTACAATGCCTGTAAAAGGCACATTTAATACAAAGATTTAGCCGACGAACTTGAAAGACCTAAAAGAAACGAGAAAAAAATTTAGGCCAAAAATACATACCACATTTCTGTATGTAGTACCGTAAGCTTGAACAATCCAGCTGGCTTCCTCTGCTAAGGCATAAAGAACTTCATTAATGTATGCTCTAGGAGGAAGATTATAATTTCCATATTTTGCAAGAGTTTCTCCTTAATTTGTAATATTATATATAATATATTAGTATACATTAGTATATGTATTATATATATATATATATTATATACATGTTAGTATATATTATACATTAGTATATATATAATATATTATATATATTAGCATATTTAATACATTAATATATATAATACATTAGTCTATTATAATACATTAGTACATATATAATATACATTATATATATCATATGCCTCTTTTTTATAGATATATTATATACATAAATATATGTAAAAGTTCAATTGTGAGAGCTATCAACAAACTGTTAGGTGCTACGGGATCCTGTTTTTGAGGTCTACAATAACCTCTCTCAATTTTGGGTGATTCGACTTCGTTTGCATTTGGCAAGGCGATCTCAGTCGATGCCAAAACTTGCAGTTAGGGTCAGTTGAAAGTGGCTTAGTAGCGTATCTTTCAAACCCTCTGAGCTGGCATCGAATCATCTACTCCATCGGCTCCGGTTGGCTGAGTAAATGCTAGTGACAACCCCGTTCTACCCACAGAGTCACCGGAACGCTCACGACCACGCTTGACCCAAGTCACCCCAAGGTGCACTAAGCACGATTGGGCAGTGATCTTCTGGGGCTCGTATCTTGGACCTTGTTAGAGGTATCGACAAACTATCAGGTGTTACAGGATCATGTTTTCGAGGTCTACAATAACCTTTCTCAGTTTTGGGTGATTTGACTTCGTTTGCATTTGGCAAGGCGATCTCAGTTGATGCCAAAACTTGCAGTCAGGGTCAGTTGAAAGTGGCTTAGCAACATATCTTTCAAACCGTCTGACCTGGCATCGAATTGTCTACTCCATTAGCTCCAATTGGCTGGGTAAAATCTAGTGACAATCCCCTCCTGCCCACAGAGTCACCAGAACGCTCGCGACCACGCTTGACCCAAGTGACCCCAAGGTGCACTAAGCATGATTGGGCAACGATCTTCTAGGGCTCGTATCTTGGACCTCGTGAGAGGTATCAACAAACTATTAGGTGTTACAGGATCATGTTTTCAAGGTCTACAATAACCTCTCTTAGTTTTGGGTGATTCGACTTCATTTGCATTTGGCAAGGCGATCTCAGTCGATGCCAAAACTTGCAGTGAGGGTCAGTTAAAAGTGGCTCAGCAGCATATCTTTCAAACCGTCTGACTTGGCATCAAATCATCTACTCCATTGACTCTGGTTGGCCGAGTAAACACCAATGACAACCCCATTCTACCCACAGAGTCACCGGAACGCTCACGACCACACTCGACCAAAGTGACCCCAAGGTGCACTAAGCACGATTGGGCAGTGATCTTCTAGGACTCGTATCTCAGACCTTGTGAGAGCTATCAAAAAACTGTTAGGTGCTACGGGATCATTTTTTTGAGGTCTACAATAACCTCTCTCAATTTTGGGTGATTCGACTTCCTTTGCATTTGGCAAGGCGATCTTAGTTGATGCCAAAGCTTGCAGTCAGGGTCAGTTGAAAGTGGCTCAGCAACGTATCTTTCAAACCATCTGACTTGGAATTGAACCGTCTACTCCATCAACTTTGGTTGGCTGGGTAAACATCAGTGACAACCCCGTTCTACCCACAAAGTCACTGAAACACTCGCGACCACACTCGACCCAAGTGACCCCAAGGTGCATTAAGCACGATTGGGCCGCGATCTTCTGGGGCTCGTATCTCAGACCTCATGAGAGCTATCAAAAAACTGTTAGGTGCTACAGGATCATGTTTTTGAGGTCTATAATAACCTCTCTCAGCTTTGGGTGATTTGACTTTGTTTGCATTTGGCAAGGTGATCTCAGTCGATGCCAAAACTTGCAATCAGGGTCAATTGAAAGTGGCTGAGCAGCATATCTTTCAAACCGTCTGACTTGGCATCAAATCATCTATTCCATTGGCTCTGGTTGGTCAGGTAAATACCAATTCAAACCTCATTCTGCCCATAGAGTCACCAGAACGCTCACGACCACACTCGACCCAAGTGACCCCAAGGTGCACTTAACACGATTGGGAAGCAATCTTCTGGGGCTCGTATCTTGGACCTTGTGAGAGGTATCGACAAATTTTCAGGTGTTACAAGATCATGTTTTCGAGGTCTACAATAACCTCTCTCATTTTTGGGCGATTCGACTTCGTTTGCATTTGGCAAGGCGATCTCAGTCGATGCCAAAACTTGCAGTGAGGGTCAGTTGAAAGTGGCTCAACATTGTATCTTTCAAACCGTCTAACCTGGCATCGAATCATTTGATCCATTGGCTTTGGTTGGCTGGGTAAATGCCAGTGACAACCTCATTCTACCCACAGAGTCACCGGAACGCTCGCGACAACACTCGACCCAAGTGACCCCAAGGTGCACTTAGCACGATTGGGCAGTGATCTTCTGGGACTCATATCTCAGACCTCATGAGAGCTATTGAAAAAATTTCAGGTGCTACAAGATCATGTTTTTGAGTTCTACAATAACCTCTCTCAGTTTTGGGTGATTCAACTTTGTTTGCATTTGGCAAGGCGATCTCAGTAGATGCCAAAACTTGCAGTCAGGGTCAGTTGAAAGTGGCTCAGCAGCGTATCTTTCAAACCGTCTGACCTAGCATCAAACCATCTACTCCATCAGCTCTAGTTGGCTGGGTAAACACTAGTGACAACCCCATTCTACCCATAGAGTCACCGGAACACTCGCGACCACGCTTGACCCAAGTGACCCCAAGGTGCACTAACCACAATTAGGCAGTGATCTTTTGGGGCTTGTATCTTGGACCTCGTGAGAGGTATCAAAAAATTGTTAGGTGCTACGAGATCATTTTTTCAAGGTCTACAATAACCTCTCTCAATTTTGGGCGATTCGACTTCGTTTGCATTTGGCAAGGCGATCTCAGTCGATGCCAAAACTTACAGTGAGGGTCAATTGAAAGTGGCTCAGTAGCGTATCTTTCAAACCGTCTGACCTAGCATCAAACTGTCTACTCCATCAGCTCTAGTTGGCTGGGTAAATGCTAATGACAACCCCATTCTACCCATAGAGTCACCGGAATGCTCGCAACCACACTCAACCCAAGTGACCCCAAGGTGCACTAAGCACGATTGGGCAGTGATCTTCTGGGGCTCATATCTTGGACCTCGTGAGAGGTATCAATAGATTGTTAGGTGTTATAGGATCATGTTTTCAAGGTCTACAATAACCTCTCTTAGTTTTGGGCGATTTGACTTCGTTTGCATTTGGCAAGGCGATCTCAGTCGATGCCAAAACTTGCAGTCAGGGTCAGTTGAAAGTGGCTCAGTAGCGTATCTTTCAAACCGTTTGACCTAGCATCGAATCATCTGCTCCATTGGCTCTAGTTGGCTGGGTAAATGCTAGTGACAACCCTGTTCTTCCCACAGAGTCACTGGAACGCTCGTGACCTCGCTCGACCCAAGTGACCCCAAGGTGCACTAGGCATGATTGGGCCGTGATCTTCTGGGGCTCGTATCTCGGACCTCGTGAGAGCTATCAACAAACTATTAGGTGCTATAGGATCATGTTTTTGAGGTCTACAATAACCTCTCTCAGCTTTGGGCGATTTGACTTCATTTGCATTTGGCAAGGCGATCTCAATCGATGCCAAAACTTGCAGTCAGGGTTAGTTGAAAGTGGCTTAGCAGTGTATCTTTCAAACCGTCTGACCTAGCATCGAACTATCTACTCCATCAACTCTGGTTGGCTGGGTAAATGCCAATGACAACCCCGTTCTGCTCATAGAGTCATCGAAACACTCACGACCACGGTCAACCCAAGTGACCCCAAGGTGCACTAAGCACGATTGGGCAACGATCTTCCAGGGCTCGTGGATCAAGTAGAAATTTTTTTGAACAGACATTGTCCTATTTGGTATGGTTATGAAGGTAGACTGAAATGGTTGGAGAGGCTATCAATTCCACTTTCTATCCAAGGACATGCCATCATCCTTGGGGTCGGTTATAATTTTAACTATCGAGTCCCATAAAAATTGTGACTTGGAAGCATAGACAATATATGTAAACTATTCAACGAAATGCCCGCAAGTAGAGCACGACATATGGAATTATAGATAGGAGTAGTAGAACTAGTAAAAGGTATCCAAAAATGAAGTTTCCAAAGCTTTGTCAGGTTAGATTGGTCGATAACAATGAGAATTGGTTTTGCACATCGACAGTATTGGCATTCGAGAACATGATAATCTATAATGCAATTTCAATATTAAGACATTATCATTTCCTGAGAATGCCCCAACATCGAATGTCAAGGAGGACCTGACATCTTCCTTGATGGACAGAACCTTGTTTCATGCTCGGTTGTTGGATTCATAGAGGTCTGGGACTATATCAGTGGGAAACTTAAGAGCGATTTTCAATACCAAGCTGATGATGCCTTCATGACGCATGATAATGCAGTTCTTTGTGTTGACATCAGTCATGATTCAGAGATGTTGGCTTCAGGTTCACAGGGTGGGAAAATTGAGGAGGACGTGCTCGCAATTGAATCCGAAAATACATATGTATGATGGCTTCGACAAAATGTTTCTTGGTGTCACTTGCATGAAGCGGTATGTTTGTGGAGAGCCAGAAATGACACACTCTAGTTATAGCACCAAGCGTCCAATCAAAACATAGAGGCATTAACACTTATGTTGCAATAAGATCCAGATGGCACTATTCTATAGGAATAGATCCATTTTGAAAGATGTAGAGCACCAAGTAACATGGACTTTCATAACAAAATATTACTAAGGCACTCACAAAGGGATACTTTAATGTATTCGAGAAAGAAGATGTGGATAGACACATCCTCAAGAACTAGTTATTATAATAGGAAAGAAACTAACCGAAAGGGGAAAATAAGTAAGGCTCATAGAGGAGATTTTGGGGGTTCCAGATTCCGCCTGACCCGAGAGACTTTGTGCCAGGGGAGGGATAGATTAGGATTTTTATTGTAATGCAGGGAAAGAGGGATTTTATTTTTAGATAATGATTAATGTATAGGAACATCAGAATCTTTGTTGTTTTGCTGTGTTTAAAGAAGGATATGTCAGCATATTAAAACTTTGATTTTAGATGCTCACTTTCTGATTGATATTCATCTTTGAATGCTATTGGTTTCTTTTGAATGCATATTTGTTACGTCTGATCATCAGCACGATCATCTGTGGAATTTATGCTATAGTTTTTCATGTATTTGGAAAGAACCATTCGTCTTTCTCTCTTAGTTTCTTTCTATAATGCATTGTTTAGGCAAATGAAATTTGTAGTGTTTACTGTCCTTTTCTTTTCAGTAAATTAGTCCCTTTGCGTCTATCTCGTGTTTACGAATAGATGTTTGTAAGCCTTTATTGCTTTTAGGTTAAAAGCATTATCATTTATAGTTTAGTTGATTCATTGTAAATCCTGCACCGGGAGCTGTACCCGGATAATTCAAAGGGCGCTTACGCTTCTCAATAGTGAAGTGACCCAACTATTGGTGTTGGTTGAGTCTTTTTGTTTGGGCTTTAAAGGTCATTTTGTAAGCGTTTCTTTCGAAGACAAATTTGTTCACCAACAAGAAGTTAAACCTCAAACATAATAAGCTCCATGAACAGGGTATTCCAGAGTAAAGAAAAACAAATGTAACTTCAACAAGATATAATTTAAATCATAATTATAATCATAGTCAAGATATAACTTCACCATTCAATTCCATAAACATGAATATTAAATATGTATATACAAAAGATGACGCAAATATAACATATAAATGAATATGTTCTATATATGTATCAAATGTATCAAAAGTATGTCCATATACAAATATGGCACATGCCATTTCAAAGTGTCTACAAAATCAATGTTTTAAGGTGTACAATGTGGCATATATGCCATCTCAAAATGTGCCAAGTGTCATCTCTAAATGACCACAAAACTAAAACTGCATCCTATGCTGTAGGGGGATCATCAAAATGTAGCCTCTTTGAAGGAGTGTTGGGCTCTGATTGATCCTGCATAAAAAATGAGTTCAAACCAAAGTTAGATTGCTTACTTTATATGATTTGTACATATATATATATATATAATTCATAATTTTCAAACACTAATTTAATTAAAATTATAACCGAATACAAATAAATTTGTACCTGGTCTCTCAATCGCCTACCATGATCAGGTGTCCTAGCATAAGTCCTAGGTAGCGAAGGGACCATGCCAACAATACCAACTCTGACCTATAAATATATATTTGCAATAATGAGATTAGTAGACTGGTGCAACATAGAGTAATAAATCTACAAAATAGGATGATAGCATAATAAAATTACAAATTGATTGAACTAAAATTAAAACTTACATCTAGTGATCCCTCCTTTGGAATAGTGGGTTGGGTCAACAAAGAAACAAAAGATTCTCGTGGGACCTCCCTCACAGTCAGAGTAACCTATGAGAGTAAAAAGATTGTCAATTATATATCAATGTACTTCATCATAGCAACCCTAGTTACAAAATACAAATAACAATATGTAAAAGTCTACGTACAATCGGGCTATCACTCTGAATCGAGACACCTGTAACCCTACGCCACCGAACCGGTGTCGGGACATCATCAATAGCCACACCCTATACAATAAAGTGCAAGTAAAATATTTATTACTACACACAAGTGGCATACATATGCATGCATAATTAATCTTAAACAATTAACTACCTTTCCTTTGTCGACACCTAATGAAGGAACCCCCTCACGCCCCCCACTGATGTCAGCTGTAGCATGCAAGAACACAATAAGATGACAATATATATTAGTAAATGTATGAATTTTATTGCTCTAATTGATAGAGATTTAAGCATGTACACCAAATGATATAAAAAAAAACTAATGGGTACATAATTTATAATATACCGTATAGTCATCAAGGCCAAATGAAATGGCCGAAAGTGTGGACTCATCCACCTGTCTCACCTCCTCCTGTGTCATCGACTGAACATAAATGGAAAAAATATATATAAATAAGTGCATGCAATCATTAAAACTAATCTAAATAAATAAATTATTTTTAAATTAAATAAGTCATGTGACAAATTTATTTATAATATTTACTCGTACCATATCAATAGGAGTCAATGGCTCTACGTGCACCTCTTGAGCACTCTCATGAGATGTAGATGCTCCACGAGGTGTTGCAGCCTCTCCTGTATCTCCCTCATCAATATCATGAAACTGATATATATCAGAATCAGTAAGTGGTCTGAGGCACATATGCCTGCACATAATGCACATATGGGGCTTGCATACATGTGAACTTTGACAAGATGTCGATGCGCTAGCAACATCCACAAGAGGCAACACTAACCTAGTCTGTGTGATCAACTGATCACTCAGTAAATGAATGGCCTTAATAGTCAGTTCAGCAGCCTCATAAATGATATTGGGATGCTGCACTGGAGGAGGGGGTGTGACATTAGTGGGGGGGACAAAGGTAGTGGCCTTTCGGTGCTGGGAAGATGGCCTAGTCTGAGGAGCTCCTCTGCCTACGCTCATGTTGGGCCTCATACTCCAATAATCAACATGGTGACCAAGCACAAACTCAGCATACAATTTTTTAAGAAAATAAAATGGGACCTCCAAATTGCTATGTGGTGGTTTATCAAAAACCATCCACCAGTGATCCCAAATGTTTGTGCGCATTGCTTCATTTGTGCACCATTTTATTTATAATTTGTGCTTTTTGGGGTCAACTGGTATTCCAGTTTTAGGATCAACAAAAAGGGAAGCTATATCTTCCTTACTTATATTAAGGGCCACAATCCCATCATGGTCAAGCCCATCATCAAATTGGGTGTGCATATCATCACACCAATGAAGAGCAGCATTATGTTGCTGCGTGAGTGTGTGAATATTTCCAACAATTGTATTTAGTGTGGCAAGCATGGGACCTAATGTAGGTATATTTTGATATGTGTTTTGGAAACCTCGTATTGTGTTCAAATTTTCTTCTATCAAATGTTGTAAAGATTTAGGGTTTAGATATGGGGGATTGTTTTCGGGATTGTTATTTGGAGGGTTATTTTCTTCATTGTTGTTAGCCATGCCTGATTAAATAAAAAACAAATCTAAGTTTCAAAAATTATTACAAATATAAATACAAAACCCTATTTTTTAAAAAAATGCTACATTTATAATGAAAATGAAATAAATTAATAAAAATATGCAATTAACTACTTACCGAATATGCTCGGAGTCGAATTTGGGGTTTCCAATATCAGGTATCCAAAAATATATTGGGTATCAGAAAAATGTGGTTAGAAACTTGAAGAAATCGCTCTAGGAAATGAAGAATAGGTCTCGCAGGTGTCGGATATATGCCACAGTTATCGGGTACCCGAAAATATTGGGTACCCGATATTTTCGGGTACCCGATTAGGTATGTGCTTTGGTGGCATCTTTGCCCAAGTGTACTGACACCCAGGCCTACTAAAAAGTCAACAAGTGCTTTCATGTGCTTTTGGATGAGTGAAAAGTGAATATTTTTCACATCGCCACTTTTTGGCCCCTCATGATCTTGCACAAACCCTGTTATTTATATTTTGTAACCACAGTTGCTATGATGAAGTACATTGATATATAATTGACAATCTTTTTACTCTCATAGGTTACTCCGACTGTGAGGGAGGGCCCATGAGAATCTTTCGTATCTTTGTTGACCCAGCCCACTATTCTAGAGGAGGGATCACCAGATGTAAACTTTTTAATTTTAGTTCAATCAATTTGTAATTTTATTATATTATCATCCTATTTTGTAGATTTATTACTCTATGTTGCACCAGTCTACTAATCTCATTATTGCAAATATATATTTATAGGTCAGAGTTGGTATTGTTGGCATGGTCCCTTCGCTACCTAGGACTTATGCTAGGACACCTGATCGTGGTAGGCGATTGAGAGACTAGGTACAAATATTTTTATTCAGTTATAATTTTAATTAAATTAGTGTTTGAATTATGAATTTTATATATATATATATATATATATATATATATATATATATATATATATATATATATATATATATATATATATATATATATATATATATATATATATATATATATATATATATATATATATATATATGTACAAATCATCTAAAGTAAGAAATCTAACTTTGGTTTGAACTCATTTTTTATGCAGGATCAGTCAGAGCCTGACACTTCTTCAAAGAGGCTACATTTTGATGATCCCCCTACAGCATAGGATGCAGTTTTAGTTTTGTGGTCATTTAGAGATGCCACTTGGCACATTTTGAGATGGCATATATGCCACATTGTACACCTTAAAACATTGATTTTGTAGACATTTTGAAATGGCATGTGCCATATTTGTATATGGACATACTTTTGATACATTTGATACATATATAGAACATGTTCATTTATATGTTATATTTGCGTCATCTTTTGTATATACATATTTATTATTCATGTTTATGGAATTGAATGGTGAAGTTATACCTTGACTATGATTATCATTATGATTTAAATTATATCTTGTTGAAGTTACATTTGTTTTTCTTTACTCTAGAATACCCTATTCATGGAGCTTATTATGTTTGAGGTTTAACTTCTATAGATTTCCTAGATTTCTGGTGCTTAACTTTCCCTGTGCCTGAGACGATGATGAGGCCATCAGTACCGATACTGAAGATCATTTCTCTGAAAAACAAAAACCATGCCATTTGCTCTTCATCACTAAATTAAAACTTCAATAGCTGCTAATATGAGAGTTTCGTTTACCACTTCTATGAATTTTCGTATACAAATTCTATACCATCAATTATGTCACTATTTTTCATTGTGTGTGCATTCAGTCTCATACTTGCATTGCTAATTTCATATATTATCATTTTCAATGCTTTTTGTTCACACTTATAATAATTTTAACTGTCGGCAATAATGTTTCAATATCATCATGTATGCAGGAGCCTTCATTTCATGCTATAAAAAATCTCCATTATCGTATAAGCTTATGGTCTTCATTTCCAATCTTTGATATTACCATTGACAGATATGACATGTGACTATTGAATTTTCCATTGTGTATAATATACGATTGCTTGCGCAACATGATATCCCTCAGACTTACAAAAACACATCTCTTGAATATATCATCTCTCAAATGTTCATTGAATGATTTTAATACTACCTTCGAACTATGCTCAACACTGTGTATATTTATTTTTTATTACTACATGGCTCCTTCGAATGTCTTCGTACGCATATGTTTAATCAATCTTTAACTCATGTTGTGTTCACTTCATTTGATGAAGTTGTTGCTTCATGGGTTGATTATTGCTGACTAGACATTCATGATGAGTTTTACTTTACCGCCTCTTGTAATATTCTTCCAAATAATATGTTTATTGTCATCTTTGTAATATGCTATAGTTTTTAACATCTACGAGGAAATGAAATTTATTTGGGTTGACTTTGATCATTAATTGCTGGTGTGTATACTTCACTCCATTTGAATGCTGATATGATGCTTAATGTTCCAACATTGCCAAGTTGTATAGTTGTCGATGCTATTTATTCAATAGTCTTTGCTATATGTCTTAGTTTTTATCTCCACTTAATAGTATGTGTTCATATATCTTGTGAGAAACCAAAAAACCTTCAATGACATCAATGACAATCTTATCAAATCTCCAACATTATTTCTTAAATGGAGGCCCTAATTTTTGTAAAAAATTAAGGCTCCATCAGGTGGAACGAGGTTGTCACTGGTATTTACCCAGCCAACCGAAGCTGATGGAGCAGATGGTTCGATGCAATGTCAGACGGTTTGAAAGATACGCTGCTAAGCCACTTTCAACTGACCCTCACCGCAAGTTTTGGCATCTACTGAGATCGCCTTTCCAAATGCAAATGAAGTCAAATCACCCAAAAATAAGAGAGGTTATTGTAGACCTTGGAAACACAATCCCATAGCCCCTAATAGTTTTTCAATACCTCTCACGAGGTCTGAGATATGAGTCACAGAAGATCGATGCCCAATCGTGCTTAGTGCACCTTGGGGTCACTTGGGTCGAACGTGGTCGCGAGCGTTCTGGTGACTGCGTGGGTGGAATGGGGTTGTCACTGGCATTTACCTAGCCAACCAAAGCTGATGGAGTAGACAGTTCAATGCAATGTCAGATGGTTTGAAAGATATGCTGCTGAGCCACTTTCAACTGACCCTCACTATAAGTTTTGGCATCGACTGAGATCGCCTTGTCAAATGCAAAAGAAGTCGAATCACCAAAAAATAAGAGAGGTTATTGTAGACCTCAAAAACATGATCTTGTAGCCCCTGATTATTTGTCAATACCTCTCATGAGGTCCAAGATATGAGCCCTGGAAGATCGCTGCCCAATCGTGCTTAGTGCACCTTGGGGTCACTTGGGTCGAGCATGGTCGTGAGCATTTCAGTGACTTTGTGGGCATAATAGGGTTGTCATTGGTGTTTACCTGGCCAACTGGAGCTGACGGAGTAGAAGGTTCGATGCCAAGTCGGACGGTTTGAAAGATACGCTGCTGAGCCACTTTCAACTGACCCTCACTGCAAGTTTTGGCATTGACTGAGATCACCTTGCCAAATGCAAACAAAGTCAAATTGCCCAAAAATGAGAGAGGTTATTGTAGATCTCAAAAACATGATCTTGTAGCACTTGATGGTTTGTCAATACCTCTCACAAGGTCTGAGATATGAGCCCTAGAAGATCGCTGCCCAATCGTGCTTAGTGCACCTTGGGGTCACTTGGGTTGAGCGTGGTCACGAGCATTCTGGTGACTCTATGGGTAGAATAGGGTTGTCACTAGAGTTTACTCAACCAACTAGAGCTGATGGAGTAGATGGTTTGATGCCAGGTCATACGGTTTGAAAGATATGCTGCTGAGCCACTTTCAACTAACCCTTACTGCAAGTTTTGGCATCGACTGAGATCACCTTGCCAAATGCAAACGAAGTCGAATCGCCCAAAATTGAAAGAGGTTATTGTAGACCTCAAAAACACGATCCTATAGCCCCTAACCATTTGTCAATACCTCTCACGAGGTCTGAGATATGAGCCCTGAAAGATCACTACCCAATCGTGCTTAGTGCACCTTGGGGTCACTTGGGTCGAGCATGGTCGCGAGCGTTCCAGTGACTCTGTGGGAAGAATGGGGTTGTCACTAGCATTTACCTGGCCAACCAGAGCCGATGGAGAAAATAGTTTGATGCCAAGTCAGATGGTTTGAAAGATACATTGCTAAGCCACTTTCAACTAACCATCACTGCAAGTTTTGGCATCAACTGAGATCGCCTTGCAAAATGCAAACAAAGTTGAATTGCCCAAAACTAAGAGAGGTTATTGTAGATCTTGAAAACATGATCTTGTAGCACCTAACAGTTTGTCGATACCTCTCACGAGGTTTGAGATATGAGCCCTGAAAGATTGTTGTCCAATCATGCTTAGTGCACCTTGGGGTCACTTGGGTCGAGCGTGGTCCCGAGTGTTCCAGTGACTCTGTGGGCAGAACGGGGTTGTCACTAGTGTTTACCCAACCAGCTAAAGCCAATGGAGTAGATGGTTCAATGCCAGGTTGGATGGTTTGAAAGATACGTTGTTGAGCCACTTTCAACTAACCCTCACTGCAAGTTTTGGCATCGACTAAGATCGCCTTGCCAAATGCAAAAAAAGTTGAATCACCCAAAATTGAGAGAGGTTATTGTAGAACTCAAAAAAATAATCCTATAGCACTTGATGGTTTTTCAATACCTATCATGAGGTCCGAGATACGAGCCCCAGAAGATCGCTGCCCAATCATGCTTAGGGCACCTTGGGGTCACTTGGGTCGAGTGTGGTCGTGAGCGTTTCGATGACTTTGTGGGTAGAATAAGGTTGTCAATAACATTTACCTGGCCAACCAGAGCTGATGGAGCAAATGGTTCGATGCCAAGTCAGACGGTTTGAAAGATACATTGTTGAGCCACTTTCAACTAACCCTCACTACAAGTTTTGGCATCAATTGAGATCGCCTTGCCAAATGAAATCAAAGTTGAATCGCCCAAAATCAAGAGAGGTTATTGTAAACCTCAAAAACATGATCCCGTAGGACCTGATGGTTTGTCGATACCTCTCATGAGGTCCGAGATACGAGCCCCAGAAGATCGCTGCCCAATTGTGCTTAGTGCACCTTGGGGTCACTTGGGTCGAGCATGGTCGCGAGCATTCCGGTGACTCTGTGGGAAGAACGGGGTTGTCATTGGTGTTTACCTGGCCAACTAGAGCCAATGGAGTAGACGGTTTGATGCTAGGTTCGATGGTTTGAAAGATACGCTGCTGAGCCACTTTTAACTTACCCTCACTGCAAGTTTTGGCATCGACTGAGATCGCCTTGCCAAATGCAAACGAAGTTGAATCGCCCAAAACCAAGAGAGGTTATTGTAGAACTCAAAAACATGATCTTGTAGCACCTAATGGTTTGTCAATACCTCTCATGAGGTCCAAGATATGAGCCCCAGAAGATCATTGCCCAATCGTGCTTAGTACACCTTGGGGTCACTTGGGTTGAGCATGGTCGCGAGCGTTCCGGTGACTCTGTGGGAAAAATGGGGTTGTCATTAGAATTTACCTGGCCAACCATAGCCGATGGAGCAAACAGTTCAATTCCATGTCGGACGGTTTGAAAGATATGCTGCTGAGCCACTTTCAACTGACCCTCACTGCAAGTTTTGGCATCGACTGAGATTGCCTTGCCAAATGCAAACGAAGTTGAATTTCCCAAAACTAAGAAAGGTTATTGTAGAACTTGAAAACATGATCATATAGCACCTAACAATTTGTTGATACCTCTCACGAGGTCTGAGATATGAGCCCTAGAAGATTGCTGCCCAATCGTGCTTAGTGCACCTTGGGGTCACTTGGGTCGAGCATGGTTGTGAGTGTTCTAATGACTCTATGGGAAAAATGGGGTTGTCACTAGCATTTACCCAGCCAATTGGAGCCAATGAAGTAGATAGTTTGATGCCAGGTCAGACGGTTTGAAAGATATGCTGCTGAGCCACTTTCAACTGACCCTCACTGCAAGTTTTGGCATCGACTGAGATCGCCTTGCCAAATGCAAATGAAGTTGAATCGCCCAAAACCAAGAGAGGTTATTGTAGACCTTAGAAACATGATCTCGTAGCACTTGACAATTTGTTGATACCTCTCACGAGGTCTGAGATACAAGCCACAGACAATCACTTTTGGTTTGAAAGATACGTTGCTGAGCCGCTTTCAACTGATTGTTAGTGGTATGTTTGAAATTTGAACTGTGAAATTAATCATGATTAAGCTTGTGAAATTTGAACTGTGGAGCTTATTATGTTTGAGGTTTAACTTTTATAAATTGTTTGAAATGATAAAAAATAATATCCTTAAAGCATTAGAAACAACAATCAAACATGTAAGAATTCAAACCATGCAAATGACATAAGTATATGACATGTAAGATCCCTTCTTGGCACTATTGGCCACCCATACATGATTTTGGTCATAAGTCCTTATGAAGAGTTTTAGGACATTTAACTTTTAAATCAAATTGATTGTTACAAATTGCCATTATAGACTTCAAAAGATCTCAATTAACCATTAAGGATCCTTTTGTCCTTCTATCTTTGATTGAATCCATGGTGACCGTAGGCGTCTTCATAGGTGCTCCTGCACAAGTTACAATCCACATACAAAACCAAGTTTATTGACTCAAAATACAATCTAAGAAAGGTCAAATTAATGTATTGAAATTAAGCGTAACGAACTTAGAAAACAATGCACTAAGTTAACTTATTACCTAGTCAAGTGTTCTTGAAGGGTCATCCCTTTGCTTTAGGGTCTCCAATAGTGCTTCATGATCAGTAGTACTAATAGTCCAAAGTTCTTTTATCTTTGGTCTTCCTTGATGCTTTGACAACTTGACATTTGTTGCTATAACAAGGTGTGACTACATGAGAATAGTTTTGTGCTTCTCATAGTCTTCAAATGCGGGAACTCCATTCTTTCTAATCATGTATGTTCGTAGCCATGTTCCCGCAACAACAACTAAACCAGTAGGATATGTGAACCCATCACCATCCGTCATCGGCTATACAAGCTTCTATTTACCTTGTACACAACGTGCTAACCAATAATCTGACCTCTCATCATTCCCCTGCAGTGCAACCAATGCAAAAACATATCCTGGCTTTAGAAGGTCTGAAAGATGGTCATAGTCAATTGAAGTGTCCATGTCATCATTTCTTATAGAGAGTGTCAAAGATAAAGGAGTCAGATGCTGTGGAACCCATGTATCCACCCACTCACTTGATTCACAATGATCCCAATCATACTGAAAACACATGGGGAAAAAAAAAGCCAACTCTCGTGTCCAAATGGTCCATGTACTACTATTGGAGCTTCGGAATGAATGCATTTTTTAAGAGTCTTTCATTGTTTGACAATCCAATCTATCTCCTATAGTTCTCTCCTCAACCAACCAAAAGAATCTACGCACTGTAGAATCAAGAGTCCCCCCCTGTTACAATGCTAAACTACACCAATCAATAATAGAACGAGCATCAAGAAGTACAACACCTGAAATCCTCAATTGCTCCTTAACTAGAGCTCTCTTCACACACGCACCTGCTCCGTCATGCTCCCCTTTCCCATGCCCTGACTCAAAAAAACTCCAAATATGAGGTACACCTCTCTCCACATGCATTCTACATAACCAATAAAATATTCTGGCATTCTTAAATTGATCGGTGCAATTATCCGACAAATGAGATGCCTATCCATAGCAATACCATTTTCCTACAAGAAGTCAAAATAGTTCTAGAAACAATGTTGAACAAACTCATGAGAGTGAGACCTGTCGTCGCTCATATAAAAATGGTACTCTCTGATTATCTTTCACTCATCTTTTGTGCTATCAGGGGAATGTCTATATGTGATGTGTACAAAAATAGCAACCTGAATGGAATTGTAATATTGAGCTTGAGTCTCATTTTGGGGCTGCAATGTATAGTTCTCCGCAAAGTCTACAACAGATATAATAGTTCCAATGGGGAAAGTGTCCTTACATGTCCTGAATTATTGATCCAACCATTGAGACCTCTGACTATGCCTTGCATACTTGTAAAAAAGATTTGTCTTGAAATCTGAGATAAAATCAGCAACATTGTATTCTTTTGCAACTAACTCACATCTAGATCCTTCACCTCCACTCTTCAATGTATATTTCACTGTTTTATATACCTTTTTTTAGACGAGTGTCTTTCCAAAATTGTGTTCCAAACCCTCATGAAAACATGTTCTAAACTTGGACAAGCCACCACGTTCTGAGCACTTGGCATTTAAGCAATTTTTTTTATAAAATAAACAACCATCATCTCTATGACATAAAAATTGATCTAGCAAGTCTCTTGATGATTTGGGAAGACCACTTGCACCACAATCCTCTAGCATTTCATTAGTATGCAAAGTAGAATGAATAGACCGTAATAATTCATGATGCATTAAAAACTCAACATGATATTTGCAACAACATGTATTCCTAATCTTAAGGGGTACACAATAAAATGGCTTCATAGATTCAAAAGACCTTTGTGATATTTTCAATGTTGGATGTGTCTCACAAAAATTTTTATACAACATTGTTTGACTTACCTCCACATAATGTTTAGGAGGTGGAGTGCGGTCTCGATTGCCAACTCTCAACTTCAAGACATCCTTCACATTTGGTGACACTCTTGAGTTAGCATCCCAAAATTGTTGAATTTCATCCTTGACAACATCTGTTAGCTTCTTATCGAAACATGGAAGTCTCCCACCATAAGCCCATGTATCAATTTGAAGTGGATCATCAAGTCTTTCTCTTCTTGCAAGTGCTCTACCCAAAGTTTTACAATCTATATTGAAGTCAACACAAGTTTGTCTCATCAAATGAGCCTTTCTCAACTGATGACTTAGTAAGGAGGTTGTAATAACCCTCCGAGCAACTCTCTTGTATTTTTCTCTGCTAGTCTTCCCAATGCTATTGAGAGCATTGAAAAGATTCTTCACAACAATGGCATTTCTCTCCATTTTCTTGTTCACACGAATCTTCAATTTCACAAGCACAGGTCTCATCTTTTGCATCTTTAACAACTGCACAAAAATTTGACATTGCTCAACCAATGTCTTGTTTTGAAAAAATTGATCAGAAAGTCTTGAAGCCCATAACCTAACGGTTCTATGTGACCTCTTTCCTTCCCAATTATTCATAATGTTCTCCTCAATTTCAATTAACCATTTAGGTGTTCTTGAAAGCCCCAAATTTGAAGATTGATTATCTTTATTACAAGGGACTTCATTTCGCATATAATTTGGAGATGTATAATGTTCATGTGGTTCTTGTGCAATATTTTCATTCCCAAAGTCTACATTTTCAATCTCCATCTATGCATTTTCAAATTGAACATCCTCTTCACTTACAACTACATTTACGAGGTCACCTTGATTAATGTTTAACATACCTTCTCTCCTTCTTTGGTGATTTTCCTTATGTTTTTCCCTATATGCTTGAATTTCTTCATCTATCAGCTTCCTCTTGCGTTTAGCCTTTCGACGACTATTGCTTCCCATGGTGAGACCACAAGTTGACAAAAATCAAACAATGGGCCCCAAATCACATTTTTTTTTGCAACGCGTGAAAAAAGTATAAAATCCCATGATTGTTTGGTCTATGGGGACAAGGAATATTTTGGTCAAATATTACCTGGCAAAAATCGGGTATCTGATTCCATATCGGGTACCTGATATTCCTAGGTAGATGAAAAAAGGGCGGGAGCAAATGAAAAAAATTGAACTTTTACATATATTGATGTATATAATATATATATAGAAAAGAGGCATATGATATATATAATGTATATTATATATATACTAATGTATTATAATACACTAATGTATTATATGTACTAATGTATTAAATATACTAATATATATATATATATATATATATATATATATATATATATATATACACACTAATGTATTATACATACTAACATGTATATAATATATATATAATACATATACTAATGTATACTAATATATTATATATAATATTACCTTTTAGCTATTATTTTTTTCCCATTTTTCTTGTATCATGCTTTTGTATACGAATTATGGATATTCTCTAGGAAATGACCCCTAGGAAGATACAGTAGCTGATCTACGTCCTTTGGATCAAAAAGATGATCTGTAAAACTTAACCTAAAAGTTTAGTTCTGCTAACAAAAATGTCTAATCATGTAGCAAGGTACAGAAGCTTGGGAAAGGTGTAACAAATTAATATGCAAAAAAATTTGTCCGTAATAGTATTTTTTGCATTTATTATGATATTGATCTGATTTGATGCACCTTCGCTATTTGATCGATCCCTTCCCTTTCATTTCACTTGGTTTGCTCATTTTGCACATCATAGGCCAGGATTTGATAGTGGATATGACCTTGGTACTGCCGGTGTTAATGATAAATTTTACCTTTTAGCTATTATTTTTTTGTCATTTTTCTTGTATGATGCTTTTGTATACGAATTGTGGATATTCTGTGTGAAACTTTTCATTTTTTTACTGTAGGATGCCTTTGTATACAAATTTTGGAGAATCTCTTGCAGAAATATGGAAATTATAATCTTCCTCCTAGAGCATACATTAATGAAGTTCTTTGTGCCTTAGCAGAGGAAGCCGGCTAGATTGTTGAAGCTTACGGTACTACATACAGAAATGTGGTATGTATTTTTGGCCTAAATTTTTTTCTCATTTCTTTTAAGTCTTTAAAGGTGGTCGGCAAAATCTTTGTATTAAATATGCCTTTTATAGGCATCATAAACCCTAGCTACATAGAAATGGAGGCTTTGAAAAATAGTTCACTAGAGGCAGAGAGACCCTTAAGACACACTTGAGGGTTCCAATGTGTCAAAAGGGGTCACGGGGACTCCCTAGGGGTCCTAACGCATGATAAGGCATACTAGGACCCCTAGGGAGTCCCCATGACCCCTTTTGACACATTGGAACACTCAAGTGTGTCTTAAGGGGTCGTAGGGGTCCCCATGACCCCTTTTGACACATTGGAATGCTCAAGTGTGTCTTAAGGGGTCCTCCGACCCCTTAAGACACACTTGAGCATTCCAATATGTCAAAAGGGGTCATGGGGACTCCCTAGGGGTCCGTACGTGTGATAAGGTGTACTAGGACCCCTAGGGAGTCACCATGACCCTTTTTGACACAATGGAATGTGCAAGTGTGTCTTAAGGGGTCATACGACCCCTTAAGACACACTTGAGCATTCAAATGTGTCAAAAAGGGTCATGGGGACTCCCTAGGGGTCCTAACACATGATAAGACATACTAGGACCCCTAGGGAGTCACCATGACCCCTTTTGACACAATGGAATGCTCAAGTGTGTCTTAAGGGGTCCTACAACCCCTTAAGACACACTTGAGCATTCCAATGTGTCAAAAGGGGTCATGGGGACTCCCTAGGGGTCCTAATGCGTGATAAGACATACTAGGACCCCTAGGGAGTCCCCATGACCCCTTTTGACACATTGGAACGGTCAAGTGTGTCTTAAGGGGTCCTACGACCCCTTAAGACACATTTGAGTGTTCCAATGTGTCAAAAGGGGTCATGGGGACTTCCTAGGGGTCCTAACGTGTGATAAGGTGTACTGGGACCCCTAGGGAGTCCCCATGACCCAGATGAGATGTTAGTGAATGACTTCTTGCTAATACTACTCTTCCACCATATCCAGATTTCAACCCTTTTATGGATCTACAGGCTCAATCACGAGCCCACAGAATTCGCCAAGAGAAAAATGTCATTGTATATCAACTGATTACAAAATGTTTAGTTGAGGAGAAAATATTGCAATGATCAAGAAGAAAATTGGCTATGGAAAATCTAGTTATCAATTTTGTTAAGAATGAAACTATTAAGGAATTGCATGAATCGCAAACCATGAAAATAACCTTCTACAACAAAGAACATTCAAGCTATAGAATTTATTAACTCTGAATTTAAATGTCTTATCAGCATTCATGGAAGAGATTTCATTAGCATCCATGGAAGAAATTTCATTAAAACTTTGGACAAAATCATCTAAAAAAATTCATTAACTTCAGGCGAAATCATTTAAGATGGACAAAAACAAAATCGTATTACTCAGAAATGGCAGAGAAAGAAAATGAGATAAACCAAATTTATCAAATTCTTGCAATCCACAGCTTCTCTCCAAGCGCAAAATGACAATCCATGGATCCAAAATTACGGTAAAAATTAAATTCTTCGAGTAAGTCATTCAGAGACGCGCAGAATACTGTAACGCGTGATGATTTATAGAGAATTTATGATGGGCTATGATGTGCAAAATCCCGCAATCCCTACCATATCTCAAAGTACTAATGAGAAGCAATGGTAAAATTCTGAGACAGAGGCGATGCCGACATTGAAGCGGCAAGACATTCTTCATAATATCGGGGTGGCGTCATCGAAACGGCAAGGCTTTCCTCATAATGTCGTGCCACCGCTGATCTCTTCTTTAAATTTATTAATGCGGTCAGTTCTATGGCACCTGCATAATTTCCAGTACAACTGCTCATTTTACCAAACCCTTCCCCACTCTCCATAATCTTTGATCGGTTCAAAGATCCGTTCGGTTGTTCTTGTTTAACCTCCCAATGACTCTGTTGAGCTGTCGGATTATCAATAGGTGTGGTACAATTGTTCGGTGACCAGAATCTATTTCGATAACCTTTGCAATTTAGCGTTCCAGTTGAAAAAGTAGGGAAAGATACCATTTCACAGCCATAGGCAGTGGAAACAAAGTGATTCTCTTGCCCTTTGCTTCTATAATCCGCCTCCAGTGAACTATTCTTCAAAGCCTCCATTTCTGTGTAGCTAGGGTTTTGAGTGCCTATAAAAGGCACAACTATGCCCCTGTAGGGACTCATGCTCATGCTCAGAATCATATTAAATAATATTTAAAATGTAAAATGTATATTATATAATATTTAATATATAATATTATATATAATATATAATCTAATATATAGTTTTTGATATTAATATATAATTAAATAATATTTAATGTAACATGTATATTATATAATATTTAATATATATAATATATAATCTAATATATAGTTTTTAATATTAATATATATTAAATAATATTTAATGTAAAATATATATTATATAACATTTAATATATAATATTTAATATATCTAATATATAACTAATATATAGTTTTTTATATATAATATATCATATGAAGGATGGAGAAATGGGAGGGAAAAAGTGGAGGCAAAGTGAAAATTCAAAATTTTGCCATCATATTCGGGTACCCGAAAATATCGGGTACCTGATTAGGTTCGGTATTGCTTTTTGCACCAAACCTACATGGTCAACTATTGAAATGTCTCAAATACATGTTTTTCACATATTTTTCTGAGTTCCAAAGTTTGACAATGTAGCTGACGACTTTTTTTCACTCGAATTTGATAAAACAAAAAGGGTATCTTAAGGAGATTATCAGCTTTCTATCGATATAATTGTTGTCAAATTTTAAATTTGGTAAGTAATTATTAGTTATTTTCTAATTGAGCTACATTTAAAGTGCTGATTTATATACTGATTGAAAAATGACTATAACTTTCAAACGGTATAACATTCTTGAAATCCGAAAAATGCGTCACATTCTATGCTTCGCCTACTATAAGGAATTTTTTTTTTGAATTTTGTAAAGTTTTGAATGAGTTAAGGTGGTTAGACACGAGAGTTTTTTAATTCTAAAAACATTGTAGCAGAAAATTCATAATTAATTATTTTTTTAGAATAAAATTACAAAAAAAATGTGTCACATCCAGGCATAAGTCTACTACTTATATATAAAATCTTATAATAAAATATTATCATTTGATTATGATTAAGGTGGTAAGACATACACCTACTTCTTATTTTTTTCCTAAAATTTTTGTATTGCTGCATTGAAATCTATACTTTTCACCAATCATACTAACTTTTTCTCAAAAAAAGCCTAGTAGTTTAGAAACTACATTCAATTTTCTACAGATTCTATTCTTACAACTTTTTGATATTAGGTTCATAGCTAGTTGAAATTTTCACGTCAAGTTGACTAACCCTGATTTGCTGATTTTTCATTGCCACTTAAGGGCATAGTTTGGCCCCTCATGATCTTGCACATACCCATGAACTTCAAGTTAACAACCATACACATATTTGTTATTTCAACATTGATCTACCAATTGATATGATCATGAAGGTGCACAATCCAAACTGATCCTTGTACTTATATTCAAAACATGTTTGCACAACACCATTTTTTTCACATTCAACACGTTGAAATGATCTTCAATGTATATCAATTTTTTCATCAAAACCCTCAATTATGTCGGCTAACATAAGTCTTATCACGTTAGCCTCCAAACACAATTGTGGTGATTGTGTTCCACTCTAGGAGATAAAGGGGACCTAAAAAAATCATAACACATCTTTCTAAATAGCTTCGAATGATTCAAATGTAAAAAAACATCCTTCAAGGTTAGAAACAAAGGTAACAAGTAGATAAACTATGTACCACATAACCAATTAACCTAAAAATATATATTCAACTAAAAAATAATTCAATGCATATCTATGTCATGGTAGGACCTAGACTACATCTCAAATAAACTTCTAACACAAGTCTATACCAAAAGAATATGTCCCAAATAGGAGAACCAACTCATTAGGCCAACGAGCTACACCAAACTAAGAAAGCCAACTTCATACATAAAGAAACACCAACTAGATCAACCATCATCATGCAAAGCACACATGGACATTCCTAGAACATCCAATCTCAATACCAAATCAATATTTCTGACTACCACATCAATAAAATATGCAAAAATATCAATAGATACATAATATTTCATTTCTAGACAGCAAGACAATACTACATAGAAATAGTTCACATCATAATTATTCTTGTAGATAAAAGCACCAACTGGAAACTAAATTGAGACACTACACAAGCATTATGATCATTTCCTCCAAACTACAATACTAAAAGTATCAATGTGAAGCATTCTGCAAACTTTAAGTATAGATCTAGAAATAGGAATTAGAAAGGAACCTATAACCAAAATTTGGGGTTGAAATGAGGAACTATGTGGCTAGGTGACCTCATGTTCAAGGTGTCTAATGCAAATGTCAAAAATGGATTATAAATTTCAAGATGTCACACTAATCATCTCCCCAAAATTTTGTTGAAAAAGTGTCCAACTAAATCTCTCCATCTTAGTCTTCTCTTTCAAAATCTACAACCCTTCTCTCTCCCTTGTCTCCCTTGGGTTGTATAGGGGCTTGTCTAAGTGAAGCCTCCGATAGGAATCAACCTTCCCTACAAAAAATGATTTATAAAAAAGAGCTTGCCCGTAGAGAGAAAACACTAAATCTGAAGTTTAAAATAAATTTTTTTATCAGTGATTAATATTTTTATTAATTTAAACATAAGATTTACATATTTAGTCATTATCTGTTGAGAGATTGATCCTCTTGACTCCCTAAACATCTATTTGCATCATCAATTACATATTGCAATACAAAAATCCACTCAAGCATTGACTACACTAACTATACCTTTACTACTACACATTCTAACTACATTCATGTTCGGTATTCACCTACATTTCTATAGTTCTTCACATTACAATTGTGCATACATTAGCAAGCCCACAAACCTGTCAAAATTGGTCTAGAACATAGAGAATCATTCAGATGGCAAAACCAAAATTAGACAACAACTCGATAGCACTCACCTCATCCACTTTTTCAGCATCTCCTCCCTTGATACATTTGGAATGAAAATTCCGCCTCTACTATCCACTTTTCTTTTTTTTGGCATTAACAGCTTCCTTCACACCAGCTATCGTGCCCTCCTCTGGCCTCAACTTAGCAATAGATTTCCACAATGTAGATTTAATTTTCCTCTTTCACTTTGTCTCCAAGCATTCCATTTCCTCTTCCACATTTTGCATATACACTAGAATCTACTCCCAACGCTTCCGCACATCTCAACTTGTTTCTCCTTTGATTTGGACGAGCTACGCACCATCCACAACTCGCCAAGGACCTTCCCCTAACGTTATGCCCACTCCAGGCTTGGCTCTATCCAGTAGAGGAATCGTGTCTCCTACCCACTCTAGCCTAACACATAAACACATAGCCTTCACTGCTCCTCTCGACTACCCAGGTGCAAATCCCAAGAAAAGAAAATGGATGAGATGTCCAGGTTGGTCCATGGGCGAATATCTATTTTCAAGTATTCTTCCTCCAACAATTTCATTCCACAGCTCTAGAATCAGTCTCATCAAATCTAAACACACCTCGCATTCTCCTTACAGTTATTTCTCCTCTAAATGTTGGCAACTTCTTTAAAAAATTTAGAGATAAACTAGCCTCCAGTACTACTATTCTCTCTCTTCACTCAAATCTCGAAAGTTGTTTTCATTGAGATTTCCCCAAATTCAAAAGAAATAGCTCTCCTCTCATCTAGAAAGTTTTGGATCTTTCTGATAACCCGTCACTTGCATCAACCATGTGACCTAAGCATGATTCGATCATAATGAATACAACACACTTCTTCAACTTGTCGGGATATCATGCTCATTTCATTACCGATATGTTTTTATAAACAATATACTTTTTTGCCACCTTTTATTCAAAGTTGGAGACTTTATTTTAGCATAAGGTACTTTCTTACCTTAGCACAATATACCATACTTCTTTTTCTTGCCACCTTTAAGGATCCAAGTCACCAACTTGAAGCCATCTGAAATCTTCCAATAGTTCCTTCTTACTCTATTCAGTTAAAGAAATCCCCACATTTCAAAGCTTATCTGCAACTTTGTTTGCCTCTTGCAACACATGTGACACTTTGAACTCCTCGAATGCTTGAAGAAAATTCTTGATTTTTTGAATGTGTTTGTTCAAATGCCAAGCTCCCACTTCTCCTTTGATTATTACATTAACAATAATTTGTTTATCCCCTTCAAGATGTAGTTTCCTCACCTCCATTTTCATTGCCATTCTAATTGCTAGCAGTGCAGCCATACATTTTGCTTTATTATTTCTACCAACTGGAAGCCTCTTCGCTCCAATCATCTAGATATTACCAATATAATCTGTTGCAATATATCTAGCTCCAAAAGGACCCAAGTTACCCTTAGAGGCCCCTTCAAAGTTGATCTTTATTCATCCTTTATCTAGAGGCTTCCAAGTCTCTGTCTTGGATTTGACATCATGAGGTTGAACCAAATCTAATGTAAAATTATGATATGACAATGTTATACCTTTGCTATGGATTCTCTTTGCATTGATGTCCTCATGAATGGTTGATAATTCCAAGAGGATGCTCATGCATGTCTTCACTCATGGAGGAAATGCATGAACTTGATTGTGGATACCATCTTTGATGCTTGAATCCTTGAAAGATAGACCTCTTCCTTTCTGCCTTGAAAATTATTGAAATATTTGCTCAATTGCCTTATGAGAGAAGTGAATAATGAAAATGAGATGTTATAAATAAGGTGTTAGGATTACTTTAATATTTAACCTCATGGAACATGTTGATAATTTGAAGAAGGATGACATTGGGAGCAATTTCCAATCATTATTTTTTGACCATTGAAGAGTTCAAATTTGGGCCCCTTTTGGTTGGACAATGGTGCTAGGCACCATAGTCCAAGAGGATTGGGATGATAGGTGTTCTAGTCTAATCCTCCTGAGTTGGAATTAGGTCAAGGAGTCAAAAAAAGATATTGAACTTCCAAAATCAGACATTTTTTTTTCGTAGAATTAGTCAAATTTGGGGGTATAGAAAGAGAAGTGCCAAATTGAGCCCTAAATGAAGATGAAATTGTACGAGGATACAATTTATGACACTAAAATTATTAATATCAAAAGAATGTTTAATGATAGAGATTATACTGGTACACCTAACTTTAAAGATTTTGAAAACTTAGTAAGACCTCAAAACAACTATAATAAACATGTTTGCATCCCATAAGGATTTTTTTAAAAAAATATCATGAAGAAATTTCCAAGTAAGAAACATCAAATAATATATAATCTTACATCAAATAATATATAATCCAAATAAAAATCCAATCAATAAATAAAAGAGAAACCATCCTAATAACAAATAAAGTCAAATGGGAATGAATTATGTACATTTTCAAAGATTCTGGATATAAAATCAAGTCACTTTCAAAAGTTTTTCTATCATAGAAAACCTTTAAAATATAGTTACTCATATAAAGTAGAAGATAGTTGCAAAACACATTTTGGCATATATATTCATAATATCAAAATAAGCATACAAAATCACAATGACCAAGATTTGATGTCACAAAGATTGGAGATCTTGGTGCAATATTAGGTTTCATGTGAACATCAAGAAAAAGTTTGTATGCAACCAAGATTTTTTCATACAACTTGAGAGAAGGATAAAATGTTATGAAGACAAGGATACCTCTACATAACATTAGCTATTCACTTCTTGTAATTAGATTTTTAAGAAAAATGAAAATAGAGCATTGTCATATTCATCAAGCAAACCAATAATATGATAAAGAGCGTAAATTAGGATTAAATTTAAGTCATTTAGCCAAGAACTCAAATAATTCTTTCCAAAAAACTAATTTACAAGGTTAACGTTGAAGAAAAAGATAGACCATCAAATATTGTTTGGACCAAATAACCAACCAATCTTCACAATAAAAAATTAATTGCGTTAAAAATCAAGATAAGAAGTAGACAAAATATTAAATTGTGCTAAATTAGACATAGCAAACTAAAATATAACTTGAAAATATAGACTATTCACTTGTCATAATAGTAAAATAGTATCTTAAAATATAGAGAATTCACTTGTCATTATAGTAAAATACCATCTCTTTGGATGGAAACTCCACCAAAATTAAATAGATTTAACATTTTTTTCTTGTTAATTTGAATTTAAAGATCCTTGTGATGTTTACATTGAAATTTTTATTTAACATTGGATATAGATAAGAAGAAGACATGCATAGGTAAGTGGTTGACACAAAATAAAACCATGTGTGACAACATATTGGCATTATTGATAAAAATCCTAGCATCTAATCATAAATGAAGTCAAAGCATGATAAAGTGGACACAAAATATGAAGTATGAACAATAAGCTATAATATAACCTTCAAATATAGACCATTCACCACCTGTCATAACAATAAAATACTCTCAAAGATAAGAGATTTCCACAATCCATCATCAAAAACATTAGTGACGATTATTTACCATTTGGCAAATGTCGCTTGTCGGCAACCCACGATTTGGCGAATATATTACACATATGGGATTGACCCTATCGCCCCGAATTTATTAAAATTAGGTCCAATGCCCGGGCCCATTGCCCATTGGTAAATATTTAATTTTGTCCATTTCTTTCACATTATCGCCAATGGCATATAATTTTCGGGCATGAAAAATTTTGAACATTCACCTATAATTTCAAAGTGGCCCCAAATGGATGGCCTATATTCGCCAATATTTTATACATATATATTTATAGGCGGCCCCAAATTCGCCTGGTATTTTACGGACGTGTGTCTGAAACCGATACATTTTTGCCCACTTTATTAATCATACCAAGGTATTGGACGACCCGTAATCACCTCAGAAATAACACAAGACGTGTTATAATTATGTGGGCTTTGCCAAATATTTGTAGACCTAATACCTCCCGCCAAATTTGCCAAAAAAGGATAGTATAAATACATTCATAGATCAGTGTTATTGTACACAATTTGGTTTAGTTCAATTTGATCAATAGCAAAGTTTAGACTGTTGAGTCTTGACTGCATTGGCGAGTCATGATTGCAATTGAATTTGAGGCAAAGGTAAGTGATTATTATTCTACAACTATGTAAATTTGAGTTCATTCTTATTTAGTGGGATCAATTAGTGAACAATGGTGACCAGAGAGACCTCAGACATGATTTAAGGGTCAATGAATCATATTTATATATATTAGAGTTCTATTGTCACTTCTTCAACAAGTAAACTTTTTTTTTTGCACTAGTAGGTTGGTAGCCTTTATTTCATTGAAGAATCAAGATGTCGAACAAGAATAAGGGTAAGGCTCCCACATGTGGGGAAAGCCAAGAGAGGCTAGCAAAATGTAGAACATTATCATCGTACTTTGGTCATGGTGTTGGAAATATTTCTGGCCAAAATCGAGAAGCTACTTCATCACAAGAAGATTTTCAAGATTCACAACTTGAACCTACACGACATAGTCAAGAAGTAAGCGAACCTGATATCTTAGATCATGATGAACTTGAAGAAGATTTCTAGTTAAATACCAAGAGTAGCCATAATGATATAATCGACTTGGATGAGACTAAGAATGTTAGAGAAGATGATGGTGTAGGGAAGAAGAAAAGAAAATACAATTCAAAGAATGATAGAGAATCAAAAAAAGATCAGATGTGGGATCTGTCAAGGAATTTTCAAGTAGAATGGGTGTCAAAGTATCCATTCATTGAACCAATCGAAAATCCAATTGAAGGTGAACCTCCAGTAGAATGTAGATGTAATATTTGCACCAAGATAAATAAGAAGGAAAAGAGGTTGTAGCTAAAAATTGACACCATAGAGAAGCATATGGGTAAAGTTTACGAAAAGAAAATCATAGAAGGAATTCGAAAATCAGTGATAAGATGGAAAAAAAAGGAGGAATCTCAGCATGTTAGGAATGCAAAAATATATGAATTTCAGAAAAATATAAAGACGAAGCTTGGTGAAGTTAAAGGCTCTATTGAAGCTTGTTTTGGAAAAGCATTGGAAGTAGAACTAATGGGAAAAGTTGTTCGGTTAAGTGTTGTGTTTAATATTTTGAGCAAAGGGCATCCTAAGATAGACTACCCATCATTGAGTACTTTATTACACTTTTTGAAAGTTTGTAACTATCCTAATAGTCATTGGTCAGTAAACAATGGATGGGAATTGGCAAGTTGTCTTGCTGAGGTTGAAAAAGAGGATCTAAAGGAAAAAATTAAAGAGTCAAATTTTATTGCATTATCTTTAGACGAGGTTACAACATTAGAAAATACTTCTTGGGTATGCATGCATGTTTATACTGTACACAATTTTGTTCACCAACCTCATCTACTAACTGTTGCTAAAATGAAGGATAATGCGACAGCGAAAAATTTATTTGAACTAGTAAAGAGTTCTCTAATTGAATGTGGAGGTATAAATGACACGATGATTGCCAAAAAGTTGGTGTGTGTTGGAGTGGGTGGAGCCTCAATAATGCAAGGCCATAGGGGTGGTCTTTGCACAAAGATGCAATCTTCTTGTGCACCCTACATTACGCCCATTCACTGCATGGCCCACAGAATGAATCTACCTTTTGGAGTTGTCAGCAAGCATGCTCCAGTACAAAAAATTGAACTTTTAATCAAAGAGTTCTACCAATACTTCTGTCGAAGTCCGAAATGATTAAGGGAATTTCAACACTTTTTCAAAGGACTAACCGATAGGAACAAGCTTCTTAAGGATAATGATACTAGATGGATCTCTTTGGATGGACCAGTGCATCGCGTTTTTTTAGAATATCAATCGTTGCTTGGTCTATTGAACTCAAGTCATGACAAAGCAGGTCAACCAAAATTTTGTGTGCTACTACGAATGTTAAATAATTTAGAGACACTCTTAACATTAGTAGGTCTTCTCCCCATGCTTAAGGAAATGAGAAATATAATGAAACAGGCCCAACAAAGAGCTATGCATATTGCAAAATATTCTGTGATGCGTAAATTGACATCCGTGACGCTCAATAATCTATATCGATCATGTGATGATGTAAAATTTGTCAGATGGTAGAAAATCATAGATTTGGACAATCCTAATAACTTTTTAAAAATCAGTGCAAATGGGGAGTTATGTGTAGAAGTTCGCAGACTTGAGATACCAATGCACTACTTTGCCAACATTGAGTTTGAGGAACTAGGAAAGAACCCTGAGAAGCAAGTATCAAGTGTTAAAAGGGAAGACTTTACCAAGATCATTGAGTCTGTAACAGCTTCTATGAAGCACATTTCCTATGCTCTTTCCTCATAGATTAGAGAAACATTCCCTCCAATCAAACTACTTGAATCCATGGCTATTGTGTTTCCTTGATATTGGAGATTGAACAATTCGAAAGATTTTCGAACTAAGCTACTAACTTTGATAGATCATTTTTGCAAAACTAAAGAGTTAAATGGAGTAACTCTAAATGGAATTTTAGATGAATCTCATTTGAGAGAGCATTCAGGTCATTTTTCACTGACAATGAGGGAACAATATAATATTATGCAGAACCCCCATGAAGATGGATCGGTAATAAGGCTTTGGAAAAATCTAGCTGAGAGTGAAATGTTGATTGCTTCAATATCATAATTTTTCAAGCTTGTTGATTTATGCCTGACCATGATATTGGGGTCAATGGAGGATGAGAGAGTATTCAGTGCTTTGGGATTCCTAAAGTGAAAGCTAAGAAAAAAACTAGAGAAGAATTTGGAAAATTGCTTCAGGTTCTATACATCCAAGTATGAAGTCAATACTTTTCCTTACGAAAGGGCATTGAAATTTTGGAGGAAGAAATGTCAGAGAAGAGGGTTGGGCAACATTTCAAACCAAAGTGGCAATGCTAGAGACAATGATGTCATGAAATCATGTACTGGTACTGGTACTAATAGTGCTAGTGGTGAACATCAGTTAAGTGAAGGTATGCAAAGTGAAGAAAACATATCGAAGAACCAAGGAAGCTATGAAGTTTATGGCGATGAATCCAAGGATCCCAATAATGATATGATGTGGCAGCTTGAACCATTGTAGAAGTAGAAGGTCCTAGGTATTTATTAAAAATTTTCCTATAGTTTGCTGTCATTTTTTGTATCTCATCATCAATCATGCATAATAGCATATTCCAATGTCAAAAACATGAACGTGGTTGATAATGTCATCAAGATTCAATTCCACAATTAATAATGGTTTTCATTTGCATTATTTAGCTCATTACTATAGTTTGTATCGTATCATCAATGATCATTCTTGAATGAAATTTTGTGTTCCAATAGCATATAACAAAGTAAATCAACTAAGAATAACTGAATAAAATAGAGTAACTCAACGTACAATAAATTGGAAAACATGAAAATTAGATAGAGCACAATTTGTTTTGTATTCATTTGCAATACATTACAATTTACAATAGTTCAAAATTTAGAGCATTAGCAATGTTTGTAGGCCAGTCCAAACATCCTCTGATGGCAGAACAATTTGGTTCAAAGTATAGTCACACTCCTGCAACTTTGTTAGCAATTCCTATTTGGAAGTGTGACTTGACAGTACTATTGCTTCTAAAACTCCATTCAAAGTTCTGACTGGTTCAAGATGAAATCCACGAATGTATCAGGAGATGTGTCTGTAGGAAGAAAGCGTAAATTAGTATTTATTTTGTCCTGCAACCTTATTTTGTAAGTTTCTCTTCCAATGAACTTATTTGCATCAAATCTCTTAGGCAAACCAAGAATTTCCAAATTTTCTTTCCTTTCTTCCATCTTTGTGATCTTCTTCTTAGTTTTGTCATCCAATTCATGTGCTTCCCTTAGCTTCTCACATTTTTGAATGATACTTGATACCTTTACTGAGGCATCAAAATGGGTGCTAATTCCCTTGTTTGATAGATAACTATCACTCTTACTGTAGAGTTGTTGCATAATATCTTTTGCATTCTTTTATTTCTTGACAACATCCATGTTCTGTTCAATGTTGTTATGGATCTTCCAATAACATACTCTCATACTTTGAAGCATTTCAAACCAGTCACACAAGCTATGAGACATCCCCAATATTTGGCCCCAAATGTGTTCTTTTGTAATCTTCACTAAATTATTACTAGTATTTGTTAAAGTTTGAATTGTATTATTTGCCTTCTTTAGTTCTTCTACCATTTTTTCACAATTATTTTTCTCTTCCACTGCTTTGTGTTCCCAATGATTGGCTTTATCCTCCTAAGAGTCCAATTGCTTTTGCAATTCCTGATTGGAGGAAGCATTACTCTCCACGATTTTAAATAATTTTTGTGAAGTGACTCTTTCTTCCTCTAATTTTTTACTAATTTATGCCAATTTTCCCCTCAGTACCTTCAGCTCTGCCTACTCCTGTTACTTCACTACTACCTCTGCATGTTCCTGCTCTATATTTGCTAATGTAGAAGCCAATTTTTTAATCTTTTTCTATAATTCTTTCAAATTGTTCTCTAAAGCTTTCCTCTTTTCTTTTTCATTGGCAATGTCTGCCTGTAACTTTTCTATATTTTTCTTGAGCTTAGTTTTCTCTCTTTCCATCTTTAGTAATGCATTGTAGACCACTTGGTTTGTAGAGTTTGACACATTGATTTTGTCCACATTTTTAACTTTGGAAAAATCTATTTCGAGAGTGATAACTTGAAATTCAAATGGATCTATCTGACTCTCTAGTGGGTTTCCATCTTTTTTGGGTGGAATAACAACCATGAACTCCATCATTTCTCTGTTTGGATCATATGTTGGAAAAACCCTATTGGATGCAGGTTGTTTCTCTATAGCTACAGTAAGGGCACCAGTTTGCAATGTCTTCTTTATTTCCTTATTCTTGGTTGTTGTTGTTGCAAATTTATTATAGAAATATTTGAAATGAAAATTTGGTGTTGCAGAAGGAATTGAATGTTTGAAAGGTGAACCAGAGCTTGCAATGCCTATTGATCTAACTAATGTTGTTTGAGGATTTAAAATTTTAGAGGGTTTTGCTAAACCTGAAAGTGTAAACAGTGCTTTAGGTTTGAGTATCAATGATCTGGAAACCTTTTTCTTCTTGACACTATCTTCTACTATGGGATTCTGTGTAGATTCTATTGGCGTCTTTAGAGAGGGAACTTGTTGTATAACTTGCCTAGTCTCATTGGCACCAGTGCCACTACCAGACCCAATAGCAGTAGGTTCCCCAATCCCACCCATGGAAATGGATGTTGTTATGGGCATAGTGGTTCCTGATGAATCTAATGGGTCCACTCCAACTCCAATCCCAAGGCTTGTACCATGATCAATTTTTTGTGCTTCATCTATGAAAATTGGCATCTAGATGCCTTCTCTTGTGGGACCCAAACTACCACCTTTATAACCCATTTTTCCCATAATGATTGCCCCTTTTCTATATGTTTCTTTGTGGTCATTGCTTAATCCACTCTGACTTGATGGAGTAAATGTAGTTGGTGGATTATCATCCTCATTGTTTGCATTTTCATCCTGATCAGTGCTATTGTATCCACTTCCAAGATGCTCCAAATTCCACAATTTGCTAAACTCTATATCCTCGTCTATGTCATCTAGATTTGCGCTAGTCTTTGGTTCAACAAGATTATTTCTCATAGTCCAAAAATCAGTCATTTTCGATAGAGTCCATTTTGTAGTATCCTTACATTCTTCTGCTATTTTCTTTGGTATGTTCTTTTTGATGGATTAGCAACTTTTTCATAGAAATTGTAGGACATCCTAGGCTGTACAATGCCCTGGTTTATTGATGTCATAATTCATGATGACAACTGTTCAGCTAAAAAAATTTCCTCAGTGGAAACTTTCTCCATCTCTTTTGTAACGTCATCCCAACTATCCTTGTTTTTTAACTTCTCTAGCAATGGTTAAATTTCATGTTGAAATAAGTTTACAAAGTTCTTATTAGCAACAAGCATTGTTTGAATGACATTGAGTGGATCATACTTCTAGTACCACTCTAAATCAAATTGAAAAATTTCTAAAAAATAAATTTCCACTTTGAATGCCTTTCTCTCAAATGTTAACCCTCCAATTGAGAAAGGTAAGGAAGGGAATATGCTCTTCTTTGACTGGCTAGTGAAGAGTATATCTGTTATCTCTAGTTGTAGTACATATTATACTACAAACACCCTATCTGTCACATGCATTGGAAGTTTGTGGGGTTGTAGTTATGATCTGCAAAACTTTAGCACAGTGTATTCTTCCATTAGGTACCAGTCAACCAATTGAATTGTGCTTCCAAGTTGGATGCAATCCCTACATGAAGAAAACAATCTAGGCATTAGAGTGCTTGTTCTTGTTTTGTACAATGGTGCCAAAAAGAATTCTACAAAATTATTGTAATTCCTTCTATTATCATACATCCTTATCTGAGGTGTCCAGTTATATATTGGAGTACCTGTCCCCCTCTGAAATTCAAGCTTGTTGTCATTGCTCATTAATATTGCAGCATGCTTAGCTATCATAAGATAGCACAAGTAGGTTGTGAACCTAAATGTCTTAGAATTGCCTATTTTAATCAATGCTAATTGTTCTTGCATCGATTGAACCACATGTCCAACAAGATTATATCTTACTGGTTCATTGACACAATGGATATCCCAAATCAATTGAAGAATGCTAGCACCCACTTCCCTATTGTTTTCCAGTCCTAGGCAAAATGCTAGCGAGGATATAGTATCCTAAACCCATGGCACAAAAATGTTAAAATCATAAGGAGGCTTATGGTTCTCACCTAATGAAGCCTTTGCCTCTACAACTATTAGACCCTTTATAAATGAATCTTTTTCATTTGGCATGACTGCCTCATATTGGTCTACCAGCAATCCCAGGTCAATATGGACATTACAATTTTGTCAGTCAAACCCTAGGTCTAGCAAACTGAGAAATTCTTCCTGGGTTATTGATAAAATTTCTTCCTAATTATTTTTATTCACAATTGCTTTTCTTTCTTCATCATAATTTTCTACACAAATCAAGACAATTTCTAGGTAAGGGAAAACTTCAGGTAACAACATGCAATGCAAACCAACATCCCATGAAGCAACTTTATTCATTTTTGCACCTATCGCTGGATTAAATTTTATAAATTCAGACCTCTTTGGCCTAGTTGTCTTACTACACAATGTATGTTTAATTGGTATAACTCTCCTTTCACCGTCGATAGCAAGATCATAAATATCATGATACTCATCGGTGAAACCAAGGATTTCTACTAGTTTTCTCTAGTCTATTAAAATTTTCCCATCTGCTTGCCCTTGGCCTTGGGTTTTCACTTTCCCCATTGTTCTTTGGAAGAATGAAAAAATATATAATCACAGATATTTACTAACAAAATCATAGATAATAACTAACTAATTAAGAAAACACCAATTTAATAAAACCCCAATTGTACTTGCAAGAATTAAAATTTCAAAATCAAGTTAAACTAAATTTTTTACACACTAGTACATTTGGCCTAGTTTTTCGACCAAAATTTTCAACCAAAAAATAAGAAGGTTTTTCTTGGTTGGATTATAGAAGGAAAACTTTGTTTTTTTTTAAATTTATGCTCATTTTTGTCGAAATAGCAACAAATTTTGTGGTGGTCAAGATTTTGACAAACACAGGCATAACTTTAAAAAAAGGGTTAATTTCATTTCTCATTTCATTATTTCATTTGTGAAAAAAAGAAGGGCAACGCGTGCGAAGGAGATACATCCCAACTATTTAATTTACTGGATACCCAATCAGCTAAAGGTTTCTCTTCTGAGACTTTTGCAAAATTGCCTCTGCTATAGACACATGCACAGGTACCTCAACTATTATACTAATTTGAAGTTAGAGATACTGTAGGAGATAATAATGGGAATATTGGCCCAATCCAAGAAAAAATGTTGAAGTCTCTGCTGACAAGTAGAATCAATCACGGGGTCAAAGACTTTTGTGAAGGTTAAATCTACTTGACATCGTCGGGTAGCAATAGGAGCTTGAGCTCAATCTTTACATAAGGTATGTGGCAGAGGATTATTAATTCGTGCATTCTTCTTTTCTTTGCTATGTATTGAACAAGGGCTTCCTTAAATGTTCTTATTTCTGGGTGTTTAATATAATGAAGGGTTTGAGATCATGTGTCTATCTGCAGGTTTATGCATAGGATTGTGGCATTTGGCTTTACACCTACCAACTACATTTGTTTGAAAGCTTCTAAAGAATTTTCAACATATCCATTTTGTGCATATCCTCCAATCATTGCAGTCAATGAAACCACATTTCTTTGAGTTATTTTTTTGAATAGTTTAAGTGCGTTGGCCATGGTTCCACATTTTGCATACATGTCTCCCACAGTTGTTGCAACTACAACATCCGACAAACCCCCCCTTCCATTATCCTTTGATGTTTACATATAAAAGAAAGTGTACCATACACTCCAATGATCACAGGGTATTCACAAAATTGATTTGTTGAAAAGGCTCTAGAAAATTTCAAGCAAATGCAATTAATATAAAAGAAGTCGGCTTGAGGGGTTTTAGAGTTCAGGTTCTAACAATTTTGTAGTAAAATTAATATTTTTTAGTTGTGATTAGAGGTTGTATGTAATTAATGGTGTGCTCTGGATGTAACATGTGGGCCCTAGATTTTTTACTAGCTCTTTTATAGCATTAGATTGGATTAAGGTAGAAGAGAATTCATTCAAATTATCTGTAGGGTATTTCAATATATTTAAGTAAATTTTTGTATGCAAGTCTCTGATTAAGATGTATTATGTATATAGTTTGTTATAATTGTCAGATTATTCTTCCATTGCGGTGGATGGCATCCTCAATATGATTTCAGCTATCCTTGACTAGATATCAGAGCACTTCTAAGCTACAATAACCTGAGTATGTTAGATTTTAAAGATGTTTCTAGGGTCGATACCATTACACCTCTATGATCTCAACTACAACATGCCTTGTTCTCTAGTCACTATATACTTTAATAACCTATCATTTTATGACCTAGTTTAATTCACTTGCAGTAAGTGTGACAAATAGTTTAGCATTGCGATATATAAGAACTTTATTATCATGGGGATTTGGTTCACCATTCAATTATATTAGAATAGTTGTCTTTAAATTGCATATAGTTTTAAATGCTTTCAAAACATTTCAGTAAATAGGGCCTTTTGTGCTTAATAATTTCAAAGGTCCACTTACCAAGGAAGCTCTGTAAGGGAAAATACACATGCTCAAGTAAAGTGAATCTTCTGGTGTTTTAGGCATCCTCACATAGAAAGAAGGAATGAAAAAGTATCAAATTTGGCTTACTGTTCTCTCTATTTTAGGATCGTGTACTTGTTTTTTAGTTTAAGCCTTAAGGTGGTGTGATTTGGAAGCATGTGTATTTAGACACTAGCCTATAGTTTTCAGTAGTTGGTGCATTAAACTTCCTTTCTTTACTAAACTCAAATAGGAAAAGCACTGAACTAGGGAACATAGTTAAAAAGAAAATTGATTGTGTCCTGAAGTAGTTTTGTGTTATACAATAGGTGGATGCCTCAAATACATCACTAGTTTTATTTTTGTAATTTACTATCAAAAGAGATTTGGTTGACATAACAAAAGAGTGATCAATATGAACACAAATAGAGTCATAAGGATGTCAAAAAAATTGACAAGGAAAATAAATGAGGTATCTATATAAGTATGGGGATATTGAAAGTATGAAAACATATTAACTGATAGTAGAGAAGGAAGTGATTATGTTCATTAAAGATAAGAGAAGTCATCTAAGATCATGTTACAACCATTTATGTTGGTCACAAATACCTAATTCTAGTCAAAGGACATCCCTACAAGGAAAATGTAGAAAATGGTTGTGTTAAGATCCTTCTTATAGTTAAAATATAGTTATCAACATAGAAAAAACACTCTTGATAAAGATAGTGAATAAGTCACAAAACCAGTCCCAAGTATGAATGATAATGGAAGCCTTGACAACAAAAAATTGAAGATATTAGGATACACAAAAAATGAAGTGGTATTGACTGTGACAAGAAAGTAATGAGAGTAATTTTAAGTAAATCAATAGTATCACTAGGAAAAAAATCAACATAGTCTCGAAGAAGTGGGTGATATCAAGAGATGCTCTAATTCACCCAACTTCAAATCTCCAACTAAAACTACAAACTAACATGCCAACCTCAAAGAATACAATCACCTATGTAGTTAAAAGCCAACCAAGCATCACCACTCTTATACATCTAAGCTTATAATTAGCTTAAAAGAATTTATAAATATTATCTCCACTCGCTTTCCCTCTTTCACCTCTAAAAACTAATCCTTCCTAGAGTAATGATATTGAAAATCTCTTTAACTTAATACCAATTTCTTGCATTTATGTAGAAGTTAAATTTGGTGGTGAATCATTTGAGCTTGAAAAATTATGTTTGAAATTATTCATCAATTCTCAACTAATTATCTATTTTGTTATTTGAAAATGGTTATTATCGAATAACCATCAATTTTATGAGTGTTGATAAGCTCTTATTTTCTCTTTTTTATAGCTAGTCAATGATATGATCATAGTGATTCTTTGAGGTCTTCCTATCATTTTAAAAAAATCAGTACATCTAAATCAAATTTGCAGACTTCTCCAATCTTTTCACAAGCCCTTCTTGTATACAAATTTGAGAAGAAATCTAATTATGTGGTAAAACAACTTTTGAAAAAAGAGATGAATCTTTTGACCATGATCAATAGAGTTCATCACATCTATTTTTGATTGTCCATACCCTGTTCCAAAGCTCCCATTTTGGAACACACTGGAAGTATGCTAACAAAGGTTATGGAATTTGGCTTTACATCTACCAATTGCATTTTCTTAAAAGTTTTAAAAGCCTTTTCAAAAAATCCAGTTTGAATATATCCTGCAATCATGGCATTCCATGAGACCTCATTTCTTTGAGGCATTTTGTGAAATAGTTCACATGCCTTGTTTATGCTTCCACTTTTGGCGTACATGCCCACCAGGGCAGTTGCAACCACAACATTTGGAGAAAATTCTCTATCCTTCATGCTTTGATGGATATCTATGCCCTGTTGTAGAGCTCCCATTTTAGCACAAGTTGTAATCATGTTGGCATATGTGAACTGATTGGGTTCAAAACTTGTTCATTGCATTTGGTGAAATAGTGCAACTATCTCATGAGGATACCCATGTCTTCGGTATGCATTAGAAACAACTGCCATTTCAGACTTATAGGTCTCTTCGTTTACTCCAACCACAAACATAGGGGCATCTACTGACGGTGTAGAAATTACAACCTTTTTAGCACCACCCTGTTACAAAAGAAAATAGTAAACATTACTATTCTTTGCCACATAAGCCAAGATAAGTGCCTGGGTTGTTCCTTAATCAGTTAAGGTTTTTTAAGGAAAAGAACATTATTCAAAACATCAAATATATTTTCCAACTATCAAATGAGTTCTCATAAACCCCAAAATATATACCTTAAGATGTGCAAATACCTTTTCAGTTGTGGTAAATACACCAAATGACTCTACAACATAGTCAGCTCCAAAATCACCCCATAGAATCTCTTCAGGGTCCTTGCACCAACAATTAGGACCATACTTTAGCATCATATTTTGAGGATTGCAAATGCTAACATTATTTTCAATTTTGCATTGTCCATAGTAATCTCACACCTCTTGGAAGTAACTGTAATTTTGTGGCCATCAATTTCAAGTGTCTTATCATCCACAATAGCAATGCTCCCCTTGTATATACCATGTGTAGAATCATACTTGAACATGTAAGCCTGCCACCAAAGCCCAAATTACAGACAAGTCAACAAGCATTCAATGTTTATTATTTAATAAAAAGTCAATAGCAACAAAGAGGTGCAACATGTGTATAGTGGATACAAAGAAAGGTCAAGAGGAAAAACTAAAAAGCCTAAGCATGCAATAAAGAAGACCTTTGAAGACATCACACGTAGAACACTTGGAAAATACACCGTGGAAGACCATAATAATTAATTTTCTATCTTTTAAGTTCATCTACAAAGAAATTGGCATGCAGCCTATACAGAAATGTGTCATCCTTGAGTAGAGACTTTACTATCTAATTCAAAACAAACAAGACAAAAAGAAGAAATCGCCAAGTAGTAGCATTTAAACTTGATGGTGAATTTCTCAAATTGTTGTTATCTTTTTTTTTACTTATAGACTCACAAATAGGTAAAGAGTGCAAGTAATCCATACACAAACAAGACATATAAAGTTGAGAATTTACCATTTAATTCAAAACAAATAAATCAATAAGAAAGATCACCAAGCTATAGCATTTAGACTTCTTGTTGAACTTCTCAATTTAAATTTCTTGCTTCTTCTCACAATAATACATTCTAAATAGAAGAAAAAATTTCTACTTGTAGGTACTATTAGAGAAAAATGTTATTTTAATACACTTGATATAGAATCTGTAGGTTGCAAACAAATCATCCTTATTCCACCAATGAGTCATTCTATTCAAGAAAGACCATGTATGACGATATCAACGCACAACAAAATAGGGAGACAATTGCTAGACTATGGTCTAACTTTAAAAGAAAAGGTGATGAAAAATGATATTGTCTTTGCAAAATTTGTAAGGGCTTAAAGACTTGAAGATATCTAATCAAAATAGTCGAGCAACATTGTAGGCAGCATGGTCACATTGAAGGGGGAAATGAATTTCATCCATTGTTATGTATTTTAATAATTTATAAAATACATAAGACATGATTTGATGATGACATCATGGTCATGGTTAATATAAGGTCATCATTTTGATATAGGTCAACCACCCTGGGTTTCATGTTATGGACCATGACAATTTGGAGAATGTGGATTTCCAGATGAGGGAACATGGAGGTGTGAATATAGAAGTAGAAGGTAATGATCCCACGGAAGAAGATCACGATGATCAAGATGATCACGATGATCAAGATGTTGATGATGATGATGATGTTGACGCAGACCTTGATGTACCTATAATTGAGAAGGTACACAAGCCCCTATACAAAGGCTCCCAAACAACTCTTCTTTTTATTGTATTGTTGTTGGTGAACTTGAAGGTTATGAATGTTTTATCCAATGTAGCAATGACACGTATGTTAAGGTATGTCATCTTTTTTTATTTTTTTAGTCGTAATTCCCTTACAATTAACAAAGGGTGAATCATGTAGAAATTAATATTCTTTATATTAACAAATTATATTTTTGGTTGTAGGTTAATAGTTGAGTGTTTTTTACCACCGTCAAACATTCTACCTCGCTCATACCGAGAATTATCTACCATTATGAAAGATATTGGAATGGAGTATCAAACAATACATGCATGTCCGAATGATCATATTATATATCATAAACAACATGAATTTGCAATAGAATGCCCTGTTTGTCATATTAGTAGATATCGATCAAATTGAATAACAAAAAAGGTGCCTTGCAAGGTTCTTCAGGTTATTCTCATTATTCCACGTCTGCAATGATTATTCAGGTGCAATAGCTTGGCACAATTTATGGATTACCATGCATGCAATAGAATTCAAGATGACATTATGTGAATGCGTGTGGATGGTTTGGCATTTAAAGAAATAGAGGAAAAATGGCCACACTTTAAAAAAGAACCTCGTAATCTCAAGCTTTCATTGGCAATGGACAGTGTCAATCCATTTGGAGAGATGAGATCTACTTACTCAGTGTGGCCTATTTTTGTTATCAACAATAACATTCCTCGTTGGATGTCCATAAAGAGGGAGCACATAATGTTGGCACTGATTGTTCCAAGTATTTTTTCATTTAATAGTCATCTAAATTAATTTATTATAAATAATCCATCAAAATGGTCATAATAATTATGAAGTGTTTTTGTTCATTCAACTAGGTAAGTACCAAGTTAAAGATATCAATGTATATATTGATCCCCTTATCGACGAGTTGATGGTGTTATGGAATGGGGTCACTATGTATGACATCTCTAGATGAATAGAACAAAGACAATTTTAATTCCATGCAATGCTTGTATGGACAATACATGATGCCCCTAGGCTAACACATTTTTGTGGTATGTTATCTTCTTAACACCTCTTTTTGGGTATGTTATAGTGCTAACACAAAGTTAACATATTTAATCCAATTATACATGATCTTGTAGGTCTTCAAACAAATGGAAAACTTGCATGTCCAGTTAGTAGTCCAAAGATGAAATCTCGTCATTCAAAAATTTTAGGAAAGTAGGTGTTCGATGAGCATAGACACTTTCTCCACAGAAATCATAAGTACCGAATTACTAAAAAATATCTTTTCAATGGGAAAGAAGAGACTACATCAAAGCCATAGAGAATGACACCTCGCCTATGGAAGTTGGAATACAATAAAATAAATTGTCGAGGTAATGTCATTCCATTTGATGATTTTTGTTTAAAATTTATATTTTGATATTGTGTTTTGTTTGCTGATAATGTAATTGATGCTCGTGAAGGTCGTCAAGGCATTAATGACCAACTTCCAAAAGGACTAAAAAGTTATCCTACACAATTTAGTAGGTTGTCATACTATGAGCAACTCCTCATCATGCATTTGTTTGATGCTATGCATATTGGAAATAATGTAATAGAGACATTATAGAAAATTTTGGATGGAAGGCGTGACAAAGATAAAATTGTCAAAATTTGTAGTGACATTGAAGAATCCAACCATGCAATGAAAAATGTCATTCGATTAAATAACAATGGAGACCAAATTGATACAAGTGCCCTTACTTGGTTATTGTCAGAGCAGTAGAGCAATGCAATAAAATAAGTCATAAAAAAATACAATTTTCCACAGGATTTGCTGCGAACATAAACAATCTCATATCAAAGAAAAGTGAATTTGGACCAGGGATGAAAACACATGATTGTCAGACATTTATTAAGGTAATTCATGTTATTTTGTATTCATTATATATTTGTATACTGCATGTAATTTTCATTGCATTCTTTTATAAAATATTGATAAAATCATTTTACAAATATTGCAATATGTTCTACCTTTATCTCTCCCACACCACTTTGACAATAGTGTCAAACAAGTTATATATGATATTGGAAAATACATGAGGTGGTTGTCATCAAAATAAATCAATAAAGAATATATAAAATATTGGAAGAGAAAAATTTCTCATCTTATGTGTGAAATGAAAAAGTGTCTATCTTCAACTTTTTTCAATGCACAAGAACACTACCTCATACATCAAGTTGAGGAGATTGAATTGTGTGGACCTGTACCAACTAGGTCAATGTGGATGGTTGAGAGACACTTGAAATTTTTGAAAGGCTTGGTTTGATAAAGAGCACATCTTGAGGGTTCTATGGTGGAGGGATATATGGTATACCAGACCATGGTGTACATTAGTAAATATCTTCCTAAGTTTGCAACAAAGATCCATATAGATCGTATTTGAGATCCAACTTCATTAACAAATTCGAAGGGGAGTACTTGATGGGAAAAGGTAGATTGAGGAAAGTGAGAGGTAAATATAAGATGTTATTGTACTTAATTAATTCTTATAAATCTTCAATATAAGTTATTTATAATTGGTGTATTTTTTTTATACAATTGGTCGAGAGTGGGATGCAATACATTTGTATATTGCAAACAATTTTGATTGGATGGCGGTATGGATTGAACGATGTCAACAAAATGGTTGCTCATTAACATGGGAAGGTGTTGCTTCATTGGTTAGAGAAGCTCATCATAATGGAGATTTCAATATTACACCAATGGCAATTGATCTAGTCAATGGTTTAAGAGGTAGAGATGTACGTAAAAATTTATTAATGATCATGACTCATATGTTTCATATCAACTCACGATGCAAATAATTTTCACACACTTAAAAAATTGTAGGTCGAGCACCACAAAGCTATATACTATCATGACCACAAATTTCACATTAAAAAACTTGATGAAGGGTGCTCCCCTTAATACCACAAACACATAACAAAAATAGAGAAACAACAACAATATGCAAGAACAGAAAATTGGCTTCTTATTATCTCCACAAATGTGGAATTACAAACTTTCAGAATTACAATATGCAAAGCCACATGGGCATTCCCTTACAATATTCTGTAGGACAAAGCCTCGAGCTATTACTCAGATCTACCACCTAAAACTATTCTGAACTGCCTAAGACAATAATACAGCCTTCCTTATATAGGCAATTTTCCACCACCTGGAAGGTTCCAGAATTTTAGCCAATAAGGCCGACCAAACTTAGAATTATTTTATTTTACATTTTATTACATCATAGTCGGCTCAAGATAACCTTTGAAACTCGAACAGAAATTTTGAAGAAAATTATTTTCTGCCATTTCGGGTGGCCCAACTTCCGAAGACCATAAGTCATCACCAGTTGACCCGATCGGCTATTATAACCCCATTTCGGAAACGCCACGAAGCGCTCTACAGACTTAACTGGCGCAAGTTCCTGTCACCCAAATTTTTGACCTCATCCGGGGCCTCTAAAGCCTTCAAAACTAAGTTCAAAGTTTCTGTACCCTACTGCCAATACCGAAAATTTTCAATATCTTCCAATATACACTTGATCTGGCAATGAAACTTTACTGGTCGGCTTATATGACCAAAATGGACCTCCAAGAAAGAAATCAAATCATTCTGAGCACATACAAAAATTATGAAAAATAGTAACTTTCCATAAATAGCAGCTGTGCACAAAATAGCCCTTATTGAATATAAAAAAAATAGAAATATTTTTGGGTGATGCAAGATTGCTCTTACACCCAGGATGCTCCTGCATCAGACACCCAGGGTAATTTGAGAAGTGACCCTGTCACGATTCAGGTGTACAGAGGAAAACCAAGACGACTAACCTCCTCCTTTGTCAACCATGATGAATCTTCAACAGGTTGTCCTTTCCACTTGACCAGATATTCTTCATATGTCATGTTCTTTGTGCTTCTACCAACACGACTGTCTAGTATATCTTCGATCTCCTTAGTGTCTGAACTAGTTGCTGGAATACTCCACTGTGCTGTTGTGATCTCATCTTCAACACCTCCTTCATGATACTCTGTCAGATCTGAAATGTTAAAAATTGGTGAAATATTTAGCTCAGTAGGCAATTCTACCTCATATGCATTTCCTGAATCATGTTTCTTCAGTATCCTACATGGTCCAAACTTCTTCATTTTCAGCTTGTTATATGTACTAACTGGAAACCGCTCCTTCCACAAATGAACCATGACTTCATCACCAACCTGAAATTCCTTATACCTCTTTTTCTCATCTGCATTAGCCTTATAGTGTGCGTTCATCTTGGTAATATGCTTCCTCACCTCTTCATGGATGTTCTTCAGGTGTTCTACAAAATCTTCAGCTTCAGCACTACTTATTTCTCCTTTATCTATCTTCCTCAATTCAGATGCATTTCTTGGACTACTTCCATATACAATTTGGAATGGTGATTTACCAGTGCTCCTCTTGACAGAATTATTGTATGCAAATACCGCTTGTGGTAAAATCAAATCCCATCCTATTGGCTTATCTCCAACCAAACATCTCAGCAAATTTCTCAAACTCCTATTCACCACCTCTGTCTATCCATCAGTCTGTGGATGATGTGATGAACTAAACTTCAAATCTGTCTTCAACTTCTTCCACAACGTACACTAGAAATATCTAACAAACTTAGTGTCCCGATCTGAAACTATGGTCTTTGGCAAACCATGAAGTCTCACTACTTCTCTGAAAAATAATTCTGCTACATGAACAGCATCATTAGTCTTCTTGCAGGGAATGAAATGTGCCATCTTTGAAAATCTGTCAACCACCACAAAAAGTGAATCATGTCCCCGCTGAGTCCTCGGTAAACCAAGAATAAAGTCCATGCTGATATCCTTCCAAGGCTTCTCTGGTACGGGTAATGGCTGATACAACCCTGTATTTTGCTTCACTCCTTTCGCCATCTGACATACTCTACAACTCTGTACAAACTTCTTCACATCTTGCTGCAACTGTGGCCAATAATAATTCTCACTAACTAGACCAAGGGTTTTATCACGACCAAAATGTCCAGCCAATCCTCCACTATGCTTCTCCTTGATGAGATTCTCCCTCATAGAACTTCATGGAATGTACAACTGATTCCCTCTGAATAGCATATCATTTTGGATGATGAAATCCAACCATTTTGTCCTATCTAGAGTAACAGGTTCTGCACAAGCTTTCCAAGCTTCACCAAAATCAGGATCCTCTGGATACAAATTCTTGAGTTCCTTGAACCCAACCACTTCAATCTGCATTTCTGTCAGCAATAGTTGCCTTCTGCTAAGAGCATCTGCAACCCTATTATACTTTCCACTCCTATGTTTCAAAATAAATGTATAACTCTGCAAAAACTCAACCCATTTCAAATGCTTTTGATTCAATTTTCCTTGACTATTCAAATATTGCAAAGCTTGATGATCAGTATACAAAACAAACTCATTAGGAAGAAGATAATATCTCCACTTCTTTAATTCCTGAACTATAGCATAAAATTTCTGATCATAAACAGAATATTTCCTCTTGGCATCATTTAACTTCTCACTGAAATAAGCAACAGGTTTACCTTCTTTGCTCATAATAGCTCCTATTGCAGTACCACTAGCATCACAATCTACTTGAAACACCTTATTAAAATCTGGAAGTGCTAAAACGGGTTGTTCTGTAACTTTTTGTTTCAACAACTGAAAACTATTTTTTTCCCTATTAGTCCACTTAAACTCTTTTCTATCCCCTCTCATTGTTTCAGTCAAGGGTCCACAAATACTGCTAAAATTTCTGATAAACTTTCTGTAAAAGCTAGCTAGACAATGAAAAGATCTTACCTCAGTAGCACTCCTTGGAGTAGGCCATTCAAGGATAGCCTGTACCTTCTCTGGGTCCATTTTTAGACCTTCTGCTGAAACTACAAATCCCAAATACACTAACTCTTTCTTCACAAAACTTCACTTCTTCAAATTAATCAACAATTTCTCTTCTCTCAACTTCTCAAATACCATACGAATATGCATCATATGCTCATCCAATGTCTTACTAAAGATCAAAATATCATCTAGGTAAACAATGACAAACTTACCCAGAAATTTTTTCAGAACCTCGTTCATGAGCCGCATGAAAGTGCTCGGTGCATTGGTTAGCCCAAAAGGCATGACTAACCACTCATACAGTCCTTCCTTTTTCTTGAAAGTAGTCTTCCATTCATCTCCTTCTCTGATTTGAATCTGATGATATCCACTTTTTAGATCTATCTTTGAGAAATACACAGCTCCACTCAAATAGTCCATAATATCATCCATTCGTGGCAATGGAAACCTGTACTTGATTGTGATCTTGTTTATTGCCCTAGAATCTGTACACATCCTCCATTCTCCATTCTTCTTTGGTGCTAATATTGCTGGTACAGCACAGGGACTCAGACTCTCACGGATCAATCCTTTCTGTAACAGTTCATGTACTTGTCTGTTCAACTCCTCACTTTCTGCAGGTGTCATTCTGTGTGCTGCTTTATTCGGAAAACTCACTCCTGTGATCAAGTCCATCTGATGACTGATCTTCCTGACTGGTGGTAATCCATCAGGCACGTTATCATATACAATATCCTGAAACTCATTCAACAAATCTGCAACTTCTACAGGAACATCTTCTACTTCCTCTTTACCAGCTTTTGGAATTAAAGCAAAACATACATGCTCATGCTTCATACCATCTAGAAAATTTCTTCCATCAACAAAAGTTATCCTTGCATTACCACATACCTTTTCTTCAGTCTCCTTCAATGGTTTTAGCTTATGTCGCACTCCATCCTTTGTCAGGGAATAGGTATTCGCCCGACCATCATGTACAGCACATCTGTCAAACTGTCATGGTCTACCCAACAACATATGACATGCATCCATAGATATGATATCACACAATACCTCATCTTGGTATCCGCCAATCTTGAACTTCACCAGGCATTGTTCATTGACCATGACCTTGTGGTCATCCTGTACCTGGGCAATCCGATATGGATGTGGGTGTTTCTGTCTCTTGAGCTTAAACTTTGTCACCATCTTTTCTGACACCAAATTGTTAGTGCTTCCACTATCAATAATCACATCACAACATTTACTTTCACACTTGCACCTGGTGCGAAACAGGCTCCTCCTTTGCTCAGGTTTATTCTCACCACTTAACAGGACTCTTCTGTTAATCAACATTTCTCCTCTTTCAGCATCTTCAAAATTTGATGATCTGGCATCTTCATCTACATGTGCAACTCTGGCCTGGCCTTCATTTCTCCTGTCTGTTCTGCCTTGGCGCTGAGGATATTCAAATGCCCTATGACCTTCTTCTCCATAGTGAAAATATGTTCCACGGAAGCCACCTCTTCCAGATCCTTGTCCTCTTCCTCTTCCTCTCTGATCTCTATTATTCTGATCCTGGAAGCGATTGGAATTATTTCCTCACTGATTCTGACTACTACTGGCCTCATCCTTCTTTTTCGGATCCTCATTTCGGCCACCATATGACCATCCACCAGATCATCCACCGCGACCTCTTCCATTTTGTCTGCTCTCAAACTTCATGTTCAGCTTTTCCTCTACTTTTAGGGCAAACTGGTATGCCTCTTCAATACTGTTCATTCAAACTAGATTCAGCTCCTCCTGAATGCTTGGCCTTAACCCATTAAGGTATCAGGCAACTTTCTCCTTATCAGCTTCTGCGTGGCCTGTTCTGATGAGAAGTCGATAGAAATCCTCTGTATATTCCTGAACAAATCTTCCTGCTTGCTTCAAACTCTGTATTTTCTTCAGTAGGTCAAGCTCATAATCAACAGGAATGAACTGCCGCTTCAATTTATCCACCATCCGATCCCATCTCGTGATTTTCTCCTTTCCCCTTCTATTTCGCTCCAACTGAATCTCTTGCCACCATATCTTCGCATGACCTTTCAGTATAGCTTTTGCAAATTTGACCCTATCAGGATCCTCAACATCTTCATACTCAAAATATTTCTCACATTCGTTGATCCAGTCGATCAATTCTTTTGGGTTAAGATTTTCAGAAAATGTAGGAACCTCAATTTTAGGTCTTTTCTCAATCTTAGAAATGGCCCAAAAAAGTCTTTCTTCCTCCTGGTTCACAATTTCGACTTCTCCTTCTTGATATTCTTCTTCGGCTTCATCCTCGCTTTCATCTCTGACATTAAGATTCATTCCTCTGCGAATCTCTTCTTGCAATGTTCACATTTGTCTCTGTAGCTCTCTAACCTCATGTGTTACAACACCAGCTCTTCCACCACGTTCCCTTGGTGGAGGTATTTTCGCAATGCGCGCTGAAACCCTAGCCACGATCATAGTGCAAACTGCCTCACGGTTGGCGATCTGTTTACACACTCAAGAACTCCTGCTCTGATACCACCTAATGAAGGGTGCTCCCCTTAATACCACAAACACATAACAGAAATAGAGAAACAACAACAATATGCAAGAATAGAAAATTGGCTTCTTATTATCTCCACAAATGTGGAATTACAAACTTTCAGAATTACAATATGCAACGCCACATGGGCATTCCCTTACAATATTTTTTAGGATAAAGCCTCGAGCTATTATCCAGATCTACTACCTAGAACTATTCTGAACTGCCTAAGACAATAATACGGCCTTCCTTATATAGGCAATTTTCCACCGCCTGGAAGGTTCCAGAATTTTAGCCAATAAGGCCGACCAAACTTAGAATTATTTTATTTTACATTTTATTACATCATAGTCAGCTCAAGATAACCTTTGAAACATGAACAAAAATTTTGAAGAAAATTATTTTTTGCCATTTCGGGTGGCCCAACTTTCGAAGACCATAAGTCATCACCAGTTGACCCGATCGGCTATTATAACCCCATTTCAGAAACTCCACGAAGCGCTTTACAGGCTTGACCGGCGCAAGCGCCCGTCACCCAAATTTTTGACCTCATCTGGGGCCTCTAAAGCCTTCAAAACTGAGTTCAAAGTTTCTCTACCCTGCTGCCAATATCGAAAATCTTTAATATCTTCCAATATACACTTGATCTGGCAATGAAACTTTACTGGCAGGCTTATATGACCAAAATGAACCTCCAAGAAAGAAATCAGATCATTCTGAGCACATACAAAAATTACCAAAAATAGTAACTTTCCATAAATAGCATCTCTGCACAAAATAGCCCTTATTGAATATAAAAAAAATAGAAATATTTTTGGGTGATGTAAGATTGCTTTTACACCCAAGATGCTCCTGCATCAGACACCCAGGGTAATTTAAGAATTGACCCTGTCACGACTCAGGTGTACAGAGGAAAACCAAGACGGCTAACCTCCTCCTTTGTCAACCATGATGAATCTTCAACAGGTCATCCTTTCCACTTGAACAGATATTCTTCATATGTCATGTTCCTTGTGCTTCTACCAACACGACTGTTCAGTATATCTTCGATCTCCTTAGTGTCTGAACTAGTTGCTGGAATACTCCACTGTGCTGTTGTGATCTCATCTTCAACACCTCCTTCATGATACTCTGTCAGATCTGAAATGTTAAAAATTGGTGAAATATTTAGCTCAGTAGGCAATTCTACCTCATATGCATTTCCTGAATCATGTTTCTTCAGTATCCTACATGGTCCAAACTTCTTCATTTTCAGCTTGTTATATGTACTAACTGGAAACCGCTCCTTCCACAAATGAACCATGACTTCATCACCAACCTGAAATTCCTTATACCTCTTTTTCTCATCTGCATTAGCCTTATAGTGTGCGTTCATCTTGGTAATATGCTTCCTCACCTCTTCATGGATGTTCTTCAGGTGTTCTACAAAATCTTCAGCTTCAGCACTACTTATTTCTCCTTTATCTATCTTCCTCAATTCAGATGCATTTCTTGGACTACTTCCATATACAATTTGGAATGGTGATTTACCAGTGCTCCTCTTGACAGAATTATTGTATGCAAATACCGCTTGTGGTAAAATCAAATCCCATCCTATTGGCTTATCTCCAACCAAACATCTCAGCAAATTTCTCAAACTCTTATTCACCACCTCTGTCTGTCCATCAGTCTGTGGATGATGTGATGAACTAAACTTCAAATCTGTCTTCAACTTCTTCCACAACGTACACTAGAAATATCTAACAAACTTAGTGTCCCGATCTGAAACTATGGTCTTTGGCAAACCATGAAGTCTCACTACTTCTCTGAAAAATAATTCTGCTACATGAACAGCATCATTAGTCTTCTTGCAGGGAATGAAATGTGCCATCTTTGAAAATCTGTCAACCACCACAAAAAGTGAATCATGTCCCCGCTGAGTCCTCGGTAAACCAAGAATAAAGTCCATGCTGATATCCTCCCAAGGCTTCTCTGGTACGGGTAATGGCTGATACAACCCTGTATTTTGCTTCACTCCTTTCGCCATCTAACATACTCTACAACTCTGTACAAACTTCTTCACATCTTGCTGCAACTGTGGCCAATAATAATTCTCACTAACTAGACCAAGGGTTTTATCACGACCAAAATGTCCAGCCAATCCTCCACTATGCTTCTCCTTGATGAGATTCTCCCTCATAGAACTTCATGGAATGTACAACTGATTCCCTCTGAATAGCATATCATTTTGGATGATGAAATCCAACCATTTTGTCCTATCTAGAGTAACAGGTTCTGCACAAGCTTTCCAAGCTTCACCAAAATCAGGATCCTCTGGATACAAATTTTTGAGTTCTTTGAACCCAACCACTTCAATCTGCATTTCTGTCAGCAATAGTTGCCTTCTGCTAAGAGCATCTACAACCCTATTAGACTTTCCACTTTTGTGTTTCAAAACAAATGTATAACTCTGCAAAAACTCAACCCATTTCAAATGCCTTTAATTCAATTTTTCTTGACTATTCAAATATTGCAAAGCTTGATGATCAGTATACAAAACAAACTCTTTAGGAAGCAGATAATGTCTCAACTTCTTTAATGCCTAAACTATAGCATAAAATTCCTGATCATAAACAGAATATTTCCTCTTGGCATCATTTAACTTCTCACTGAAATAAGCAACAGGTTTACCTTCTTGACTCATAACAGCTCCTATTGCAGTACCACTAGCATCACAATCTATTTGAAACACCTTATTAAAATCTGGAAGTGTTAAAACAGGTTGTTCTGTAACTTTTTGTTTCAACAACTGAAAACTATTTTTTGCCCCATTAGTCCACTTAAACTCTTTTCTATCCCCTCTCATTGTTTCAGTCAAGGGTCTACAAATACTACTAAAATTTTTGATAAACTTTCTGTAAAAGCTAGCTAGACCATGAAAAGATCTTACCTCAGTAGCACTCTTTGGAGTAAGCCATTCAAGGATAGCCAGTACCTTCTCTGGGTCCATTTTTAGACCTTCTGCTGAAACTACAAATCCCAAATACACTAACTCTTTCTTCACAAAACTGCACTTCTTCAAATTAATCAACAATTTCTCTTCTCTCAACTTCTCAAATACCATACGAATATGCATCATATGCTCATCCAATGTCTTACTAAAGATCAAAATATCATCTAGGTAAACAATGACAAACTTACCCAAAAAAATTTTTAGAACCTCGTTCATGAGCCGCATGAAAGTGCTCGGTGTGTTGGTTAGCCCAAAAGGCATGACTAACCACTCATACAGTCCTTCCTTTGTCTTTAAGGCAGTCTTCTATTCATCTCCTTCTCTGATCCGAATCTGATGATATCCACTTTCTAGATCTATCTTTGAGAAATACATAGCTCCACTCAAACAGTCCATAATATCATCCATTCATGGCAATGGAAACCTGAACTTGATTGTGATCTTGTTTATTGCCCTAGAATCTGTACACATCCTCCATTCTCCATTTTTCTTTGGTGCTAATACTGCTGGTACAGCACAGGGACTCAGACTCTCACAGATCAATCCTTTCTGTAACAGTTCATGTACTTGTTTGTTCAACTCCTCACTTTCTGCAGGTGTCATTCTGTGTGCTACCTTATTCGTTAAACTTGCTCTTGGGATCAAGTCCATCTGATGACTAATCTTCTTGACTGGTGGTAATCCATCATGCACGTTATTGGATACAATATCTTGAAACTCATTCAACAAATCTGCAACTTTTACAAGAACATCTTCTACTTCCTCTTTACCAGCTTTTAGAATTAAAGTAAAACATACATGCTCATGCCTCATACCATCTAGAAATTTTTTTCCATCAACAAAAGTTATGCTTGCATTACCACATACCTTTTCTTCAGTCTCCTTCAATGGTTTTAGCTTATGTCGCACTCCATCATTTGTCAAGGAATAGGTATTCGCACGACCATCATGTACAGCACATCTGTCAAACTGCCATGGTCTACCCAACAACATATGACATGCATCCATAGATATGATATCACACAATACCTCATCTTGGTATCCGCCAATCTTGAACTTCACCAGGCATTGTTCATTGACCATGACTTTGTGGTCATCCTGTACCCAGGCAATCCGATATGGATGTGGGTGTTTCTGTCTCTTGAGCTTCAACTTTGTCACCATCTCTTCTGACACTAAATTGTTAGTGCTTCCACTATCAAAAATCGCATCACAACATTTACCTTCACACTTGCACCTGGTGCGAAACAAGCTCCTCATTTGCTCAGGTTCATTCTCACCACTCAACAGGACTCTTCTGTTAATCAACGTTTCTCCTTTTTCAGCATCTTCAGAATTTGATGATCTGGCATCTTCATCTACATGTGCAACTCTGGCCTAGCTTTCATTTCTCCTGTCTGTTCTGCCTTGGCGCTGAGGATATTCAAATGCCCTATGACCTTCTTCTCCACAGTGAAAACATATTCCACGGAAGCCACCTCTTCCAGATCCTTGTCCTCTTCCTCTTCCTCTCTGATCTCTATTATTCTGATCCTGAAAGCGATTGGAATTATTTCCTCACTGATTCTGACTACTACTGGCCTCATCCTTCTTTTTCGGATCTTCATTTCGGCCACCATATGACTGTCCACCAGATCATCCACCGCGACCTCTTTCGTTTTGTCTGCTCTCAAACTTCATGTTCTACTTTTCCTCTACTTTTAGGGCAAACTAGTATGCCTCTTCAATACTGTTCATTCGAACCAGATTCAGCTCCTCCTGAATGCTTGGCCTTAACCCATTAAGGTATCGGACAACTTTCTCTTTATCAGCTTCTGCGTGGCCTGTTCTGATGAGAAGTCGATAGAACTCCTCTGTATACTCTTGAATAGATCTTCCTGCTTGCTTCAAACTCTGCATTTTCTTCAGTAGGTCAAGGTCATAATCAACAGGAATAAATTTCCGCTTCAATTTATCCACCATCCGATCCCATCTCATGATTTTCTCTTTTCCCCTTCTATTTCGCTCCAACTGAATCTCTTGCCACCATATCTTCGCAAGACCTTTTAGTCTGGCTTTCGCAAATTTGACCCTATGAGGATCCTCAACATCTTCATACTCAAAATATTCCTCACATTCGTTGATCCAGTCGATCAATTCTTCTGGGTTAAGATTTCCAAAAAATGTAGGAACCTCAATCTTAGGTCTTTTCCGAATCTTAGAATTGGCCCGAAATTTTTTTTCTTCCTTCTGGTTCACAATTTTGACTTCTCCTTCTTGATATTCTTCTTTGGCTTCATCCTCGCTTTCATCTCTGACATTAAGATTCATTCCTCTGTGAATCTCTTCTTGCAATGCTCACACTTGTCTCTGCAGCTCTCTAACTTCAGGTGTTACAATACCAGCTCTTCCGCCATGTTCCCTTCGTGGAGGCATTTTTGCGATGTGCGCCGAAACCCTAGCCACGATCCTGGTGCAAACTGCCTCACGGTCGGGGATCTGTTTACACACTCAAGAACTCCTACTCTGATACCACCTGATGAAAGGTGCTCCCCTTAATACCACAAACACATAAAAGAAATAGAGAAACAACAACAATATGCAAGAACAGAAAATTGGCTTCTTATTATCTCCACAAATGTGGAATTACAAACTTTCAGAATTACAATATGCAAAGCCACATGGGCATTCCCTTACAATATTCTGTAGGACAAAGCCTCGAGCTATTATCCAGATCTACTACCCAGAACTATTCTGAACTGCCTAAGACAATAATACGACCTTTCTTATATAGGCAATTTTCCACCCCCTGGAAGGTTCCAGAATTTTAGCCAATAAGGCCAACCAAACTTAGAATTATTTTATTTTACATTTTATTACATCATAATCGGCTCAAGATAACCTTTGAAACCCGAATAGAAATTTTGAAGAAAATTATTTCACGCCATTTCGGGTGGCCCAACTTCCGAAGACCATAAGTCATCACCAGTTGACCCGATCGGCTATTATAACCCCATTTTGGAAATGCCACGAAGCGCTCTACAGGCTTGACCGACACAAGTGCTTGTCACCCAAATTTTTGACCTCATCCGGGGCCTCTAAAGCCTTCAAAACTGAGTTCAAAGTTTCTGTACCCTACTGCCAATACTGAAAATCTTCAATATCTTCCAATATACACTTGATCTGGTAATGAAACTTTACTGGCAGGCTTATATGACCAAAATGAACCTCCAAGAAAGAAATCAGATCATTCTGAGCACATACAAAAATTACCAAAAATAGTAACTTTCCATAAATAGCAGCTGTGCACAAAATAGCCCTTATTGAATATAAAAAAAATAAAAATATTTTTGGGTGATGCAAGATTGCTCTTACACCCAGGATGCTCCTGCATCAGACACCCAGGGTAATTTGAGAAGTGACCCTGTCACGACTCAGGTGTACAGAGGAAAACTAAGACAGCTAACCTCCTCCTTTGTCAACCATGATGAATCTTCAACAAGTCGTCCTTTCCACTTGACCAGATATTCTTCATATGTAATATTCCTTGTGCTTCTACCAACACGACTGTTCAGTATATCTTCGATCTCCTTAGTATCTGAACTAGTTGCTGGAATACTCCACTGTGCTGTTGTGATCTCATCTTCAACACCTCTTTCATGATACTCTGTCAGATCTGAAATGTTAAAAATTGGTGAAATATTTAGCTCAGTAGGCAATTCTACCTCATATGCGTTTCCTGAATCATGTTTCTTCAGTATCCTACATGGTCCAAACTTTTTCATTTTCAGCTTGTTATATGTACCAACTGGAAACCGCTCCTTCCGCAAATGAACCATGACTTCATCACCAACCTAAAATTTATTATACCTCTTTTTCTCATATGCCTTAGCCTTATACTGTGCGTTCATCTTGGTAATATGCTTCCTCACCTCTTCATGGATGTTCTTCAGGTGTTCTACAAAATCTTCAGCTTCAGCACTACTTATTTCTCCTTTATCTATCTTCCTCAATTCAGATGCATTTCTTGGACTACTTCCATATACAATCTGGAATGGTGATTTACCAGTGCTCCTGTTGACAGAATTATTGTATACAAATTCCGCTTGTGGTAAAATCAAATCCCATCCTGTTGGCTTATCTCCAACCAAACATCTCAGCAAATTTTCCAAACTCCTATTCACCACCTCTGTCTGTCCATCAGTCTGTGGATGATGTGATGAACTGAACTTCAAATCTGTCTTTAACTTCTTCCACAACGTACCCCAGAAATATCTAACAAACTTAGTGTTCCGATCTGAAACAATGGTCTTTGGCAAACCATGAAGTCTTACTACTTGTCTAAAAATTAATTCTGCTACATGAACAGCATCATTAGTCTTCTTGCAGGGAATGAAATGTGTCATCTTTGAAAATCTGTCAACCACCATAAAAATTGAATCATGTCCCCGCTGAGTCCTCGGTAAACCAAGAACAAAGTCCATGCTGATATCCTCCCAAAGCTTCTCTGGTACGGGTACTGGCTGATACAACCTTATATTTTACTTCACTCCTTTCGCCATCTGACATACTCTACAACTCTGTATAAACTTCTTCACATCTTGCTGCAACTGTGGCCAATAATAATTCTCACTAACCAGACCAATGGTTTTATCACGACCAAAATGTCTAGCCAATCCTCCACTATGCTTCTCCTTCATGAAATTCTCCCTCATATAACTTCGTGGAATGCACAACTGATTCCCTCTGAATAGCATATCATACTAGATGATGAAATCCAACCATTTTGTCCTATCTAGAGTAACAGGTTCTGCACAAGCTTTTCAAGCTTCACCAAAATCAAGATCCTCTGGATATAAATTCTTGAGTTCCTTAAATCCAACCGCTTCAATCTGCATTTCTGTCAGCAATAGTTGCCTTCTGCTAAGAGCATCTGCAACCCTATTAGACTTTCCACTCTTGTGTTTCAAAATAAATGTATAACTCTACAAAAACTCAACCTATTTCAAATGCCTTTGATTCAATTTTTCTTGACTATTCAAATATTGCAAAGCTTGATGATCAGTATACAAAACAAACTCCTTAGGAAGCAGATAATGTTTCCACTTCTTTAATGTCTGAACTATAGCATAAAATTCTTAATCATAAACAGAATATTTTCTTTTGGCATCATTTAACTTCTCACTGAAATAAGCAACAGGTTTACCTTCTTGGCTCATAACAGCTCCTATTGCAGTACCACTAGCATCACAATCTATTTGAAACACCTTATTAAAATTTCGAAGTGCTAAAACGGGTTGTTCTGTAACTTTTTGTTTCAACAACTGAAAATTATTTTCTGCCCTATTAGTCCACTTAAACTTTTTTCTATCCCCTCTCATTGTTTCAGTCAAGGGTCCACAAATACTGCTAAAATTTCTGATAAACTTTCTGTAAAAGGTAACTAGACCATGAAAAGATCTTACCTCAGTAGCACTCCTTGGAGTAGGCCATTCAAGGATAGCCTGTACCTTCTCTGGGTCCATTTTTAGACCTTCTGTTGAAACTACAAATCCCAAATACACTAACTCTTTCTTCACAAAACTTCACTTCTTCAAATTAATCAACAATTTCTCTTATCTCAACTTCTCAAATACCATACGAATATGCATCATATGCTCATCCAATGTCTTACTAAAGATCAAAATATCATCTACGTAAACAATGACAAACTTACCCAAAAAAAATTTCAGAACCTCATTCATGAGCCGCATGAAAGTGCTCGGTGCATTGGTTAGCCCAAAAGGCATGACTAACCACTTATAGAGTCCTTCCTTTGTCTTGAAGGCAGTCTTCCATTCATTTCCTTCTCTGATCCGAATATGATGATATCTACTTTTTAGATCTATCTTTGAGAAATATACAGCTCCACTCAAACAGTCCATAATATCATCCATTCATGGCAATAGAAACTTGTACTTGATTGTGATCTTGTTTATTGCCCTAGAATCTGTACACATCCTCCATTCTCCATTCTTCTTTGGTGCTAATACTGCTGGTATAGCACAGGGACTCAGACTCTCACGGATCAATCCTTTCTGTAACAGTTCATGTACTTGTCTGTTCAACTCCTCACTTTTTGCAAGTGTCATTCTGTGTGCTGCCTTATTCGACAAACTCGCTCCTGGGATCAAGTCCATCTGATGACTGATCTTCCTGACTGGTGGTAATCCATCAGGCACGTTATCGGATACAATATCTTGAAACTCATTCAACAAATCTGCAACTTCTACAGGAACATCTTCTACTTCCTCTTTACCAGCTTTTGGAATTAAAGCAAAACATACATGCTCATGCCTCATACCATCTAGGAAATTTCTTCCATCAACAAAAGTTATCCTTGCATTACCACATACTTTTTCTTCAGTCTCCTTCAATGGTTTTAACTTATGTCACACTCCATCCTTTGTCAGGGAATAGGTATTCGCACGACCATCATGTACAGCACATCTGTCAAACTACCATGGTCTACCCAACAACATATGACATGCATCCATAGATATGATATCACACAATACCTCATCTTGGCATCCGCCAATCTTGAACTTCACCAGGCATTGTTCATTGACCATGACCTTGTGGTCATCCTGTACCCAGGCAATCCGATATGGATGTGGGTGTTTCTGTCTCTTGAGCTTCAACTTTGTCACCTTCTTTTCTGACACCAAATTGTCAGTGCTTCCACTATCAATAATCATATCACAACATTTACCTTCACACTTGCACGTGGTGCGAAACAGGCTCCTCCTTTGCTCAGGTTCATTCTCACCACTCAACAGGACTCTTCTGTTAATCAACATTTCTCCTCTTTCAGCATCTTCAGAATTTGATGATTTGGCATCTTCATCTACATGTGCAACTCTGGCCTGGCTTTCATTTATCCTGTCTGTTCTGCCTCCACGCTGAGGACATTCAAATGCCCTATGACCTTCTTCTCCACAGTGAAAACATGTTCCACGGAAGCCACCTCTTCCAGATCCTTGTCCTCTTCCTCTTCCTCTCTGATCTCTATTATTCTGATCCTGGAAGCGATTGGAATTATTTCCTCACTGATTCTGACTACTACTGGCCTCATCCTTCTTTTACGGATCCTCATTTCGGCCACCATATGACCGTCCGCCAGATCATCCACCGCGACCTCTTCCGTTTTGTCTGCTCTCAAACTTCATGTTCAGCTTTTCCTCTACTTTTAGGGCAAATTGGTATGCCTCTTCAATACTGTTCATTCGAACCAAATTCAGCTCCTCCTGAATGCTTGGCCTTAACCCATTAAGGTATTGGGCAATTTTCTCCTTATCAGCTTCTGCGTGGCCTATTCTGATGAGAAGTCGATAGAACTCCTCTGTATACTCCTAAACAGATCTTCCTGCTTGCTTCAAACTCTACATTTTCTTCAGTAGGTCAAGCTCATAATCAACAGGAATGAACTGCCGCTTCAATTTATCCACCATCCGATCCCATCTCGTGATTTTCTTCTTTCCCTTTCTATTTCGCTCCAACTGAATCTCTTGCCACCATATCTTCGCATGACCTTTCAGTCTGGCTTTCGCAAATTTGACCCTATCAGGATCCTCAACATCTTCATACTCAAAATATTCCTCACATTCGTTGATCCAGTCGATCAATTCTTTTGGGTTAAGATTTTTAAAAAATGTAATAACCTCAATCTTAGGTCTTTTCCCAATCTTAGAAATGGCCCGAAAAAGTCTTTCTTCCTCCTGGTTCACAATTTTGACTTCTCCTTCTTGATATTCTTCTTCGGCTTCATCCTCGCTTTCATTTCTGACATTAAGATTCATTCGTCTGCGAATCTCTTCTTGCAATGCTCGCACTTGTCTCTGCAGCTCTCTAACCTCAGGTGTTACAACACCAGCTCTTCTGCCACGTTCCCTTCATGGAGGCATTTTCGTGATGTGCGCTGAAACCCTAGCCACGATCCTGGTGCAAACTGCCTCACGGTCGGCGATCTGTTTACACACTCAAGAACTCCTGCTCTGATACCACTTGATGAAGGGTGCTCCCCTTAATACCACAAACACATAACAGAAATAGAGAAACAACAACAATATGCAAGAACAGAAAATTGGCTACTTATTATCTCCATAAATGTGGAATTACAAACTTTTAGAATTATAATATGCAAAGCCACATGGGCATTCCCTTACAATATTCTGTAGGACAAAGCCTTGAGCTATTACCCAGATCTACTACCCAGAACTATTCTGAACTGCCTAAGACAATAATACGGCCTTCTTTATATAGGCAATTTTCCACCGCCTGGAAGGTTCCAGAATTTTAGCCAATAAGGCCGACCAAACTTAGAATTATTTTATTTTACATTTTATTACATCATAGTCAGCTCAAGATAACCTTTGAAACCCGAACAGAAATTTTGAAGAAAATTATTTTTCGCCATTTCGGGTGGCTCAACTTTCGAAAACCATAAGTCATCACCAGTTGACCCGATCGGCTATTATAACCCCATTTCAGAAACGCCACGAAGCACTCTACAGGCTTGACTAGCACAAGCGCCTTTCACCCAAATTTTTGACCTCATCCGGGACCTCTAAAGCTTTCAAAACTGAGTTCAAAGTTTTTGTACCCTGCTGCCAATACCGAAAATCTTCAATATCTTCCAATATACACTTGATCTGGCAATGAAACTTTACTGGCAGGCTTATATGACCAAAATGAACTTCCAAGAAAGAAATCAGATCATTCTGAGCACATACAAAAATTACCAAAAATAGTAACTTTCCATAAATAGCAGCTCTGCACAAAATAGCCCTTATTGAATATAAAAAAAATAGAAATATTTTTGGGTGATGCAAGATTGCTCTTACACCCAGGATGCTCCTGCATCAAAACTAGATGACATGAAAAAAACTTGTGATTCTGGGATAACTGTAGTTTTTGAGATCACTAATATATCATCTAGAAATGATATACATCCTCAACAATCTCAAAATCGATACTATGGCATCTTGGATGATATAATTGAGTGTAACTTTAACTCTTTCAAAGTAGTTCTATTCGTCGTCAAATGGTACAAGCTACGACTGAATCAAAATGATCCTAATAGAACTGTTATTCAACATGATAATAGATTTACAATGATTAATATAAGGTTATTTGAACCAGTTGGAGATGAGCCTTATATTCTTCCAAACCAATGTGAGCAAGTGTTTTACTTAGAGGTTCCACATAAACAGGGTTGGTCATTTGTTGTTAGACATGATCCAAGAGGAAGGATGATAAAGTATAATGTTATGGAAGAAGAAGATATTGAAGATGATGAAGAACAAGAAGATGATGAAGAAGATGATGGTGATAATGATGATGATGATGATGATGATGATGATGGTGACAATGATGATGATAATGATGGTGACGATGATGATGATGGTGATGATGATGATGATGATGATGATGACATGATCTAAATGTACAAGGTATGTGATTTAATTATTTATATATATTTATATTGATTAGTATATATATTTAATATTGATTTATTGATTTCACTTCTAATGATTACATATTTATTGTGTTTGATTCTAATGATTACAACATATGTGATTTATAATTACCAATATTTTACTTACGATGCTTAATTAATTGATGCTGATACATGTATCTATTTTATTTGATTATCACCCTTTTTGCAAATAGGCAATTGACTACAGACATCATCACCCCTTCTATTGACGATCTTGCATTCCATATATAAGGTAAATTTGTCCATGTTTACGATGTTGCATATTGTTCATGTTGTCTTCTAAGTTATTTGTAGCATACGTATCATGTAATTTTTAGCTAACTTAAGATAAATGATTAACATATGTAGAAAATTTAACCCCTTTGGTGAGGATCCTGCACAATGACATGGATCAGCAGGTATAAGTCAATAAATAGACATAATTTTCTTATATTCCTCTAGTTTATCACTGAGCACGTATGTTATAAATAGACATATTATTTAATTATATAATTATATAATCACTTTCAACTTATATTTTATATCTCTCATGTATAGACAAAGAAGAACCGTACGTATGGGTCATGACTTGATTATTCTATGTATATTATTTAATTATTATCAAAATTATATTTGAAGTGGGGATGTGACAATATCTCATTTGATGGATTGTAGGACCCATCAAATAGGTACTTGTCAGATCTATCTACATCGAATGAGGGAAATGAGGGAATGGTAGATGAAAGTTTTACATGTAGTACGGCTAAAATGGGGGAGATCAACTAGAGGTCAAAAGATTAGAAAAAAATTCAATTAATGCATGTAATTTTTTCTTGCTAAAGGGGGGTCATGTTCTTATGATTATGAGACCAAAGGCGACATCAAGGTGCCCTTTTGGTACACACATCTTGAGAAAGAATGGGTACCTAATGAGCTACCTCTAATTAACACTGATTTTTGTGTTAATGAGAGGATATATCGCATAGCTCCATCCTCATTACATGGTTTGGGCCTATTTTCCATGGATGGGATAACAGTATGTTACAAAAAAGTTGTTGAATTGATGAAGTATGTCAGTCATTGTTACAATTACAATGATTGGATGCGGATTGTTCAATATAAAAAAAGTATGCATAGGTATGCACTATCAGCAAATTATATACAATGGAAATAAAATGATCAAAGTAAAAGATTTGCTATGTACATTGATGGGAGATCAAAAGAAACAAGGAATATTGTAGGTTTCATAAATAGTATGCGACCTTCCTCAACTAATAAGCAACCCAATTGCATATTTGAGGCGTGTGAGGGGAATCAAGTTTTTGTATGTGCGATAAAATTAATAAGTGCAAGGGAAGAACTACTAATAGATTACCATTTAAATTGCATAGATATAAACAAAGTTACTATCACGAGGGTGGTAAGTACTATATGCCATTTTATTAATAAGTTTTTTTTTCTAAGTCTATTGCTTTTAGTTCGCTTAAGTTTTTATATTTAATCTTTGTCACAGGACGATATGGATTCCCCACATGATAGAGGCCACGAGGATACTCCTCCCACCCATTCTTCAGCAACAGTAAACCTTATTGAAATTGTACAAATTAGATAGTTGAAAAATGTTATATTATTATGTTATTTTATTTAGGGTTTTGGATTTATTATGATAGTTTTACTAATATTCTTGTCACAATTTGATGTTCAGGATAGGGGAAAGCACCTGCAACAACAGAGGCAATAGCTACCACTTCTGATGATGATATCCTAAAAATCCCTAATTTAATAAATATGTTGAAGAAAAAACTAAAAAGAGTCAATTTAGAAATTATTAGCATTTTGGGAGAATAAAATCAAACCGAAGAGATGTTGAAGAGGAAACATGAATTGATGGCGAAAGCACATCGTTATGAAGTAAGCAGTAATGAATCTTTAGTTATAACAAAAGTTCAATAAAGGTTTATATTTTATACTTTTTTATGTTGTGAACTAAAATATGTATGTGTTCTTGTTACAAGATTTCTTGCAAACTCAAGTACCTAGTCAAGGACATCGCGGTGAGGCCGGTACTAGTAGAGCTCCAGCCACCTTAGGTAAAATAAGCCTTAAGTTGACAAGTTACAAGGAATTTTTTCTTTGGAACATTCAAAAACTTCTTAAGTTAACTCTTACTTTTATTATTTCAAAATGTCTTTGCTAACAATGTATTATTCAAGTGATCAAGTGCGGGCAACTCCTCCTAGGAGGTTGACCAACATCCATCCGAGATTGCTGAGTGCAATGTTGACAACAAGGGGCATGCAAACATCGATGCCTTCATGGTCTATGCCTGGTAAATCCTTGTTTTGCTATATTTGTTTTTGTGTTAATTATGATTTGATAATTTGTACTTTAATCTTGGGTGCATCTTATAGTGGATTAATTGTGTGGAGTAGGAGATACACCAGTGCCATCTACTGCACCAGATATAGATCAGAGTACATGTATTGGTGATAATTCACCATCATTTTTTGGATCTACCCATGTTTCTAGCACGAGAGTTATGCAGACGTCATTGTTGATTGATGATAAAGAATTGATGCCTTTAAAATGTCCTAAGCTTCCAAGTACTTTAAAATTATTACTTTTTATATTGTAATATTCATTTACCTATTCATAACAAGTTTTGGATTGATGATCCCATGATATTTTTTGCAGGAAATGATTCTTTTTATAAGACGCTTTATGACCTCACATTGAAGATATTCGGACCCACCATACGTACAAGGTGGAACATCATAAGTGAACTAACCATATCCCACTATTTTTATTTCATATCATTATTTGGTACAGTATTTTTCCTTTCATTCAGACCTTTTCTTTTACTATATTTAAGGTACACGACTTTAGTTAATTTTTATATCTAACAATTTTGTTTTTTTTCTTTAAAGGTGGAACTTGCAAGACAAAAAATTAAAAGATTAGCTCATTAAAGATTTAGAACATGAGTTTGGTAATAATATTTTTAGGAGAAGAAAATTTTAGAAAAATCTGCCAAACATCTTAAGATTATGAGGGACTCATATAGAAGGAGTCTCGTCCAGAACCCAAAGTATGAGTGTCCTCCCTTTATTCTAGTGAGGGATTGGAATGAGTCCATTTTGGATGCAAAGGAGAAAGGGGATGCTCAAAGAGGAATTACACCAGAAAATGAGAGAAGAAGGTATGCAATAGTATTAACTACTAGTACAATGTAATTAATGCACTAATTAGTGATCTTTATATCTATATCATCTAACATATTTCAAACTTTTCATAGGTTGCAGGACACATCAAAGGCAACAAAGGCTAGGCTGCAAAAGATTGGGTAGCACAAACTTGGCTTTGGTGGATATTCCAAAATTAAAGCATGAATTGTAAGTAGCAGTAAATGAATTCCAGAGAAAAATTATTTATAAAATGCAAATAATTTTTTTTAATAAAAAAATGCAAGGCTTTGAATTTAATTTAGAGGCCGCGACAGAACACAAAAAAAATGTCTTCAAGGAAGGCTATCAAGTTGTGGTTGAACGCTTACACCAAGCTTCCACTGGCCCAACCCAAGAGTCTCCTACATCATGTGAACAGGTAAATATGCCAAAAAAATATATATTTAAAATTGAATACTTGAGCAATAATCCATTTGATAATAATGTGCATGACATTGCAATGTAGCCTCCTAATCATAACACAGATCCTACCCCGCATGATGAAGCCCCTGATGTGCATCATAATGTCGATGGAGGTGTTCATTTGCTATTTAAAATTAATTATGTAATTATTAATACAATTTAACATCTTAAATTGAAATTGGTGTAACCTTTTTTGTGTATATTTTAGAGCATACAAAATGTCATGCTGAATGAGTGGATGATATTCAGAGTGATCACCATGTAGATCATGTGGCACATTCAAGTAAAGAAAATCTATGTTTTGTTCTTTTAAATTTATTTTTTGATTTATAATTCTTTTACTTAATTAAATACTTGTAACACTAATATAAAATGGTGTGTGAATTTAACTCATGACATAGTTGTTATTGCAATAGACCCCCCTTTGGCACAGCAGCCTCCTATTCCTGAACAGATGAGGAGGTGACATGCGTTGGAATTAGAATTAGTAGAGGAGGGGAATGACGAGGACATTGATGTTCCTCTTAGCTGTTACCTTAAAAAAAATAGCAAAAAACCCAAAAATAAATGATTATAATTAACATTTTTTGCTAATGAAAGAACGTTGTCTTCATGGATGTAATTTTGTACAAGTAATGTTGATGAATGATGTGTTAATGAATTATTCATGAATGTTGTGTGTTAATGAATTTTATGTGTTAATGAATGTTATCATGTGATTATAATGATTGAATGTTATATTTTAAAAATGGATGAATGAATGAATGAATGTCATTAGATGTTAATAGGGAATTTAGAGTGATGTTAGGGGGAGGGAGGGGCCAAATGAGCTTCCACCTTCACGTGGTTGGCCTTGTTAAGTAGAGAATATTAAACTATTCTCGAAACCAAGTGAAGCTCAAACTAAACCAATGACGTAGATTGAATGGTCAAAAACACCTACTTCTTATTCCATATTATTTCTCATTCACTTTAATAAATATTTTACTTCTTAAACATGTTCATCAACCAATTTGCATCACCATGTTCATCAAATTAGATTTATAGATTTATGTTCATCAATATTTAATGAATTCTCTAGTTGTATTTTCTACTCATTGTGCATTTTGCAGATCACATGATTCAGAGGTGAGAGTTTGGTGAAGGTTTTGCAAAACCCTTTTAATTGACGACACTCCCTCATGTCCATCTTCTTCAATCTAACTAGCTTGTGAAAGTTATCAACAAACCCTTTCAAACTCCCACACAATGAGATGTCAAGGATTTGTATTTTTGTTAACTCTTTCTCTTAGCTGCAGGTTAAATAGAATTTAGCATGGCTTTCAATTAGATATATGACCTTCTGGTTGTTGTTCACAGTCTAATAATTTTTTTATTCCTTCTAGTATTTCAGGGTCCTCAAAACATTGCAAATACAATCCAATCAAGAGATTCTAGAATGGCCACAGGACCATAAAATCTCCAACAGGAGAAAACTCAGCTATTATCACAAGATGGGCATGGAAACTAAGTCTTGTTCTTCCAATGGGGTTGCCATGATTACTCCTAATGATCCCAGTAAGTTGGGGATTTTCTTTATTCTTTTTTCATTATTTAGATTAAGGTTTTCTACGTAGGTTTTAAGATTCTTGTGTCAGAAAAATGAACTTAATGAGCTTACTTTTTTTTCTTCTTTTCCAGGTCACGTTTCTTGTAATTTCACCAGTAGGTAATTTTCTAATGTCACTTAACTCTTATGGCATCAAAATTTTTAGTATTAATATGATTGAAAAAATTAAAAATTGATTACATTAGATCCAATGGGTGTTTAGTGATTTTCTGGAATGTTGATTTGTAGGCCATTTACACTCTATTGCAGTCCGCTTAACTGTAGTTTTTGCTACTTCTTGTGACACATACATTTTAGAGCATGCTACTTTAGTTTTTAACTTTTTATCTCTTTTTTCCAAAAATTATCAGACATTTAAATTTTTAGATTTTTGTTCACCTGAAAAGTTTTGTGTCACTGGGCTTTGGGATTTGATAATTTATTAAACACATTTAACTAATTTAGATATTGTCATTTGTTACTTTAAGATTATTTTTACATAACCATATTAATGAAATAAGGAATAAGGCACCCTAGCATGTGGGAAGAATATATTAGGGCTCGAAGACAATAAGGACCAACCCCCTTATTGAGCAGGTTTTGTTAAGGGAGTTACATAGTATTTAAAAGCTTGTTGAATATATTTTAGATTTTTGTGAAAGATGATAATTTTTTAGTAATTTAATATTATTATTATACAAATATCATGCATTATATATTAGGCGTACCAATTGGTCCAAGGCAAGGTGACAAATAAGATCTTCAAATTTTGTTTTGGAAAGCATAGTAGAGCAGGGACCATGAATCACCACAAGATGGCAGATATGAACCTTTACAACTCCTTGCAGAGGTGAGAAAGTAGAAAGATTTTTTATCATACAAAATTGTTTTCAACTTGCTCTTTTTTTCCCTTTCCAAATATTATATAAATTATTCAACAATCAGATCATGAACTATTTTTGTCTTTCTTTGTTTGTAGGGAATCTTAGGAAACCAAAGTGGGAACATTTTAACAACTATAACATGACTCTAAATGCCTTCTTTTCTTTGATTGGTTTGCTACTTCATACCTTGCTTTAGATTAAACTCTCATTTGAAAAAGGAAAAAAGTAGTAATGCTTCAGCTACTTGTAATTTTCCAAAACTTATCTATACTTATATATTTGGAAATGATACAAAACAAACATGTGGTGCATTTGATGAAATGGTGATTTTGAGTAATCAAATAAAATATTTCAAATTATGCAATCTATTGCATAGAAAACTACAGTTTGGAAAAGTGAGATACAATAGGCACAATCTGCACGTGAAAATATAGAAAAATAAAGAAAGGAATTTCTCTTAGTTAAATTCAGATAAGAACATGTATTTGTGCCAATTAGATAGCCAAATTCTATGAAACCATGAGTTATAAACATATTTGTAGGTAAAATTAAATCAAGATAAACAAGTAGAATAAATATAAATCAGTTATTGCAAGATTAATTCATAGCCAAAGTTACTTGACTGATAATGCTAGATGTTATGACCACAATATCCCTCCCATCATATTATTAACTTTGTCAACCAAAATAATTGTTAATACAAATCAAATGCAAGCTAACACTGCACTATAAATCTAGTCAAGAAAATCCCCTACTTTCTGAAGATAATTATTGCAGTAGTAGGTGTTCTCATGGTCTGATCTTAAGATTAAAAGATGTAGAAAAGGAGCCAAATTAGTCAGCTAAGAAGCTATCTATGCCAATTTACAATAATTCAAAAGGTTGAATGTGAGCTACATAACGACTTAAATAACCATATATACAATTAGGCTCTTGATATTTAAAAAACTATTTTTTGTGAACAATAAGTTCAAAGTTCCAAATTAAACATTTCAAAGTTGTACATGTTTCCCTAAATTGAACTATCCTAGATTCATGACAACAATAGACTGAAACAATTTCATTTTAAGACTAGATCATTCTCATATTGAAGGCACTAAAACATTCTGATTTCTGTCAATTGAGGATTCCACATTCCAGAGAAGAATTCTGCATAAACTGTATGATTTCTTCGTGGAGCTTGAATACTTTTGATGATGAACATTCTTATTAGCAGGTTTCCTGAATTACACCACACCCTGATTTCTACCTATTGCAATTTTGAAAACCAACACTTTTTTAGAGAGTGAGAAAAACCAATATTCATCGATGTTGATTACTAAACATTGTAGGAGAAATAAAACAGAAGATCCTTTCGTAAATGTTAGTTTTTGTCTATGTCACTATCACTCCAATTTGATGTACAGTAACTATTTGTTTACAATTGCAAGTAACATGCAGTGTTATGAATTTACACATGATGTTCAGGAATCAATTTTTTATTATAGGCTTTCACATGACTCGCTGAACTTATTGAGAAATGAGGTGCAACATATGGAAATTCTAATGCAAACTTAGCACTACGAAGTATATTCCCATGCCTTTAAAGTATTTTTGTTACAAATTTTTAAAAATACTTACATATTTTGAAGTCCTAAAATTCATATTGCCACTTCAAGATGAAGACTGTTGCAAGTAACTAAATTGATTACTTTCATTGCAGAAACTGTAGTAGAACTCTCTATATGCATGTCTCTCATCTTACTCCCACAACCATTGCAATTGAGGTATGCTTTTTTATTTCACAATTTATGATTACTATGTTAGCTTATGGTTGAAAATAGTTGTCTTCATTGTACATGCTAATATTTACTAAAATCCTATATCTTATGTGCCCTTATGTTTCTTTTGCATTTCAAAACTTTGGTCTTGTCCTTTTCTCTTTATTGTTCCATAAAAGGCAAATAGGATGTAGTAATGATGCCTTGAAGCTTTTTGTAGTTCTATTTACTTGATTAATATAATATAAGATTGTTGTTGGCAAACTTGAATGTTAATGCCATTTTCTATTGTTTATAAATGACTTTATTTGAAGCTTTCTATAATAAAGGATCTCAAAACCACTTCATCTATGAAAGGGGCACTGGTCCTTTTTGCTTGATTTGGGAAACACCTGATCTTACAGTCTCACTGATTGATGTATTTGATGATGTAGATACTACTTGGAAAGATGTTGCTAATAATGTGCATGAAAAATTGGATACAAATTCTTACTGGTTCATGGGGGTTTGCCTTGCCCTCATGATGTTGGCACTTTTTGTTTCATTGTGGTTATTATTAGTTCTCTTTATACTTATATGCATCTACTATGGCTTTTCATCCATGTTTATGTACTGTTGTTTTTAAATTATCACTTGGGGACCCCCTTAGATATCCCCAACTAATTATTGTAAAAAAAGATGTATATGGTACTGTGAATACAATCTTAATAGTGCTAGTGTTTGGAAACATTTTTCTCAGATGGGTTTTCTAAGTTTTTGATTAAGGTAAAAATAGGTTTTGAATGGGCCCCAAAACCATATACAATCAATTTTTGAAGGGAACCGTAACCCTATGCTAAAGCATAGAAAGATGGTAAGAATAAGTACAGACCTAAGAGAAATAGCTAGGGGAAGAAGATAAACTTTACAGAGCCCCCCCATCATAGATTGCCAACAAGACTACCAGCAACCCCAATCCAACAAAAAGGCAACAACCAAAAGAAAGATAAACACTAAGGCTCTAGCTGCTCTAAACTAGAAGAGTAAAGCCAAAGCTTTACATCAACATACACTAATACATTTGGGGGCATTTTGTGATGGCTATGTGTCGCAATTGCGACGGCTATATGTCGCAATAGCAACTCCCATAGACGTCGCTATTTTTTAGTCGCAAATTGCGACGTCTATGGCTAGTCGTCGCAATTGTGACACATAGCCCATCGCAATGTGGCTAAGATTTGTTAGCGGCATGGGTGTTGCCCCCCCGTCGCATGGCTTCGGAGGGCCGTCGCAATCGCGATGGGCCTCCCAAGCAATTGCGACGGGCACCTGCATCGCATTACGATGGGTTCCCGTCGCAATTGTGACGCTCGTGGGTGGATTAAAAAAAATAAATTTATTTAATATATTGCTAATGAACCACATTAATGCTTTTTTCTTTCAACAAATGAGGACAGCCACTGTAAAGACAACATGATAATGTACACTCACTGTAAGGATAGTCACAAATGAGGACATCTCACAGTGACTGTCCCTTGTGTAATTGCCACTTGAATGTATTGCTATTCAGCCACATTAATGCTTTTATTCTTCAACAAATGAGGATAGTCACTATAAAGACAACATGATAATGTACATTATCATGTTATCTTTAGAGTGACTATCCTCATTTGTTGAAGAAGAAAAGCATTAATGTGGCTGAATAGCAATACATTCAAGTGGCAATTACACTAGGGACAGTCACTGTGAGATGTCCTCATTTGTGACTGTCCTTACAGTGAGTTTACATTATCATGTTGTCTTTACAGTGTCAATATATGCATTATTACTTAAACTGAAGAGTACTCTAAATAATATGTCATTGTGGAGTTCTGATTGCTTCCAATTTGATATACGCTTGTTCTACTTATGTATCCAGCATCATGTAAGAAAAGTTGATGCTTTTAAAATAGATTCATTTAGCCATGAAATGCCTGTGCATGTTACATACAAGATTCCAAGGCCCAAAACTGATTACTCATTATAATTCATGTACAGAATGATAATCAACCACAACAAGGCATGCGTAGGCACTGCTTAGATTTTGAGGCATCAGAAGCTCGTAGAAGAAACTTGACCAATGGCTCATGGAATGCAACAAACTTATTGCCTAAAATAGGAGCATTGGTAACCACAGATGATGGTTTTGAAAAGAACACTTCACCATCAATGTCACGTGAGGGAACTGCAATTTCTGATGGCAAGCAACTTGTAGTATATAAGAGAGATGCAGGTACAGATGCTGGGAATACATTGCTAATGAACCACATTAATGCTTTTTTCCTTCAACAAATGAGGATAGTCACTATAAAGACAACATGATAATGTACACTCACTGTAAGGATAGTCACAAATGAGGACATCTCACAGTGACTGTCCCTTGTGTAATTGCCACTTGAATGTATTGCTATTCAGCCACATTAATGCTTTTCTTCTTCAACAAATGAGGATAGTCACTCTAAAGACAACATGATAATGTACATGGGCTATAAGTGTACATTATCATGTTGTCTTTATAGTGACTGTCCTCCTTCAAGTGGCAATTACACAAGGGACAGTCACTATAAAGGCAACATGATAATGTAGAGAAACGTTGTCATTTGTATTTTCAACAGTGCCGAGAGAGATTCCCTTCGTGAAATCACAGCTACAATTTCTGAGTACGTTGGGTTTATTTTTCTTTTGTCATTTTTATGTAATCTGGTATTCAGCTGTTACAAAGCTAAAATACCCAAAAATGAGGACATATCTGTGTTGAATTTATTGTTAGCGGCTTTGGTTATTTAGAAGTTTAATTTTATTTGTTCATCTTTCAAGCACAAACATTTTGTGGACCGTAACATCTTCATTATTTCGGGTATGCAATGAAACAGCCCTAACTTGCAACTACCTTCACGGTACTTGTGTACATTATCATGTTGTCTTTACAGTGACTGTCCTCATTCAAGTGGCAATTACACAAGGGACAGTCACTGTGAGATGTCCTCATTTGTGACAAGGACAGTCACACATGAGGACATCTCACAGTGACTGTCCCTTGTGTAATTGCCACTTGAATGTATTGCTATTCAACCACATTTATGGGCCTGTTTGGACCACAGCACATAGTAGCATCTACAGAGAAGAATATCCCAGGTGTAACAAGTTGTAAGAATATACCAATAGTTCTAAGAAGTTCCCTAGCACATAGTAGCATCTACAGAGAAGAATATACAACATGAGGGCAGCCACTGTAAAGACAACATGATAATGTACACTCATTGTATGTGTACATTATCATGTTGTCTTTACAGTGACTGTCCTCATTCAAGTGGAAATTACACAAGGGACAGTCACTGTGAGATGTCCTCATTTGTGACAAGGACAGTCACACATGAGGACATCTCACAGTGACTGTCCCTTGTGTAATTGCCACTTGAATGTATTGCTATTTGACCACATTTATGGGCCCGTTTGGACCGCGGCACATAGTAGCATCTACAGAGAAGAATATCCCAGGTGTAACAAGTTGTAAGAATATACCAATAGTTCTAAGAAGTTCCCTAGCACATAGTAGCATCTACAGAGAAGAATATGGGTCAACGAGGTTGACTTCAAAGCCATGCAATCTAATGGTAATAGTAATATCATAATTTGACATACTATCAGAAATACTTCCTAAATAGAATATTCAATCTTATAAGAGATGGATTCATGAGAACTATTATTTATGAAATATGAGTCAATGACTTTAATTAAAAAAATTACACAATCTAATTCTTGTAAAAATATCAAAATTTGACACATTGAAAATACCTTCCAAAAGTATCGTTAATTGATTAATATGAATCACTACTCATGAAATATAATTTTATAAACCTAATCTAAAAACTACACAATAAAAATCTTAATAGCAATATTGTAAGAAACTATTCCCAAAAGCAAGCCTAACAAAATTTGATGAAAATAATTTTTGTTTCACTCAACTTTGACATTCACAACTTCCTCTTTTATTATAATAAGAAAAAAAATGTCTTTTTAGATATACGTCATGAACCATACTCGAATAATCCATCATTTTTCTTCTCAAAAACATATTTGCAGAGCCTGCTTCTTTTACTTGTTTGTACTTTTATCTCTCTGATGGAAAGGTTTCCTTCAGGACACATTTTTCCAAGTTCACTGCTTGAGATATTTGAGGAGGGTTCCCCTGCTTGAGTATCCATCCAACCCATATTCGAGTAGTTCTACAATTGCACAGTCTAAATTAATAATACTGACAATTGAATGATGAATGATGATACATAGAATTGATATAAACTAATCCTAAAAACACTAAAACATTATTAATATATTTATATTTCATAAATAAAATTGATATAAAAGATCTGGAAAGATACATTAAAAAATAGAAAAACAGTAATTTATAATAGAAGGAAACTTAAATTGCTATTTAAAAAAAAAATAAGAGTCTTAAATCTTATCATTTTGTTTCATTATCATCCATAAGTACACACCTCTAGCATAATAATTATATTTTACCACCCATAAAATGAAAAAAAGATTTTCACAAGAGAAATTGAAGCTAGATTATAAAAATGAACCATCTTATTGGAAACTGGAACTGTTATCATACCCAAAAGGACTACAAAATTTCACCTTATCATACCCAGATTGTTGCTTTGCCTGGCGGAGGGAAATTTGATCAGTAAAATTGACACAGAGTATGTTGTCTCCATTGTCATGCTAGATAACAAAACACCAACTTTAATGGGCATGTACTGTCCCTTGTGTAATTGCCACTTGAATGCATTGCTATTTGATGCAGGGGCATCCCTAATGCAAGCCAAAGACACCATGATTGAAGGAAGTTGCCATGAAGCCAAGGAGTCAAATCCTATCAATTGGAACATAAGATTTTCACCTTGGAGCTTTGAAGGATTGACTGGTGAAAGGCCCTTTTGATTGACAAATCAGAGTCTTTTTGAATGACAAATTAGAGTCTTTTTGAATGACAATAAATTAGAATAGGAGTTTTAGATGTTTTCTTGGTTTGTAATAAATATTAAGGATTGATTTTATCTCCTTATAAACATCCACTTGTTGGACACAAGACCCCTTGGTGACTTATAAACCTTGGGCATCTTTTGAGTCCTTGGATGAAATGAGCATAGTAAGTGTTTATTAGGTGTCTTTTAGATGTTGTTAAGAAGTTTGAAGGTCCAAAATAACTTTAATAAGGTTCCTAAAGTTTCACAACACATTTTTAACCTTCTCAGCAAAGTTGTTTGCAAAGTTGTAATGCAACTTTAAAAGTTGCTTAGCAAAGTTGACATTTGTTGGATAAACTGTTCTAACCACCTAGATGGTTGAACCAATGTTTGGAGAGCCTATTTTAGGCTTCAAATGGTCGAAGACAGACAGAGAACCAGTATTGTAATCATTTTGCTTTCATAAAAAATAAAAATAACCCTGTTTTAGTGCATTTCTGGTGAAAAACGAACTCTGTACGGCTGTATGGATGGTGGTTGGATGATAAAATTTGCCTGGAAGTTGTAATAGTGACATCTGATGCTTTGGAAGTTGGTTTGATTGATTCTCTTTGTTTTATATCTAATTTATTTCAAATTTTCTGTGCATTGTTTACAAACCCTCATTTTCAGGGTTTGACTGATGTAAAGACCTTAACTCACGTTTCAACCATTGGAATTCCTTCTTCCTTGGTGGAATGAGAGTTAAGGATGTATATTTGTATATTCTAAAAGCCCTACCTACTCTGCATCACTATTGAACCACATTAATGCTTTTTTCCTTCAACAAATGAGGACAGTCACTGTAAAGACAACATGATAATGTACACTCACTGTAAGGATAGTCACAAATGAGGAAATCTCAGAGTGATTATCCCTTGTGTAATTGCCACTTGAATACATTGCTATTGAACCACATTAATGCTTTTTTCCTTCAAGTGGCAATTACACAAGGGACAGTCACTGTGAGATGTCCTCATTTGTGACAAGGACAGTCACACATGAGGACATCTCATAGTGACTGTCCCTTGTGTAATTGCCACTTGAATGTATTGCTATTCAACCACATTTATGGGCCTGTTTGGACCACGGCACACAATAGCATCTACAGAGAAGAATATCCCAGGTGTAACAAGTTGTAAGAATATACCAACAGTTCTAAGAAGTTCCCTAGCACATAGTAGCATCTACAGAGAAGAATATACAACATGAGGGCAGCCACTGTAAAGACAACATGATAATGTACACTCATTGTATGTGTACATTATCATGTTGTCTTTACAGTGACTATCCTCATTCAAGTGGCAATTACAGAAGGGATAGTCATTGTGAGATGTCCTCATTTGTGACAAGGATAGTCACACATGAGGACATCTCACAGTGATCGATTGTCCCTTGTGTAATTGCCACTTGAATGTATTGCTATTGAACCACATTAATGCTTTTCTTCTTCAACAAATGAGGAGAGTCACTCTAAAGACAACATGATAATGTACACTCACTGTAAGGACAGTCACAAATGAGGACATCTCACAGTGACTGTCCCTTGTGTGATTGCCACTTGAATGTATTGCTATTCAGCCACATTAATGCTTTTCTTCTTCAACAAATGAGGATAGTCACTCTAAAGACAACATGATAATGTACACGGGCTGTAAGTGTACATTATCATGTTGTCTTTACAGTGACTGTCCTCCTTCAAGTGGCAATTACACAAGGGACAGTCACTGTAAAGGCAACATGATAATGTAGAGAAACGTTGTCATTTGTATTTTCAACAGTGCCGAGAGAGATTCCCTCCGCGAAATCACAGCTACAATTTATGAGTACGTTGGGTTTATTTTTCTTTTGTCATTATTATGTAATCTGGTATTCAGCTGTTACAGAGCTAAAATACCCAGAAATGAGGACATATCTGTGTTGAATTTATTGTTAGCGGCTTTGGTTATTTAGAAGTTTAATTTTATTTTTTCATCTTTCAAGCACAAACGTTTTGTGGACCGTAACATCTTCATTGTTTCGGGTATGCAATGAAACAGCCGTAACTTGCAACTACCTTCACGGTACTTGTGTACATTATCATGTTGTCTTTACAGTGACTGTCCTCATTCAAGTGGCAATTACACAATGGGACAGTCACTGTGAGATGTCCTCATTTGTGACAAGGATAGTCACACATGAGGACATCTCATAGTGACTGTCCCTTGTGTAATTGCCACTTGAATGTATTGCTATTCAACCACATTTATGGGCCCGTTTGGACCACAGCACACAGTAGCATCTACAGAGAAGAATATCCCAGGTGTAACAAGTTGTAAGAATATACCAACAGTTCTAAGAAGTTCCCTAGCACATAGTAGCATCTACAGAGAAGAATATACAACATGAGGGCAGCCACTGTAAAGACAACATGATAATGTACACTCATTGTATGTGTACATTATCATGTTGTCTTTACAGTGACTGTCCTCATTCAAGTGGCAATTACAGAAGGGACAGTCATTGTGAGATGTCCTCATTTGTGACAAGGATAGTCACACATGAGGACATCTCACAGTGATCGATTGTCCCTTGTGTAATTGCCACTTGAATGTATTGCTATTGAACCACATTAATGCTTTTCTTCTTCAACAAATGAGGACAGTCACTCTAAAGACAACATGATAATGTACACTCACTATAAGGACAGTCACAAATGAGGACATCTCACAGTGACTGTCCCTTGTGTGATTGCCACTTGAATGTATTGCTATTCAGCCACATTAATGCTTTTCTTCTTCAACAAATGAGGATAGTCACTCTAAAGACAACATGATAATGTACACTCACTGTAAGTGTACATTATCATGTTGTCTTTACAGTGACTGTCCTCCTTCAAGTGGAAATTACACAAGGGATTTGTGTTTTCATTTGTGTTTTCAACAGCGCCATAACCCTCCGCGAAATCACATCAGGATATAAGGGCAAAACAAACAAGAACGTTGTCATTTGTATTTTCAACAGCGCCGAGAGAGATAAACAAACTTAAAACTCAGACTTCAGAAAGATGAAGGCAATGCTTCAAAAGGCCGATGCCCTAAATATGGGAAAACACAATACCACCATTAAACGATGCCCTAGTCATCGTATCAATGCTGCCAGCTCCGTACCAGTATGCTGACTGCTCACTTTCATCCTGTGATAAAGGTAACTTCATTAATCATACTTGAAATGGCAGCATACGAACTAAATTTGATGAACATTTATAAACTAAAAGTTTAAAACTACAGATTACAAATGTAGTAGTTTCATACGAAAAGAACTTGATGTCTGAAATTTACCATTAGAAGTATCCAAAGGAATACCACAGTACTGTTGAACTTGGAGAATCGGAGATGATCTACACAGCAAGGTTCAACAGCTGTAAGGACTGTTACACCATCTTTAGCATTTGAATACATTTTCTCCTTGGCTTCTGGTGGATCCTCAAAGACCCCCAATGACGTTTTCCCTACAATTATCAATTGTTTGTCAGTATGAGATATTAATAAATAAACATTAATCACAATATTAGGCAAACAATGTTCTTGATGTCTGAATCTAAATCACAGAAAGCTCTAATAAAGCATTTCTCAGTTTCACATTAAACTAAGTTTCAATTTCAAATGGTTATAATAATTTTTGCAAGTTATAAGTAGCTGGTTACAGTATATGACATAAAAAGAAAAAAAATCATTTCTATTCTTTTCTTCTTTTTCTCTTTCAACGAAGCTTTTGCACCACACAAATGCATACCAAGAATTTCTCAGGAGGTTTCAAGACCATTGCATACCAAACTTCTTCTCTGTAGATGCTACCATGTGTCGTGGTCCAAACGGGTCCAAATAGACCTAGTGACTCTAGTAGGTCTCCAAAACCTGTTCTGCAGCAATAACTCTTCAATTTGACAAAGGACCTTATGAACTTATATGTTTTTTGAGTACCCTTTTTGATGTTCTAACAATCCTCCAACTCCCAGACCCTGACTCCACTCCAGCATATCAATGTCCTTATTGAGTCCGCAGACCTAATGCATGCCTTTGGGTGTGGGTTCCAAAACAAGGCATTGAAAATGGGTGCATGAAACCAAGATTAGAGTTTGAAGATGTCCACCATGCTCTAAAGATCTATATTCAACAAGGTTTGAGGTCCTTTACTTGCTGCTACCCTCTGATCTTGCATAATCCATCAACTCCTAGTCAAGAACATTGAGATTCTTGACCTAGGGCTTGCTCTCGAAACTCTTGACCTTTAAATTTCATCATCATCATCCTCATCATCATCATCATCATCATCATCATCATCGTCGTCGTCATCATCGTCGTCATCGTCATCATCGTTGTCATCGTTGTCGTCATCATCAACATCATCATCATCAACATCAACATCATCTTCATCATCATCATCAGTAGCAGCATCATCGTCATCATCTTCTTCTTCTTCTTCATGAAAATTTGTCTCAGGAACATCATCCAATAATTATCGATCGTGATCATCATCTACATCATCTTCTACTTCTTCGGTATCTTCTTCTTCCATCGCATTATACTTTATCGGCCTTCCTCTCGGTTCATGTCTAACAACAAATGACCAACCCAGTTTATGTGAAACCTCTGAGTAAAATACCTGCTCACATTGACTTGGAAGAACATAGGGCTCATCCCCAACTGGCTCAAACGACCTTGTATTAACCATTGTAAATCCATTATCATGTTCAATAACAGTTCTATTAGGATCATTTGGATTAAGTCGTAGCCTGTACCATTTGACAACGAAGAGTACTAATTTGAAGGAACTAAAGTCGCACTCAAGTATATCATCCAAAATTCCATATTATTGATTTTTAGACTCTTGAGGATCTAAGTCATTTCTAGATGAAATATTAGTCACTTGAAAGACTGCAGTTATTCCAGAATCACAAGTTTTCTTCATGTCATCCAACACTTTGACGCGAAATTTTTGACCAGAACATACCCTTGTGGTGTTTAACCTGCAATAATATGTGAAACATGTCAAAATTATTATATCGTGAGTTGATAAACATACGGGTGATTAATAATTTTGTACGTACCTGGAAATATCTTAAACCATATGCTAAATATATTTCCCTTTACGTAACATTAGAATCTCCATTACGATGAGCTTCTTTAACCAATGAAGATACACCTTCCCATGTTAATGTGTGACCAGAATATTGACATCGTTCAATCCATACCATCATCCAATCAAGATTGTTTGCAATATACAAATGTAGTGCATCCCACTCTCGAGCAACTGTACAAAAAAAAATAGACGACTTACAACCGATTTATTTTGAAGATTAAGAAATAATTTATTACAATAACATCTTATAATTTATTACCTGTCACTTTCCTCAATCTACCTTTCCCCATCAAGTACTCCCCTTTGAATTTTTTAAAAGGGTCGAGATCCCAAATGCGATCTACATGGATATTTGAAGCAAACTTAGGAAGATATTCAGTAATGTACACCATAGTCTGGTATACCATGTATCCCTCTACCATAGAACCCTCAGGATGTGCTCTTTGTCGAACCAAAGCCTTCAAATATTTCAAGTGCCTCTCAACCATCCACATTGACCTAGTGTGTGCAGGTCCACACAATTCAATCTCCTCAACTTGGTGTATGAGGTAGTGTTCTTGTGCATTGAAAAAAGTTGGAGGTAGACACTTTTGCATTTCACACAGTAAATGAGGAATTCTTCTCTTCCAATAGTTTATATCTTCTTTATGGATTTCTTTAGATGACAACCACCTACATTAAGAGATTCAAGTCACAAAAAATATATAAATACGAGACTTTACAAAATAATATACAATAGATTACATAGCAAGAAAAACAAATCGCGAATATAATAAATATATACAACAAATTGAACAGATATTACTGCTTACCTCATGTATTTTCCAAGATCATATATCACTTGTTTGATGTTGTTGTTGAAGTGCTCTGGGAGAGATAGAGGTAGCACGTACTGCAGTAATTATAAACCAATCATTTCATTATTTTCTAAAATAACATAATGAATAGTACACGTAGTTTATGAATATATTGTAAATACAGAAGAACATAACTTACCTTGATGAAAGTATGCCAATCATACGCTTTGAGCCCTGGCCCAAATTTACTTTTCTTTGATATGAGATTGCTTATGTTCCTAGCAAATCCTGTGGGAAATCGAATTTTTCGTATGACTTCTTTTATGGCATCACTTTGCTGCTCCGTTAATAACCAAGGAAGGGCACTTATATTAATCTGATCTCTATTGCTATTTGAGTGAATGAAATTCTTCAGTGCATGATTGGATTCATGAATGTCATTACAAATTTTGACAATTTTTTTTTTCTCACGCCTTCCATCCAGTATTTTCCACAATGTCTCTGTTATATTCTTTCCAACATGCATAAGATCAAACAAATGCACAATTTGTAGGTCCTCGTAGTAGGGAAACCTACTAAATTGTCTGGGATAGCTTTTTAGTCCCTTTGGAAGGTTTTCAGTAGTGCCTTGACGACCTTCACGATCATCAATTACATAATTAGTAAACAAAAATCACAATAGAAATATATAAATTACAAACATAAACCATTAAGTGGAACGACATTATCTCGACGATTAATTCTATTATATTCCAACTTCCATAGGCGAGGTGTCATTCTTCGTGGCTTTGATGTAGTCTCTTCTTTCCCATTGAAAAGATGTTTTTCCATACTTCGATACTTATGATTCCTGTGGAGGAAGTGTCTGTACTCATCAAACACATGCTTTCCTAAACTTTTTGAATGACGAGATTTCATCTTTGGACCACAAACTGGACATGCAAATTTTCCCTTTGTTTGAAGACCTACAAGATAATGATATAATTGGATTATTAAATATGTTGATTTTTATAATTAGAATTATCATGCGCAACTTGAATTCACTATAACATACCACAAAAATGTGTTAGCCCTGGGGCATCATGTATTGTCCATACAAGTATTGCATGGAATTGAAATTGTCTTTGTCCTATTGGTCTAGACACGTCATACATAGTGACACCGTTCCATAACTCCACCAACTCGTCAATAAGAGGCTCAATATATACATTCATATCTTTAACTTGATATTTACCTACTTGAATGAACAGTAACATTACATAATTATTGTGACCATTTTACTGTAAGATTTGTAAGTACATGTAAATTAATAACTATCAAATGATAAAATACCTGGAACAATCATTGCCAACATAATGTGCTCCCTCTTTATTGACATCCACGGAGGAATGTTATTGTTGATAACAAAAACAGGCCACACCGAGCAAACAGATCTCATCTCTCCAAATGGATTGACACCATCCGCTGCCAATGAAAGCCTGAGATTACGAGGTTCTTCTTTGAAGTGTTGCCACTTTTCCTCTATGTGCATAAATGCCGAACCATTTGCAGGGATTTGAATAATGTCATCTCGACTTCTATTGCGTGCATGGTAATCCATAAATTGTGCCAAGCTAGTACACCTGAATAATTGTCGCATCCGTGGAATAATGGGGATGTAATGAAGAACCTTGTGAGGCACCTTTTTTGTTATTCGATCTATTTGATATCTACTCATATGACATACAGGGCATTGTGTTGCAAATTCATGTTCTTTATAATATATAATATGAATCATTGGGACAAGCATGTATTGCTTGATACTCCATTCCAATATCTTTCATAATAGCAGATAATTCTCGATATGAACGAGGTAGAATATTTGATGGTGGTAACAAAAACTCGCCTATCAATCTACAACAAAAAATATAAGTTGTTAATATAAACAATATTAGTGGTACATTATTCACCCTTTGTTAACTATAAAGACATATATGACATACCTTAACATACGTGACATTGTTATGTTGGATAAACCATTCATAACCTTCAAGTTCAACAACAACAATACAGTAGAGAGAAGAGTTGTTTGGGAGTCTTCGTATAGGGGCTCGTATGCCTTCTCAAGTAGAGGTACATCGAGGCTATCATCATCATCATGATCAGATCCGCTTGGACTAAATGTGTCATGGATCAATGTATTTATACCATCATCTTCAATTGTGTTTTCTAGCGCATGATCATCATCTTCCATGGGATCATTATCTTCACCTTGGATATTCGCACCCCCATGTTCCTCCATATCATGTACTTCCCTGGGGAGATCAACCTATATAAAATTGATTAACATAAATAAACCATGATCTTCAACTCATCATCAAGTGATTTCATATGTTTATAAATTGTTAAAATGATATAATGAACAACTTACCAGTGGATGATAGTCATGCCCCCCTTCAATGTGACCATTCTCCCTACAATGTCTCTTAACTATTTTGATTAGCAGTCTTCTACGGTTTAAGCCCCTACAAATTTTGCAGGGACAATAACATTTTCCATCACCTTTTCTTTTCAAGTTAGACCACAATCTAGCGATTGTCTCCCTATTTTGTTCTTCACTTATATTATCTGACATGATCGTTCTTCGCAAGAAGCAAAAATTGGGCTATGAAAACTTCGGTCTACAACTTTCAGTGACTAAGCAAAATTGTCAAAAGTACACAAATCTTCTTAGACCTAGTTAAATCCTTTAATATTTTAAAAGTCTAGTTAAAATATACATTAGATTAAAAAATATACAATTTTCATGCCTGAGCGCGCGGCTACGACTAGTGCAATGGTCTTCTTGCTTAGCTCTAGAAGCTCTCTAGCAATCAAAACATATAAGCTACAAGGCCTAACAGCAATTTCAAAACATATAAGCTACAAGGCAAGACATATTACATGACATGGCAAAAGGATTAAAATATACATTAGATTAAAATATATACAATTTTCAAACCTGAGTGCGCGGCTATAACTCGTGCAATGGTCTTCTTGCTTAGCTCTAGAAGCTCTCCAGCAATCAAAACATATAAGCTATTAGAATTCATTAACTTTCGGTAATTGGAAAACTCTATTTGATATTAGACCGTAAACTACTACTATTCTCTCCATAAGAACTAAGTACAAAATTCTTTCAAGTTCACATCCATGATTCCCTTTAGATTAAAATATACAGCAAAAATAAGCTAAAAGTCTAGTTAAAATATACATTAGATTAAAAAATATACAATTTTCAAACCTGAGCGTGCGGCTATAACTCGTGCAATGGTCTTCTTGCTTAGCTTTAGAAGCTCTCCAGCAATCAAAACATATAAGCTACAAGGCCTAATAGCAATTTCAAAACAAGGGTCATCAAAAGAAACAAAAACAATGTGTGCAAACAATACCTTGTGAAGTGGTATAGACAATTAGAAGATGCTACTATGTGCTAGGGAACTTCTTAGAACTGTTGGTATATTCTTACAACTTGTTACACCTGAGATATTCTTCTCTGTAGATGCTACTGTGTGCCGTGGTCCAAACGGGCCCATAAATGTGGTTGAATAGCAATACATTCAAGTGGCAATTACACAAGAGACAGTCACTGTGAGATATCCTCATGTGTGACTGTCCTTGTCACAAATGAGGACATCTCACAGTGACTGTCCCTTGTGTAATTGCCACTTGAATGAGGTCAGTCACTGTAAAGACAACATGATAATGTACACATACAATGAGTGTACATTATCATGTTGTCTTTACAGTGGCTGCCCTCATGTTGTATATTCTTCTCTGTAGATGCTACTACGTGCTAGGGAACTTCTTAGAACTGTTGGTATATTCTTACAACTTGTTACACCTGGGATATTCTTCTCTGTAGATGCTACTATGTGTCGTAGTCCAAACGGGCCCATAAATGTGGTTGAATAGCAATACATTCAAGTGGCAATTACACAAGGGACAGTCACTGTGAGATGTCCTCATGTGTGACTGTCCTTGTCACAAATGAGGACATCTCACAGTGACTGTCCCTTGTGTAATTAAGTATTGTGGGGAAGCATTCTAAATAACCAAAGCCGCTAACAATAAATTCAACACAGATATGTCCTCATTTCTGGGTATTTTAGCTCTCTAACAACTGAATACCAGATTAAATAATAATGACAAAAGAAAAATAAACCCAACGTACTCAAAAATTGTAGCTGTGATTTTGCGGAGGGAATCTCTCTCGGCACTGTTGAAAACACAAATGACAACCCGCTTGATTTCACGGAGGGAATCTCTCTCGGTGCTGTTCAAAACACAAATGACAACCCGCTTTGTTCAAAACACAAATGATAACCCGCTTGATTTCACGGAGGGAATCTCTCTCGGCGCTGTTGAAAACACAAATGACAACGTTCCTTTTTTTTTTTTGCACTTATATCCCGACCAACATAAGGTCCATTTGTAATACAACATGATAATGTACACTTACAGTGAGTGTACATTATCATGTTGTCCTTAGAGTGACTATCCTCATTTGTTGAAGAAGAAAAGCATTAATGTGGCTGAATAGCAATACATTCAAGTGGCAATTACACAAGGGACAGTCACTATGAGATGTCCTCATTTGTGACTGTCCTTACAGTGAGTGTACATTATCATGGTGTCTTTAGAGTGACTGTCCTCATTTGTTGAAGAAGAAAAGCATTAATGTGGTTCAATAGCAATACATTCAAGTGGCAATTACACAAGGGACAATCACTGTGAGATGTCCTCATGTGTGACTGTCCTTGTCACAAATGAGGACATCTCACAATGACTGTCCCTTGTGTAATTCAAGTGGCAATTACACAAGGGACAGTCACTGTGAGATGTCCTCATTTGTGACTGTCCTTACAATGAGTGTACATTATCATGTTGTCTTTAGAGTGACTGTCCTCATTTGTTGAAGAAGAAAAGCATTAATGTGGTTCAATAGCAATACATTCAAGTGGCAATTACACAAGGGACAATGTCATGAGCTGTGACATATTGAACTTAGTATAATAATAAAATGATTAGATGATATATAATAATCTATTATTAGCGGTATATAACAATAATATATAATTATTATCAAAAGATAATAATAATATATAGTTAGCATAATAAGTAATATGTTAATTAAATAATATTAAAATATTAATAAATAATATAATTATGATTATAATTATAATATAAATTAATAATAAATAATTATTAATAAATTATATATATTATATTATAATAATATATTAAGTAATAATATTAAATCAATTATTGATATAATAATTTTAATATATAAATAATATTAATAAACCTCTCAATATTAAACAATATGTTATCACTATAATAATATTTATTATAATATTATTAATATTACTAACATCATTAATTATAATATTTAATAATAACAATAACATTAATAATAATAATAATAATAATAACGTTTAAAGCAATATCGAATATCTGTAATCGATATACATCTACATTAAACATCTACATTATCTATCACGATGAGGAATGAAGAAGTGATAAACAAATCACTAGTCATTACACATCGATACCATGAGAGGATGATTAATGAACCAAATACTATAAAGTCAAGATCAACATGATATGAATAAGGGATAGGTCGCTATGTGTTTCAGAAGATGTATTGATAAGCAAGAAGGATAACCATTCATATATTATAAATAATCATTAATTGCACAAGTTTAGACAATGACATATCCGATAAAGCAATATCAAACATGAAGACCCGCTAGCAAATATGCACCATCACTTCCTATGTTATCATGACAATAACATAAACTAGATTGAATTCTACTATCTATATCAATAGACACCACATAGGAGGATATCGACTAAAGGATTGAAAGATTATCGATTGTCTGAGATAAACCACATCTTGTAGAAACACAAAAGCATCAGTGATTATATCACAAGCTATTGATGAATGAGGCATCAGTCATGGATAATAAGTACAATGTATCCTTAAGTATTAACAGGAATGGAAGTCAATTTGAAGATCAAACTCCATTACCAGCAATCAACCAATAAATGGACAATTATCAGAAAATGATATCGACTTATATCAGAGTAGAAAGATTGGATATAATCATAACAATATGGGATAAGGCAAGAGTTAATATCGATTGACTAAATACTAATGATAGTTAGACCAAACTAATACAAACACAATGGATGTTAACTACTGGTTGCACTACCAATTAGGGAAGATTACCTTCATAAAAAGATTTGATATTGAGTCAATCTGGGAGTTATCTATGATCAGAAAATAATGAAATAATATTATGTGAACTGTCGGATTATGGAAAGGTGTGATTAACAAAGGGACATGGAGGAAGAAACAAGACAAGCCTCATTCATAGCATCTCTTCATTTGTTAAAGACAATATAAGAATGCATTCTCGTCAGTCACTCAAGGCATCATTAGAACTTTATTTACTTATCCATATTTGGATATACTCAATAGAGCATCTGCCTTTGGCAGTTTGGTTTCAAGTTTATCATTGCAGATCAGAGACAACACCATGATTGCACAGATAGAAAGGATAGTCAAAAATAGCATCAATATTTGAAGTTGCAAGCATATAATTCAGAATCTGAAATAGCAACATATCACTCATAGCGATATTACACATTTGCATAATTACATCATCATATCAGACACAGCAAATACATTGCTGTAAGCAATACTTATTGATTGTATATCGATATTGTTTATATCAGACATAGCATCATTATACTATCACTATAAGTGATAGGAAACATCATATTCATAGCATATTTCATATCATTATATCCGACAGTGCTATTAAACATATTGGTATCAATATCATCTTGCACACATATTGTGATTGAATTTGAAATAGCGGTTGATATCTTAAGTAACCTCCATTACTTAGTTTAATTGTAAGTATCTGATAGAGTAAGTCTGAGAAGTGGAGTAATTGTTCCTATTTTCCAAGTTAGCCAAAAAGGGGACATTACAGACAATCATTGTGAGATGTCCTCATGTGTGACTATCCTTGTCACAAATGAGGACATCTCACAATGACTGTCCCTTGTGTAATTCAAGCGGCAATTACACAATGGACAGTCACTGTGAGATGTCCTCATTTGTGACTGTCCTTACAGTGAGTGTACATTATCATGTTGTCTTTAGAGTGACTATCCTCATTTGTTGAAGAAGAAAAGCATTAATGTGGTTCAATAGCAATACATTCAAGTGACAATTACACAAGGGACAATCACTGTGAGATGTCCTCATGTGTGACTATCCTTGTCACAAATGAGGACATCTCACAATGACTGTCCCTTATGTAATTCAAGCGGAAATTACACAAGGGACAGTCACTGTGAGATGTCCTCATTTGTGACTATCCTTACAGTGAGTGTACATTATCATGTTGTCTTTAGAGTGACTGTCCTCATTTGTTGAAGAAGAAAAGCATTAATGTGGTTCAATAGCAATACATTCAAGTGGAAATTACACAAGGGACAATCACTGTGAGATGTCCTCATGTGTGACTGTCCTTGTCACAAATGAGGACATCTCACAATGACTGTCCCTTGTGTAATTCAAGCAGCAATTACACAAGGGACAGTCACTGTGAGATGTCCTCATTTGTGACTATCCTTACAGTGAGTGTACATTATCATGTTGTCTTTAGAGTGACTGTCCTCATTTGTTGACAAAGAAAAGCATTAATGTGGTTCAATAGCAATACATTCAAGCGGCAATTACACAAGGGACAGTCACTGTGAGATGTCCTCATTTGTGACTGTCCTTACAGTGAGTGTACATTATCATGTTGTCTTTAGAGTGACTGTCCTCATTTGTTGAAGAAGAAAAGCATTAATGTGGTTCAATAGCAATACATTCAAGTGGAAATTACACAAGGGACAATCAATCACTGTGAGATGTCCTCATGTGTGACCTTTGTGAAGGCAAGTGCCAATTTGTACCCAAGTTACCAATATTGTGGCAAAAGTGGGAATGAAGCATTTAGGGGTCAAATTGGGCAAAGAAGTGTAGAAGTGGCCTATGTGAGGTCTAAATAGCCTAACTAAGTCATGGTTAGGGTCTTATGGTGTTTGAACAATAAGTTTTGAACCAAAATCCCAAAGGTTGTAACAAGTTGTCAATGTTGTCATTCACAACATTGACAACATTTGTGCAAGGGAGCATTTTCGAGTAAGATGGTTATGTAACTATATGAAACCATTGAATTAGGCATCAGATCAACTATAAGAGGCCTCCATCGATCTGTGCAAAAGGTTGGGGGGAAAAAAATTTGGAATTAAGAAGATTTGTAGAGTAACACGATTTTAGTGAATTCTTGAGTTTTTTTGTTTCTTTGTTTTCAGTTGATTAATGGATTAGATAGCTCGCAGTGTCTATTGGAAAAGTTAGTACAAGTTGTTTTTTTATTCTGTGTTGTGTTTTTTTTGAGTTTTGAAGCATTCCAACTAGTTTGTTAATTCTTTTGTTAAGTACCCTATCATTGGTTTGAACCAGGCAGGTTGAACAAATGGAGTCTTAGCTCATCATTCCATTGTCAATTTTGTACGGGCTCTTGGAATGGGTGAGGAGACTCCATGTACTATATGTTTGGAAGGAGGGGCCCTGGGAAGCTCATTTTCTATGTTTGCAATGATGTCCTAGGTGAGTCAGTTGAGCACAGTTAGGGATGACAAATCATTACAAGAAGATTACAACAAGTTGAATGCATTGGTTGCTTCAACTAAAATCTCATGGAGAGGTAGACACACATCTAAAGAAGCCCCAAGTCAAATTAGAAGATTGGGTGAGTTTCTTTGGCTGCTAAGAAAACAAACTCTTAGTCAGACTGTCCAAGTTGTGTCAAAATACTTGTTTTCAGGCATGGCTGTAGCAGTTGGTGTACAAAAAATCTAGGAGGAGAAGACCTTAGATATCTTGGAGTTCTCAATAAAGGGCATCTGAATCCTAAGCCCTTTAGGTGGCTTAATATAAACAAAAAGGCTTGACAAAGGCCTAATTGCTAGCAGCCTATTTTTGGGTGCAACTGGCATGGTTTGATGAACCGGATTGAAGTACTGATGAAAAGTATAGGTGAAGGAGTAATATTGAAACCAATAGAGGTCCGAGTGGCCAGCCTCTCCATGGAGTAAAGTTCTAGTTGAATGTGTTTCAATTTGTGAAGACAAGACTAGGAGTGTCCTAGTAGCTAGATTGGTATTGAGCAGAGTTCGTTGTATTTCTTGTTGGTGTGCACTAGTTGAAGGAGTGGGATCTTGGGTAGAGATACCTAAAGAGTGTAGGGATAGTTAAGTACCCTATCAAGTCAAAACATTGGCCTAAAGAGATCCTAGTGAAGGATAGGGAGTGAGCAAGACAAAGTGTTACATCAATTAACAAGATCATTTTTTGGTAATTGTGTACATTATCATGTTGTCTTTACAGTGACTGTCCTCATTTGTTGAAGAAGAAAAGCATTAATGTGGTTCAATAGCAATACATTCAAGTGGAAATTACACAAGGGAATATCACTATGAGATGTCCTAAGTGTGACTGTCCTTGTCACAAATGAGGACATCTCACAGTGACTGTCCCTTGTGTAATTGCCACTTGAATGAGGATAGTCACTGTAAAGACAACATGATAATGTACACAAGTACCGTGAAGGTAGTCGCAAGTTAGGGCTGTTTCATTGCATACCCGAAACAATGAAGACATTACAGTCCACAAAACGTTTGTGCTTGAAAGATGAACAAATAAAATTAAACTTCTAAATAACCAAAGCCGCTAACAATAAATTCAACACAGATATGTCCTCATTTCTAGGTATTTTAGCTCTCTAACAGCTGAATACCAGATTACATAATAATGACAAAAGAAAAATAAACCCAACGTACTCAGAAATTGTAGCTATGATTTCGCGGAGGGAATCTCTCTCGGCGCTGTTGAAAACACAAATGACAACGTTCTTTTTTTTTTTTGCCCTTATATCCCGATGTGATTTCGCGGAGGGTTACGGTGCTGTTGAAAACACAAATGACAACGTTCCTTTTTTTTTTTGCCCTTATATCCTGACAACATCGCAATTGCAAGTTAGGGCTGTTTCACTGCATACCCGAAACAATGAAGACGTTACGGTCCACAAAATGTTTGTGCTTGAAAGATGAACAAATAAAATTAAACTTCTAAATAACCAAAGCCGCTAACAATAAATTCAACATAGATATGTCCTCATTTTTGGGTATTTTAGCTCTCTAACAGCTGAATACCAGATTACATAATAATGACAAAAGAAAAATAAACCCAACGTACTCAGAAATTGTAGCTGTGATTTCGCGGAGGGTTACGGCGCTGTTGAAAACACAAATGACAACGTTCTTTTTTTTTTTGCCCTTATATCCCGATGTGATTTCATGGAGGGTTACGACGCTGTTGAAAACACAAATGACAACGTTCTTGTTTTTTTGGCCCTTATATCCTGATGTGATTTCGCGGAAGGTTACGGCGCTGTTGAAAACACAAATGACAACGTTCCTTTTTAATTTTGTGCTTATATCCCGACAACGTCGCAATTGCGACAGTGCCAAATGTATTGTCGTCGCAAATTGCGACGGTGTCGGGCTATATTTGAAAAAAAAAAGCCAAAACCGCATGACATTTGCCTGCCGTCGCAAATTGCCGTCGCAATTTCACCCCAAATGTATTAGTGATAACATAACTAGGGTTTTCAAGCTCCCCAAACTAGAAATATAGGTTTTGATGGCTCCCATAACCAGACTGGGTTTTCACATGGGACCCAAAACCAGCATGGGAATAGAGAGAATTCCCATTACAATAACCAATTGGTCTGACAGATGGACCAAGCTGCCATGTCAAAACCAAACCAGAGAAAAAATAGCAGCTTAAACTTAAGACCAAATAAAACTTGAGCTACATCATGACATCATGGTTTTGAAAGGCTCCCCCAACCTTCAACAAAGAGATGGGAATAAGGAAAAATCCCCAAACCACCAATCCACAACCTTCTAGGAGAAAGATAAAACAAGCAGAGATCTCTGGCAGAACGAACTCCCTCCAACAAAGATCGAGCTCACCAACAATATTCCTTCCCACCTCTTTCATCTAGCAAAAAGCCACTTCAATAGGCTGAGCCTCCACCTCAATAGGAAGTGGGAAAGAAGAGTAAATAAGGAAAGAAACATTCAGCTACCAAAGAGCCCTTGAGTGAAACCTCACCTCAATAGGGATCTAGAAAGAGGCCAGCACAAAAGAGTCCCAGAAGAGGATCCTACACAGCCTCCCACCATCTCTGGTCTTTAGATGAAAAAAGGAGCACCTCCTCTCCAAAAAAAAGGGAAATAGATCCCAGCTCAAACCCACACCACCGAAGCACAACCAGAACCAAACCCCCCCTCCCCAAGTAGCCTCACACCACTCAAGAGCACAAGGATGAGGGGTGATGTCTGAGAGAGAAAAGGAAATGCAGGAAACAAAGAAAGAGGAAGCATCTCCAGCACACCCATTGCCATCAAGACCTAACTGGCACCTAACCAGAAAGGTTGCAGACATAGGCACAACAAGCACCAGAAGAGAAGGGAGAGAGCTCCCAACTCAGAAGTCACAGCCCCCTTCTGAAAAACCCTGCAAGCCCTCAGGTCGGTCGTCGTCATCATCGTCAAAGTCGTACCCCTCCTTTGCAGAACTAGAAACCCTACCTTTAGACGCCCTACACTCGCAAGACACCCTGCTCCCGCTCATCACTAACAACTGTTGTATAATTTATGGATTTTCTAAGTTAAATTTTGTGTTATTCATTATTATTTTGCTAAATGATTTAAGGGTTTCTAACTTTATGATAACTCTTGAGTTACAATTGACTGGGATTGTTCTCATCATTCCCTTCAATTCTATTGGGAATCATAATTACTTTACATATTCAATCTTATTTCCTTTGGACTATCAAGTGGAAGATATATCAATGCTTAAATATTGTATACACATGTATTGATATTTGTCTACAAATGTGGGTCTATATATTTATAAAGTACTCAATGCACTAATAGTTTTGATCCTTCTTATTAAACAATAGTCAAAATTTCTCACCCTACCAAAAGACATCTTCATAAAATCTATGCTACTTAATCATATTCTCATTTCACCATAGCTTGCCCCAAACACATTATATAAGGTAGAAAATTTGATGCTTGCGTCCCTTGTTCTATTGGCCCTAATTAAATTATGTCATTGGACATAGTCCCAAGAGATAATTGAGAGCGGGGGGGGGGTGAATTAGTTATCTACAAGATTAAATTCTTTATCCAATTAAGTATACTTAAACATAAAGCATAAACACAATGAAAGAACAAATGAACACAACACCAATATTTTGGTTATAGGGAAACCCAAATAGGTAAAAACCCCTGTGGGACTTGATACCCACTAATATTCTGTACTAGTGTATAATGATCCTTGTTAGAAGATCCTTTACCCTATTAGGAGTAGCTTTACAATATATGAAGTATAGTAGACTTGGTCAAGGGTTGAACCCTGTTAGGAGTCTTTTACAATTGTCCCTGTTAGGGGAGAGGATGCACTATCCAAGAGCTCTGATGCAGGAGCATCCTGGTTGTAAAAGCAATCTTGCATCACCCAAAAATATTTTTGTTTTTATATTCAATAAGGGCTATTTTGTGCAAAGCTGCTCTTTATGGAAAGCTACTATTTTTGGTAATTTTTGTATGTGCTCAGAATGATTTGATTTCTTTCTTGGAGGTTCATTTTGGTCATATAAGTCTGCCAGTAAAGTTTCATTGCTAGATCAAGTGTATATTGGAAGATATTGAAGATTTTCGGTATTGGCAGCAGGGTACAAAAATTTTGAACTCAGTTTTGAAGGCTTTAGAGGCCCCGGATGAGGTCAAAAATTTGGGAGACGGGCGCTTGCGTGGGTTAGGCTTGTAGAGTGCTTCATGACATTTCTGAAATGGGGTTATAATAACCGAGCAGGTCAACGGGTGATGACTTATGGTCTTCGAAAGTTGGGCCACCTGAAATGGCAGAAAATAACTTTCTTCAAAATTTCTGTTCAGGTTTCAAAAGTTATCTATGAGGGAGAATATCATCAAGGAGAAGCATAGCGGAGGATTGGCTGGACATTTTGGTCATGATAAAACCGTTGGTTTGGTTAGTGAAAATTATTATTGGCCATAGTTGCAGCAGGATGTGAAGAAGTTTGTACAGAGTTGTAGAGTATGTCAGATGGTGAAAGGAGTGAAGCAGAATACAGGGTTGTATCAACCATTACCTCTACTAGAGAAGCTTTGGGAGGATATCAGCATGGACTTTGTTCTTGGTTTACCGAGGACTCAACGGGGACATGATTCAATTTTTGTGGTGGTTGACAGATTTTCAAAGATGACACATTTCATTCCCTGCAAGAAGACTAATGATGTTGTTCATGTAGCAGAATTGTTTTTTAGAGAAGTAGTGAGACTTCATGGTTTGCCAAAGACCATAGTTTCAGATCAGGACACTAAGTTTGTTGGATATTTCTGGCGTACATTGTGAAAAAAGTTCAAGACAGATTTGAAGTTCGGTTCATCACATCATCCACAGACTGATGGAAAGACGGAGGTGGTGAATAGGAGTTTGAGAAATTTGCTGAGGTGTTTGGTTGGAGATAAGCCAACAGGATGGGATTTGATTTTACCACAGGCGAAATTTGCATACAATAATTCTGTCAATAGGAGCACTAGTAAATCACCATTCCAGATTGTATATGGAAGTAGTCTAAGAAATGCATCTGAATTGAGGAAGATAGATAAAGGAGAAATAAGTAGTGCTAAAGCTGAGAATTTTGCAGAACACTTGAAGAACATCCATGGGGAGGTAAGGAAGCATATTACCAAGATGAATGCACAGTATAAGGCTAAGGCAGATGAGAAAAGGAGGTATAAGGAATTTCAAGTTGGTGATGAAGTCATGGTTCATTTGCGGAAGGAGCTGTTTTCAGTTGGTACATATAACAAGTTGAAGATGAAGAAGTTTGGACCATGTAAGATACTGAAGAAACATGATTCAGGAAATGCATATGAGGTAGAATTGCCTACTGAGCTAAATATTTCACCAGTGTTTAACATTTCAGATTTGACAGAGTATCATGAAGGGGATGTTGAAGATGAGATCACAGCAGTATAGTGTAGTATTCCAGCAACTAGTTCAGACACTAAGGAGATCGCAGATATACTGGACAGTCGTGTTGGCAGAAGCACAAGGAACAGGACATATGAAGAATATCTGGTCAAGTGGAAAGGATGACCTGTTGAAGATTCATCATAGCTGACAAAGGAGGAGGTTAGCCATCTTGGTTTTCCTCTGCACACCTGAGTCGTGACAGGGTCACTTCTCAAATTACCCTGGGTGTCCGATGCAGGAGCATCCTGGGTGTAAGAGCAATCTTGCATCACCCAAAAATATTTTTATTTTTATATTCAATAAGGGCTATTTTGTACAGAGCTGCTCTTTATGGAAAGTTACTATTTTTAGTAATTTTTTTATGTGCTCAGAATGATCTGATTTTTTTCTTGGAGGTTCATTTTGGTCATATAAGTCTGCCAGTAAAGTTTCATTGCTAGATCAAGTGTATATTGCAAGATATTGAATATTTTCGGTATTGGCAGTAGGGTACAGAAACTTTGAACTCAATTTTGAAGACTTTAGAGGCCCCGGATGAGGTTGAAAATTTGGGTGATGAGCGCTTGCATTGATTAAGCTTGTAGAGTGCTTCGTGGCATTTCTGAAATGGGGTTATAATAGCCGAGCGGGTCAACGGGTGATGACTTATGGTCTTCGGAAGTTGGGCCACCTGAAATGGCAAAAAATAATTTTTTTCAAAATTTCTGTTCGGGTTTCAAAGGTTATCTTGAGCCGACTATGATGTAATAAAATGTAAAATAAAATAATTCTAAGTTTGGTCGGCCTTATTGGCTAAAATTCTGGAACCTTCCCAGGCGGTGGAAAATTGCCTATATAAAGAAGGCTGTATTATTGTCTTAGGCAGTTCAGAATAGTTGTGGGTAGTAGATCTAGGTAATAATTCAAGGCTTTGTCCTACAAAATATTGTAAGGGAATGCCCATGTGACTTTGCATATTGTAATTCTGAAAGTTTGTAATTCCACATTTGTGGAGATAATAAGAAGTCAATTTTCTGTTCTTGCAAATTGTTGTGGTTTCTCTATTTCTGTTATGTGTTTGTGGTATTAAGGGGAGCACCCTTCATCAAGTGGTATCAGAGCAGGAGTTTTTGAGTGTGTAAACAGATCGTCGACTATGAGGCAGTTTAAACCAGGACCGTGGTTAAGGTTTCAACGCACATCGTGAAAATACCTCCACGAAGAGAATGTGGCGGAAGAGCTGGTGCTGTGACACCTGAGGTTAGAGAGCTGCAGAGACAAGTGTGAGCATTGCGAGAAGAGATTCACAGAGGAATGAATTTTAATGTCAGAGATGAAAGCGAGGATGAAGCCGAAGAAGAATATCAAGAAGGAGAAGTTGAAATTGTGAACTTGGAGGAAGAAAGACTTTTTCGGGCGATTTCTAAGATTGGGAAAAGACCTAAGATTGAGATTCCTACATTTTTTGGAAATCTTAACCCGGAGGAATTGATCGACTGGATCAATGAATGCAAAGAATATTTTGAGTATGAAGATGTTGAGGATCCTGATAGGGTCAACTTTGCAAAGGCCAGACTGAAAGGTCATGTGAAGATATGGTGGCAAGAGATTCAGTTGGAGCGAAATAGAAGGGGAAAGGAGAAAATCATGAGATGGGATCGGATGGTGGATAAATTGAAGCGACAGTTCATTCCTGTTGATTATGAGCTTGACCTACTAAAGAAAATGCAGAGTTTGAAGCAAGTAGGAAGATCTATTCAGGAGTATACAGAGGAGTTCTATCAACTTCTCACCAGAACAGGCCATGCAGAAGCTGATAAGGAGAAAGTTGCCCGATACCTTAATGGGTTAAGGCCAAGCATTCAGGAGGAGCTGAATCTAGTTTGAAAGAACAGTATTGAAGAGGCATATCAGTTTGCCCTAAAAGTAGAGGAAAAGCTAAACAAGAAGTTTGAGAGCAGACAAAACAGAAAAGGTCGCGGTGGATGATCTGGGGAACGGTCATATGGTGGCCGAAATGAAGATCTAAAAAAGAAGGATGAGGCCAGTAGTAGTCAAAATCAGCGAGGAAATAATTCCAATCACTTCCAAGATCAGAATAATAGAGCAGAGAGGAAGAGGAAGAGGACAAGGACCTGGAAGAGGTAGCTTTCGTGGAACATGTTTTCACTGTGGAGAAGGTCATAGGGCATTTGAATGTCCTCAACACCAAGGGAGAACAGACAGGAGAAATGAAAGCCAGCCTAGAGTTGCACATGTACATGAAGATGTTAGATCATCAAATTCTGAAGATGCTGAAAGAGGAGAAACATTGATTAACAGAAGAGTCCTGTTGAGTGGTGAGAATGACCCTGAGCAAAGGAGGAGCCTGTTTCACACCAGGTGCAAGTGTGAAGGTAAATGTTGTGATGTGATTGTTGATAGTGGAAGAACTGACAATTTGGTGTCAGAAGAGATGGTGACAAAGTTGAAGCTTAAGAGATAGAAACACCCACATCCATATCAGATTGTCTGGGTATAGGATGACCACAAGGTCATGGTCAATGAACAATGCCTAGTGAAGTTCAAGGTTGGCGGATACCAAGATGAGGTATTGTGTGATATCATATCTATGGATGCATTTCACATGTTGTTGGGTAGACCATGGCAATTTGACAGATGTGCTGTACATGATGGTCGTGCGAATACCTATTCCTTGACAAAGGATGGAGTGAGACATAAGCTAAAACCATTGAAGGAGATTGAAGAAAAGGTATGTGGTAATGCAAGGATCACTTTTGTTGATGGAAGAAATTTTCTAGATGGTATGAGGCATGGGCATGTATGTTTTGCTTTAATTCCAAAAACTGGTAAAGAGGAAGTAGAAGATGTTCCTGTAGAAGTTATAGATTTGTTGAATGAGTTTCAGGATATTGTATCTGATAACGTGCCTGATGGATTACCACCAGTCAGGAAGATCAGTCATCAGATGGACTTGATCCCAAGAGCGAGTTTGCCGAATAAGGCAGCACATAGAATGACACTTGCAGAAAGTGAGGAGTTGAACAGACAAGTACATGAGTTGTTATAGAAAGGATTGATCCGTGAGAGTCTGAGTCCCTGTGCTGTACCAGCGGTATTAGCACCAAAAAAGAATGGAGAATGGAGGATGTGTATAGATTCTAGGACAATAAACAAGATTACAATCAAGTACAAGTTTCCATTGCCATGAATGGATGATATTATGGATTGTTTGAGTGGAGCTGTATATTTCTCAAAGATAGATCTGAAGAGTGGATATCACCAGATTCGGATCAGAGAAGGAGATATATGGAAGACTACCTTCAAGACAAAGGAAGGACTATATGAGTGGTTAGTCATGCCTTTTGGGCTAACCAATGCACCGAGCACTTTCATGCGGCTCATGAACGAGGTTCTGAAAGAATTTTTGGGTAAGTTTGTCATTGTTTACCTAGATGATATTTTGATCTTTAGTAAGACATTGGATGAGCATATGATGCATATTCGTATGGTATTTGAGAAGTTGAGAGAAGAGAAATTGTTGATTAATTTGAAGAAGTGCAGTTTTGTGAAGAAAGAGTTAGTGCATTTGGGATTTGTAGTTTCAGCAGAAGGTCTGAAAATGGACCCAGAGAAGGTACAAGCTATTCTTGAATGGCCTACTCCAAGGAATGCTATTGAGGTAAGATCTTTTCATGGTCTAGCTAGTTTTTACAGAAAGTTTATCAAAAATTTTAGCAGTATTTGTGGACCCTTGATTGAAACAATGAGAGGGGATAGAAAGGAATTTAAGTGGACTAATGGGGCAGAAAAGAGTTTTCAATTATTGAAACAAAAAGTTACAAAACAACCTGTTTTAGCACTTCTAGATTTTAATAAAGTGTTTCAAGTAGATTGTGATGCTAGTGGTACTGCAATAGGAGCTGTTATGAGCCAAGAAGGTAAACCTATTGCTTATTTCAGTGAGAAGTTAAATGATGCCAAGAGGAAATATTCTTTTTATGATCAAGAATTTTATGTTATAGTTCAGGCATTAAAGAAGTGGAGACATTATCTACTTCCTAAGGAGTTTGTTTTGTATAATGATCATCAAGCTTTGCAATATTTGAATAGTCAAGAAAAATTGAATCAAAGGCATTTGAAATAGGTTGAGTTTTTACAGAGTTATACATTTGTTTTGAAACACAGAAGTGGAAAGTCTAACAGGGTTGTAGATGCTCTTAGCAGAAGGTAACTATTGTTGACAGAAATGCAGATTGAAGTGGTTGGGTTCAAGGAACTCAAGAGCTTGTATCCAGAGGATCCTGATTTTGGTGAAGCTTGAAAAGCTTGTACAGAACCTGTTACTCTAGACAAGATGAAATGGTTGGATTTCATCATCCAGGATGATATGCTATTCAGAGGGAGTCAGTTGTGCATTCCATGAAGTTCTATGAGGGAGAATCTCATCAAGGAGAAGCATAGCGGAGGATTGGCTGGACATTTTGGTCGTGATAAAACCGTTGGTTTGGTTAGTGAGAATTATTATTGGCCACAGTTGCAATAGGATGTGAAGAAGTTTGTACAGAGTTGTAGAGTATGTCAGATGGCGAAAAGAGTGAAGTAGAATACAGGGTTGTATCAGCCATTACCTGTACTAGAGAAGCCTTGGGAGGATATCAGCATGGACTTTGTTCTTGGTTTACTGAGGACTCAGCGGAGACATGATTCAATTTTTGTGGTGGTTGACAGATTTTCAAAAATGGCACATTTCATTCCCTGCAAGAAGACTAATGATGCTGTTCATGTAGCAGAATTATTTTTCAGAGAAGTAGTGAGACTTCATGGTTTGCCAAAGACCATAGTTTCAGATCGGGACACTAAGTTTGTTGGATATTTCTGGCGTACATTGTGGAAAAAGTTGAAGATAGATTTGAAGTTCAGTTCATCACATCATCCATAGACTGATGGACAGACGGAGGTGGTGAATAGGAGTTTGAGAAATTTGCTGAGGTGTTTGGTTGGAGATAAGCCAACAGAATGGGATTTGATTTTACCACAGGCGGAATTTGCATACAATAATTCTGTCAATAGGAGCATTGGTAAATCACCATTCCAGATTGTATATGGAAGTAGTCCAAGAAATGCATCTGAATTGAGAAAGATAGATAAAGGAGAAATAAGTAGTGCTGAAGCTGAAGATTTTGCAGAACACTTGAAGAACATCCATGGGGAGGTGAGGAAGCATATTACTCAGATGAACGCATAGTATAAGGCTAAGGAAGATGAGAAAAAGAGGTATAGGAAATTTCAGGTTGGTGATGAAGTCATGGTTCATTTGCGGAAGGAGCGGTTTCCAGTTGGTACATATAACAAGCTGAAGATGAAGAAGTTTGGACCATGTAAGATACTGAAGAAACATGATTCAAGAAATGCATATGAGGTAGAATTGCCTACTGAGCTAAATATTTCACTAGTGTTTAACATTTTAGATTTGACAGAGTATCATGAAGGGGGTGTTGAAGATGAGATCATAGCAGCACAGTGGAGTATTCTAGCAACTAGTTCAGACACTAAGGAGATCGAAGATATACTAGAGAGTCGTGTTGGCAGAAGCACAAGGAACAAGACATATGAAGAATATCTGGTCAAGTGGAAAGGATGACCTGTTGAAGATTCATCATGGCTGACAAAGGAGGAGGTTAGCCGTCTTAGTTTTCCTCTGCACACCTGAGTCGTGACAGGGTCACTTCTCTAATTACCCTGGGTGTCTGATGCAAGAGCATCCTGGGTGTAAGAGCAATCTTGCATCACCCAAAAATATTTTTGTTTTTATATTCAATAAGGTCTATTTTGTGCAGAGCTGCTCTTTATGAAAAGTTACTATTTTTGATAATTTTCGTATGTGCTCAGAATGATCTAATTTCTTTCTTGGAGGTTCATATTGGTCATATAAGTCTGTCAATAAGTTTTCATTGCCAGATCAAGTGTATATTGGAGGATATTGAAGATTTTCGGTATTGGCAGCAGGGTACAGAAAGTTTGAACTCAGTTTTGAAGGCTTTAGAGGCCCCGGATGAGGTCAAAAATTTGGGTGACGGGTGCTTGCACAGGTCAAGTCTGTAGAGCGCTTCATGGCATTTCTGAAATGGGGTTATAATAGCTGAGCGAGTCAACGGGTGATGACTTATTGTCTTCGGAAGTTGGGCCACCTGAAATGGCAGAAAATAATTTTCTTCAAAATTTCTGTTCGGGTTTCAAAGGTTATCTTGAGCCGACTATGATGTAATAAAATGTAAAATAAAATAATTCTAAGTTTGGTCGGCTTTATTGGCTAAAATTCTGGAACCTTCCCAGGTTGTGGAAAATTGCCTATATAAGGAAGGCTGTATTATTATCTTAGGCAGTTCAGAATAGTTATGGGTAATAGATCTTGGTAATAATTCGAAGCTTTGTCCTACAGAATATTGTAAGGGAATGCCCATGTGGCTTTGCATATTGTAATTCTGAAAGTTTGTAATTTCACATTTGTAGAGATAATAAGAAGCCAATTTTCTATTCTTGCAAATTGTTGTGGTTTCTCTATTTTTGTTATGTATTTGTGGTATTAAGGGGAGCACCCTTCATCAAGTGGTATCAAAGCAGGAGTTCTTGAGTGTGTAAATAGATCATCGACTGTGAGGCAGTTTAAACCAGGACCATGGTTAGGGTTTCAATGCGCATCGTGAAAATGCCTCCACGAAGAGAACGTGGCGGAAGAGCTGGTGTTGTGACACCTGAGGTTAGAGAGCTACAAAGACAAATGTGAGCATTGCAAGAAGAGATTCACAGATGAATGAATCTTAATGTCAGAGATGAAAGCGAGGATGAAGCCGAAGAAGAATATCAAGAAGGAGAAGTTGAAATTATGAATCAGGAGGAAGAAAGACTTTTTCGGGCGATTTCTAAGATTGGGAAAAGACCTAAGATTGAGGTTCTTACATTTTCTGGAAATTTTAACCCGGAAGAATTGATCGACTAGATCAATGAATGTGAAGAATATTTTGAGTATGAAGATGTTGAGGATCCTGATAGGGTCAAATTTGCGAAGGCCAGATTGAAAGGTCATGCGAAGATATGGTGGCAAGAGATTCAGTTGGAGTGAAATAGAAGGGGGAAGGAGAAAATCACGAGATGGGATCAGATGGTGGATAAATTGAAGCGACAGTTCATTCATGTTGATTATGAGCTTGACCTACTGAAAAAAATGCAGAGTTTGAAGCAAGCAGGAAGATCTGTTCAGGAGTATATAGAGGAGTTCTATCGACTTCTTACCAGAACAAGCCATGCAGAAGTTGATAAGGAGAAAGTTGTCCGATACCTTAATGGGTTAAGGCGAAGCATTCAGGAGGAGCTGAATCTAGTTCGAATGAATAGTATTGAAGAGGCATACCAGTTTGCCCTAAAAGTAGAGGAAAAGTTGAAGAAGAAGTTTGAGAGCAGACAAAACAGAAGAGGTCGCGGTGGACGATTTGGTTGACGGTCATATGGTGGCCGAAATGAAGATCTAAAAAAGAAGGATGAGGCCAGTAGCAGTCAGAATCAGCGAGAAAATAATTCTAATCACTTCCAGGATCAGAATAATAGAGACCAGAGAAGAAGAGGAAGAGGACAAGGACCTGGAAGAGGTGGCTTCCGTGGAACATGTTTTCACTGTAGAGAAGAAGGTCATAGGGCATTTGAATGTCCTCAGCACCAAGGCCGAACAGACAGGAGAAATGAAAGCCAGGCCAGAGTTGCACATGTAGATGAAAATGTCAGATCATCAGATTCTGAAGATGCTAAAGGAGGAGAAATGTTGATTAACAGAAGAGTCCTGTTGGGTGGTGAGAATGAACCTGAGCAAAGGAGGAGCCTGTTTCGCACGAGGTGCAAGTGTGAAGGTAAATGTTGTGATGTGATTATTGATAGTGGAAGCACTGACAATTTGGTGTTAGAAGAGATGGTGACAAAGTTGAAGCTCAAGAGACAGAAACACCCACATCCATATCAGATTGCCTGGGTACAAGATGACCACAAGGTCAAGGTCAATGAACAATGCCTAGTGAAGTTCAAGGTTGGCAGATACCAAGATGAGGTATTGTGTGATATCATATCTATGGATGCATATCACATGTTGTTGGATAGACCATGACAGTTTGACAGATGTGTTGTACATGATGGTCATGCGAATACCTATTCCTTGACAAAGGATGGAGTGCGACATAAGCTAAAACCATTGAAAGAGATTGAAGAAAAGGTATGTGGTAATGCAAGGATCACTTTTTTTGATGGAAGAAATTTTCTAGATGGTATGAGGCATGAGCATGTATATTTTGCTTTAATTTAAAAAGCTTGTAAAGAGGAAGTAGAAGATGTTCCTGTAGAAGTTGTAGATTTGTTGAATGAGTTTCAAGATATTCTATCCGATAACGTGCCTGATGGATTACCACCAATCAAGAAGATAAGTCATCATATGGACTTGATCCCACGAGTGAGTTTTCCGAATAAGGCAGCACATAGAATGACACTTGCAGAAAGTGAGGAGTTAAACAGACAAGTACATGAGTTGTTATAGAAAGGATTGATCCGTGAGAGTCTGAGTCCCTGTGTTGTACCAGTGGTATTAGCACCAAAGAAGAATGGAGAATGGAGGATGTGTATAGATTCTAGGACAATAAATAAGATTACAATCAAGTACAAGTTTTCATTGCCACGAATGGATGATATTATAGATTATTTGAGTGGAGCTGTGTATTTCTCAAAGATAGATCTGAAGAGTGGATATCACCAGATTCAGATCAGAGAAGGAGATGAATGGAAGACTGCCTTCAAGACAAAGGAAGGACTATATGAGTGGTTAGTCATGCCTTTTGGGCTAACCAATACACTGAGCACTTTCATGCGGCTCATGAACGAGGTTCTGAAAGAATTTATGGGTAAATTTGTCATTGTTTACCTAGATGATATTTTGATCTTTAGTAAGACATTGGATGAGCATATGATGCATATTCGTATGGTATTTAAGAAGTTGAGAGAAGAGAAATTGTTGATTAATTTGAAGAAGTGCAGTTTTGTGAAGAAAGAGTTAGTGTATTTAGGATTTGTAGTTTCAGCACAAGGTCTGAAAATAGACCCAGATAAGGTACAAGCTATTCTTGAATGGCCTACTCCAAAAAATGCTATTGAGGTAAGATCTGTTCATGGTCTAGCTAGTTTTTACAGAAAGTTTATCAAAAATTTTAGTAGTATTTGTGGACCCTTGACTGAAACAATGAGAGGGGATAGAAAAGAATTTAAGTGGACTAATGGGGCACAAAAGAGTTTTCAATTGTTGAAATAAAAAGTTACAGAACAACCTATTTTAGCACTTCCAGATTTTAATAAGGTGTTTCAAGTAGATTGTGATGCTAGTGGTACTGCAATAGGAGCTGTTATGAGCCAAGAAGGTAAACTTGTTGCTTATTTCAGTGAAAAGTTAAATGGTGCCAAGAGGAAATATTCTGTTTATGATCAGAAATTTTATGATATAGTTCAGGCATTAAAGAAGTGGAGACATTATCGGCTTCCTAAGGAGTTTTTTTTGTATACTGATCATCAAGCTTTGCAATATTTGAATAGTCAAAGAAAATTGAATCAAAGGCATTTGAAATGGGTTGAGTTTTTGCAGAGTTATACATTTGTTTTGAAACACAGAAATGAAAAGTCTAACAGGGTTGCAGATGCTCTTAGCAGAAGGCAACTATTGCTGACAGAAATGCAGATTGAAGTGGTTGGGTTCAAAGAACTCAACAGCTTGTATCCAAAGGATCCTGATTTTGGTGAAGCTTGAAAAGCTTGTACAGAACCTGTTACTCTAGATAGGACGAAATGGTTGGATTTCATCATCTAAGATGATATGCTATTCAGAGGGAGTCAGTTGTGCATTCCATGAAGTTATATTAGGGAGAATCTCATCAAGGAGAAGCATAGCAGAGGATTGGCTGGACATTTTGGTCGTGATAAAACCGTTGGTTTGGTTAGTGAGAATTATTATTGGCCACAGTTGCAGCAAGATGTGAAGAAGTTTGTACAGAGTTGTAGAGTATGTCAGATGGTGAAAGGAGTGAAGCAGAATACAGGGTTGTATCAGCCATTACCTATACCAGAGAAGCCTTGGGAGGATATCAACATGGACTTTGTTCTTGGTTTACTGAAGACTCAGCGGAGACATGATTCAATTTTTGTGGTAGTTGACAGATTTTCAAAGATGACACATTTCATTCCCTACAAGAAGACTAATGATGCTATTCATGTAGCAGAATTTTTTTTCAGAGAAGTAGTGAGACTTCATGGTTTGCCAAAGACCATAGTTTCAAATCGGGACACAAAGTTTGTTGGATATTTCTGGCATACATTGTGGAAGAAGTTGAAGACAAATTTGAAGTTAGTTCATCACATCATCCATAGACTGATGGACAGACGGAGGTGGTGAATAGGAGTTTGGAAAATTTGCTGAGGTGTTTGGTTGGAGATAAGCCAACAGGATGGGATTTGATTTTACCATAGGCGGAATTTGTATACAATAATTCTGTCAACAGGAGCACTAGTAAATCACTATTCCAGATTGTTTATGGAAGTAGTCCAAGAAATGCATCTGAATTGAGGAAGATAGATAAAGGAGAAATAAGTAGTGTTGAAGCTGAAGATTTTGCAAAACACTTGAAGAACATCCATGGGGAGGTGAGGAAGCATATTACCAAGATGAACGCACAGTATAAGGCTAAGGCAGATGAGAAAATGAGGTATAAGGAATTTCAGGTTAGAGATGAAGTCATGGTTCATTTGCGGAAGGAGCGGTTTTCAGTTGGTACATATAACAAGCTGAAGATGAAGAAGTTTGGACCATTTAAGATACTGAAGAAACATGATTCAGGAAATGCATATGAGGTAGAATTGCCTACTGAGATAAATATTTCACCAGTGTTTAACATTTCAGATTTGACAGAGTATCATGAAGGGGGTGTTGAAGATGAGATCATAGCAGCACAGTGGAGTATTCCAGCAACTAGTTCAGACACTAAGAAGATCGAAGATATACTGGACAGTCGTGTTGGTAGAAGCACAAGGAACAGGACATATGAAGAATATCTGGTCAAGTGGAAAGGATGACCTGTTGAAGATTCATCATGGCTGACAAAGGAGGAGGTTAGCTGTCTTAGTTTTCCTCTGCACACTTGAGTCGTGACAGGGTCACTTCTCAAATTACCTTGGGTGTCTGATGCAGGAGCATCCTGGGTGTAAGAGCAATCTTGCATCACCCAAAAATATTTTTGTTTTTATATTCAATAAGGGTTATTTTTTGCAGAGCTGCTTTTTATGGAAAGTTACTATTTTTGGTAATTTTTGTATGTGCTCAGAATGATCTGATTTCTTTCTTGGAGGTTCATTTTGGTCATATAAGTCTTCCAGTAAAGTTTCATTGCTAGATCAAGTGTATATTGGAAGATATTGAAGATTTTCGGTATTGGCAGCAGGGTACAAAAACTTTGAACTCAGTTTTGAAGGCTTTAGAGGCCCTGAATGAGGTCAAAAATTTGGGTGATGGGTGCTTGCATGAGTCTAGCCTGTAGAGCGCTTCATGGCGTTTCTAAAATGGGGTTATAATAGCCGAGCGGGTCAACGGGTGATGACTTATGGTCTTCGGAAGTTAGGCCACTTAAAATGGGAGAAAATAATTTTCTTCAAAATTTCTGTTTGGGTTTCAAAGGTTATCTTGAGCCGACTATGATGTAATAAAATGTAAAATAAAATAATTTTAAGTTTGGTTGGCCTTATTGGCTAAAATTCTGGAACCTTCCCAGGCGGTGGAAAATTGCCTATATAAGGAAGGCTGTATTATTGTCTTAGGCAGTTCAGAATAGTTCTGGGTAGTAGATCTGGGTAATAATTCGAAGCTTTGTCCTACAGAATATTGTAAGGGAATGCGCATGTGGCTTTGCATATTGTAATTCTGAAAGTTTGTAATTCCACATTTGTGGAGATAATAAGAAGCCAATTTTCTATTCTTGCAAATTGTTATGGTTTCTCTGTTTCTGTTATGTGTTTGTGGTATTAAGGGGAGCACCCTTCATCAAGTTGTATCAGAGTAGGAGTTCTTGAGTGTGTAAATAGATCGTCGACTGTGAGGTAGTTTAAATCAAGACCATGGTTAGGGTTTCAACGCGCATCGTGAAAATGCCTCCACGAAGAAAACGTGGCGGAAGAGCTGGTGCTGTGACACCTAAGGTTAGAGAGCTGCAGAGACAAGTGCGAGTATTGAAAGAAGAGATTCGCAGAGGAATGAATCTTAATGTCAGAGACAAAAGCGAGATGAAGCCGAAGAAGAATATCAAGAAGGAGAAGTTGAAATTGTGAACCAGGAGGAAGAAAGATTTTTTCGGGCGATTTCTAAGATTGGAAAAAGACCTAAGATTGAGGTTCCTACATTTTCTGAAAATCTTAACCCGGAGGAATTGATCGACTGGATCAATGAATGCGAAGAATAGTTTGAGTATGAAGATGTTGAGGATCCTGATAGTGTCAAATTTGCGAAGGCCAGATTGAAAGGTCATGCGAAGATATGGTGGCAAGAGATTCAGTTGGAGCGAAATAGAAGGGGAAAGGAAAAAATCACGAGATGGGATCGAATGGTGGATAAATTGAAGCGACAGTTTATTCCTGTTGATTATGAGCTTGACCTACTAAAGAAAATGTAGAGCTTGAAGCAAGAAGGAAGATCTGTTCAGGAGTATACAGAGGAGTTCTATCGACTTTTCACCAGAATAGGCCATGCAGAAGCTGATAAGGAGAAAGTTGCCCAATACCTTAATGGGTTAAGGCCAAGCATTCAAGAGGAGCTGAATCTAGTTTGAATGAACAGTATTGAAGAGGCATACCAGTTTGCCCTAAAAGTAGAGAAAAATTTGAACAAGAAGTTTGAGAGCAGACAAAACGGAAGAGGTCGCGGTGGACGATCTGGTAGACGGTCATATGGTGGCCGAAATGAAGATCTGAAAAAGAAGGATGAGGCCAGTAGGAGTCAGAATCATCGAGGAAATAATTCCAATCGCTTCCAGGATCAGAATAATAGAGACTAGAGAGGAAGAGGAAAAGGACAAGGATCTGGAAGAGGTGGCTTCCGTGGAACATGTTTTCACTGTAGAGAAGAAGGTCATAGGGCATTTGAATGTCCTCAGCGCCAAGGTAGAACAGACAGGAGAAATGAAGACCAGGCCAGAGTTGCACATGTAGATGAAGATGCCAGATCATCAAATTCTGAAGATGCTGAAAGAGGAGAAACATTGATTAAAAGAAGAGTCCTGTTGAGTGGTGAGAATGAAGCTAAGCAAAGGAGGAGCCTGTTTCGTACCAGGTGCAAGTGTGAAGGTAAATGTTGTGATGTGATTATTGATAATGGAAGCACTGACAATTTGGTGTCAGAAGAGATGGTGACAAAGTTCAAGCTCAAGAAACAGAAACAGCCACATCCATATCGGATTGCTTGGGTACAGGATGACCACAAGGTCATGGTCAATGAACAATGCCTAGTGAAGTTCAAGGTTGGCGGATACCAAGATGAGGTATTGTGTGATATCATATCTATGGATGCATGTCACAAGTTGTTGGGTAGACCATGGCAGTTTGACAGATGTGCTGTACATGATAGTCATGCGAATACCTATTCCTTGACAAAGGATGGAGTGTGACATAAGCTAAAACCATTGAAGGAGATTGAAGAAAAGATATATGGTAATGCAAGGATCACTTTTGTTGATGGAAGAAATTTTTTAGATGGTATGAGGCATGAGCATGTATGTTTTGCTTTAATTCCAAAAGCTGGTAAAGAGGAAGTAGAAGATGTTCTTGTAGAAGTTGTAGATTTGTTGAATGAGTTTCAGGATATTGTATCTGATAACGTGCCTGATGGATTACCACCAGTCAGGAAGATCAGTCATCAAATGGACTTGATCCCAAGAGCAAGTTTTCCAAATAAGGCAGCACATAGAATGACACCTGCAGAAAGTGAGGAGTTGAACAGACAAGTACATGAGTTGTTACAGAAAGGATTGATCCGTGAGAGTTTGAGTCCTTGTGCTGTACCAGTGGTAGTAGCACCAAAGAAGAATGGAGAATGGAGGATGTGTATAGATTCTAGGGAAATAAACAAGATTACAATCAAGTACAGGTTTCCATTGTCACAAATAGATGATATTATGGATTGTTTGAGTGGAGCTGTGTATTTCTCAAAGATAGATCTAAAGAGTGGATATCACCAGATTCGGATCAGAGAAAGAGATGAATGGATGACTGCCTTCAAGACAAAGGAAGGACTATATGAGTGGTTAGTCATGCCTTTTGAGCTAACCAATGCACCGAGCACTTTCATGCGGCTCATGAACGAGGTTCTGAAAAAAATTTTGGGTAAGTTTGTCATTGTTTACCTAGATGATATTTTGATCTTTAGTAAGACATTGGATGAGCATATGATGCATATTCGTATGGTATTTGAGAAGTTGAGAGAAGAAAATTTGTTGATTAATTTGAAGAAGTGCAGTTTTGTGAAGAAAGAGTTAGTGTATTTGGGATTTGTAGTTTCAGCAGAAGGTCTGAAAATGGACTCAGAGAAGGTACAGGCTATTCTTGAATGGCCTACTCCAAGGAATGTTACTGAGGTAAGATCTTTTCATGGTCTAGCTAATTTTTACAGAAAGTTTATCAAAAAATTTAGTAGTATTTGTGGACCCTTGACTGAAACAATGAGAGGGGATAGAAAAGAATTTAAGTGGACTAATGGGGCAGAAAAGAGTTTTCAATTGTTGAAACAAAAAGTTACAGAACAACCTATTTTAGCACTTCCAAATTTTAATAAGGTGTTTCAAGTAGATTGTGATGCTAGTGGTACTGCAATAGGAGCTGTTATGAGCCAAGAAGGTAAACCTGTTGCTTATTTCAGTGAGAAGTTAAATGATGCCAAGAGGAAATATTCTGTTTATGATCAAAAATTTTATGCTATAGTTCAGGCATTAAAGAAGTGGAGACATTATCTGCTTCCTAAGGATTTTGTTTTGTATAATGATCATCAAGCTTTGCAATATTTGAATAGTCAAGAAAAATTGAATCAAAGGCATTTGAAATGGGTTGAGTTTTTGCAGAGTTATACATTTGTTTTGAAACACAAAAGTGGAAAGTCTAACAGGGTTGCAGATGCTCTTAGCAAAAGGCAACTATTACTGACAGAAATGCAGATTGAAGTGGTTAGGTTCAAGGAACTCAAGAGCTTGTATCCAGAGGATTCTGATTTTGGTGAAGCTTGGAAAGCTTGTACAGAACCTGTTACTTTAGACAAGATGAAATGGTTGGATTTCATCATCCAGGATGATATGCTATTCAGAGGGAGTCAGTTGTGCATTCCAAAAAGTTTTATGAGGGAGAATTTCATCAAGGAGAAGCATAGCGGAGGATTGGCTAGACATTTTGTTCGTGATAAAACCGTTGGTTTTGTTAGTGAGAATTATTATTGGCCACAGTTGCAGCAGGATGTGAAGAAGTTTTTACAGAGTTGTAGAGTATGTCAGATGGCGAAAGGAGTGAAGCAGAATACAGGGTTGTATCAGCCATTACCTGTACCAGAGAAGCCTTGGGAGGATATCAGCATGGACTTTATTCTTAGTTTACCGAGGACTCAACGGGGACATGATTCAATTTTTATGGTGGTTGACAGATTTTCAAAGATGGCACATTTCATTCCCTGCAAGAAGACTAATGATGCTGTTCATGTAGCAGAATTTTTTTTCAGAGAAGTAGTGAGACTTCATGGTTTGCCAAAGACCATAGTTTCAGATCGGGACACTAAGTTTGTTGGATATTTCTGGCGTACGTTGTGGAAGAAGTTGAAGATAGATTTAAAGTTTAGTTCATCACATCATCCACAGACTAATGGACGGACGGAGGTGGTGAATAGGAGTTTGAGAAATTTGCTAAGGTGTTTGGTTGGAGATAAGCCAACAGGATGGGATTTGATTTTACCACAGGCGGAATTTGCATACAATAATTCTGTCAACAGGAGCACTGGTAAATCACCATTCCAGATTATATATGGAAGTAGTCCAAGAAATGCATCTGAATTGAGGAAGATAGATAAAGGAGAAATAAGTAGTGCTAAAGCTGAGGATTTTGCAGAACACTTGAAGAACATCCATGGGGAGGTGAGGAAGCATATTACCAAGATGAACACACAGTATAAGGCTAAGGCAGATGAGAAAATGAGGTATAAAGAATTTTAGGTTGGTGATGAAGTCATGGTTCATTTGCAGAAGGAGCGGTTTCCAGTTGGTACATATAACAAGCTGAAGATGAAGAAGTTTGGACCATGTAAGATACTGAAGAAACATGATTTAGGAAACGCATATGAGGTAGAATTTCCTACTGAGCTAAATATTTCACCAGTGTTTAACATTTCAGATTTGACAGAGTATCATGAAGGGGGTGTTGAAGATGAGATCACAGCAGCAGAGTGGAGTATTCCAACAACTAGTTCAGACACTAAGAAGATCGAAGATATACTAGACAGTCGTGTTTGTAGAAGCACAAGGAACAGGACATATGAAGAATATCTGGTCAAGTGAAAAGGATGACCTGTTGAAGATTCATCATGGCTGACAAAGGAGGAGGTTAGCCGTCTTGGTTTTCCTCTGCACACCTGAGTCGTGACAGGGTCACTTCTCAAATTACCTTGGGTGTCTGATGCAGGAGCATCCTGGGTGTAAGAGCAATCTTGCATCACCCAAAAAAATTGTTGTTTTTATATTCAATAAGGGTTATTTTGTGCAGAGCTGCTCTTTATGGAAAGTTACTATTTTTGGTAATTTTTGTATGTGCTCAGAATGATCTGATTTCTTTCTTGGAGGTTCATTTTGGTCATATAAGTCTGCCAGTAAAGTTTCATTGCTAGATCAAGTGTATATTGGAAGATATTGAAGATTTTCGGTATTGGCAGCAAGGTACAGAAACTTTGAACTCAGTTTTGAAGGCTTTAGAGGCCCCGGATGAGGTTGAAAATATGGGTGATAGGCGCTTGCCCAAGGCAAGCCTGTAGAGCGCTTCGTGACATTTCTGAAATGGGGTTATAATAGCCGAGCGGTTCAACGGGTGATGACTTATGGTCTTCGGAAGTTGGGCCACCTGAAATGGCGAAAAATAATTTTCTTCAAAATTTTTGTTCGGGTTTCAAAGGTTATCTTGAGCCGACTATGATGTAATAAAATGTAAAATAAAATAATTCTAAGTTTGGTCGGCCTTATTGGCTAAAATTCTGGAACCTTCCCAGGCGGTGGAAAATTGCCTATATAAGGAAGGCTGTATTATTGTCTTAGGCAATTTAGAATAGTTCTGGGTAGTAGATCTGGGTAATAATTCGAGGCTTTGTCCTACAGAATATTATAAGGGAATGCCCATGTGGCTTTGCATATTGTAATTCTGAAAGTTTCTAATTCCACATTTGTGGAGATAATAAGAAGCCAATTTTCTATTCTTGCAAATTGTTGTGGTTTCTCTGTTTCTGTTATGTGTTTGTGGTATTAAGGGGAGCACCCTTCATCAAGCTCACTACTCAAAGGGGCAAAGGCTACAACTTTCTTAATAACAGATACATGCTATATCTGGATCTTGGTGAACTATGCTTTGACTTACTATCTGGATCAGTTCCAATTTATAGCACAAATACTTTACTTGGTCACATAGACCTTCTTCTGATGGCTCAACACTTCGCACACTCTATTCTACTTTGCTTAATCAACCATGAACCACACTCCAGCAATCACAAATGACTGCCTATAATTATCTTTCCTCTAAATGATATAATCAAGTCAGCCTATTAGAACCACCTTGAAATCATAATAGAGAAACCATAACAAACTTCAACAAACATTATGTCAGCTCTATTATGCACGCAACATATTCTGGGACCTGTCCAATTAAGATAATTGTAGACGCACGCTACACACTGTCGGCTCTACCAAAACAACTAGAACTTTCTCTACAAGCTAAATTAACTCATGTGCTCTTAACCAAACATCAATAACTCATCTCTAAGCTTAACTCCAAGGGCGCATATTCTAAAGATAGGCACAACTCAAGAACCAATAAAATCTCTATCGGCTCTACTGAACAAACACAAGAAACTGATACTAGTGAATAGTGACTGCATAACTTCACTTGTGTTCATCATCAGACCATGCGTTCATGAACTTAACATCACTAACATGTCTTCAACATATATCCTAGGGTGCATGCCCATAAGACAACTGTACAGACAACCATACACAAAACACTACCTGTAGCTCTATCAGGAACACTGTTGACACAAGCTGCTATGTAATTGTCTGTACTAATAGTTAACCTCTACGCCCATGATATCATGCAAATATCATGTCCATGCATCATATACTAAAAGATTACTTCATAAGAATTCCACGCATGCTAATTTCCATATATTGTCATCAATGACAAACATACAGTCAGTACTGGCCTACTGGCAAATCTCCAACAATCTCCCCCTTTGGCATTGATGGCAACATGTGGAATGAAAAACTACCACCAACCCAAATGAACATTTCTTTTATAACATTCTTCATTTCCTCTTCAAAACTCCCCCAAACATGAATCCTCCATCTCCTGCATTATAACTGAATACTGCTCCCCCTTAAAATATTGCTCCTTCTATTTTTCATGACTCTGTATACCACTTCCCCTTTGACATCAATGACAAAGGGTGCCATTCATTTTAAGCACCGGTACTACTCTTGAGGTAGAGTAGTCAACCTTCTATCAATCCCCAAGGACTGATGGCATTCCTGCTTCCTTCTAAGCAGAATCAGGGAAGGGAATTACTCCCAACTTCCCCCTGAGATACTCAAAAGTATCCTTAGGCAAGGGCTTTGTTAATATGTCTGCCAACTATTCCTTAGTATTCACATAGTCCAGCTTAACTTCTTTCTCTACTACTTTCTCTCTTAGGAAGTGATACTTGATCTCAATGTGCTTTGTCTTTGCATGCATCATAGGGTTCTTCAACATATTGATAGTTCTGGTGTTATCACAGTGAATAACAATAGGATTATCAATCTGAATTCCAAAATTTTTTATCATCTGCTTGATCCAAACAATTGTAGAACAATTCAAAGCTGCTACAACATACTCCACTTCTGTTGTTGACTGAAAAATACAATTTTGTTTCTTGCTTGTCCAAGTAACAAGTCTATCACCAAGAAACACTGCTCCTCCTGATGTACTCTTTCTGTCATCAACACATCCTACCCAATCTGCATTAGTGTACACATGAAGCTCAACATTTTCTAAATTGGGATACCATAGACCATAGTCTATAGTGCCTTGTAAGTATCTGAATATCGTTTTTACTGCCATGAGGTGACTTTGTTTAGGCTCTGTTGCAAATCTTCCAACTATGCAAATTGCATTTGAAATATCAAGTCTAGTCCGAGTAAGATAAATTAGTTTCCCATCATAGACTTGTACAATGTTATATCAACTGTTGGTGATTCATCTTCCTTTCTAATCTTGCATCTAGTAATCATAGGTGTCCCTACTGGCTTGCAATCATCCATCTTGAATTTCTTTAATATTTCTTTCACATACTTAGACTGATTAATGAAAATACCTTTCTCTGTCTGCTACACATTCAATCCTAAAAAGTATTTGATAGAACCAATCATACTCATCTCAAATTCATTTTGCATCTCTTTAGCAAATTCAGCACTCAGTTTGTCATTTCCTCCAAAGATAATGTTATCAACAAATATAGCTACAAGTAACAAACCTTCAAATGTCTCTCTAATGAATAGATTACAATCTACTGCTCCTTTCTTGAATCCAATCTTCGTTAAGTATCCATCTAGTCTCTCATACCATGCTCTAGGGGCTTCCTTAAGTCCATAGAGGGACTTCTTCAATCTACATACCATATCAGGTCTGTCTAATAAGGTGAATCCTTCAAGCTCCTCAATGTATACTTCTTCTTTCATATCTCAATTTAGGAAAGCTAACTTGACATCCATTTGATAAACTTTGAAGTTTTTTACTGTAGCATAAGCTAGGAATAACTTAATAGCTTCTAATCTGCTCATAGGTGCAAATGTGTCTGAATAATCAATGCCTTCTCTTTGCGCATATCTTTTGCATACTAATATTGCTTTGTTTCTTACTACAATACCATCTTCATTCATTTTATTTATGAATATCCACTTTGTACCAATCACATTCTTATCATTAGGTCTTGGGACTAGTTCCCAAGTATCATTCTTAATAATCTGATCAAGTTCTTCTTTCATAGCATCATGCCAACCTAAATTTTTACAAGCATCTTCAACACTTAAAGGTTCAATCTGAGATAGTAAACATACCACATCACTACTAGCTGAGTTCTTTTCTTATGATCTTGTTAGGACTTTGTCACTCTGATCTCCAATGATGTCTTTCTTGGAATGGTTTCTAGATGTAAACTTTGGAGCTTTAGCTATTGTTGACTCATCAGCCTTAGGATTTTCTTCCTCACTAGTCTCAGGGTCATTGAACAACACATAAATGTTGTCAAACATTTCTTCAATAACTATCTCACTAGAAGAGGGTATGGGTTCTTCTTTCTAGTGGGTCTGGGTTCTTCTTCAATAATGGGTGAGTAATCATGATATCTTTCTTGAACCATAAACTTTTCATCAATCTTAACATGAGCACTTTCAATTATCTTTTTCAATCTTAAATTGAAACATCTATAAGCTTTACTTTTAGTAGAGTAACCAAGGAAAATACCTTCATCACTTCTTGCATAAAATTTGTCTATTGCTTCATCTCTCTTGATGTAGCACTTGCTTCCAAAGATTCTGAAGTATTTTACCATGGGAACATTACCAAACCATAGCACATATGGTGTTTTGTCAGCGCTAGGCCTTAAATGAATTCTATTGATGGTGTAGACTATTGTATTAACCGCATCTCTCCAATAGGTGTGGGAAACTTTTCCTTCTATCATAATGGTGCACGCTGTATCAAGAATGATCCTATTCCTTCTCTCTACAATTCTATTCTACTGAGGTGTTCTAGGTGCACTTAACTGTCTTTTTATGCCATATTTTTCATAGTACTTATAAAATCTGTCAGAGGTGAATTCTCCTCCTCTATCCAATCTCAAACATTTTATCTTTAATCTAGATTCATTCTCAACCTTAGCTTTGAATATTTTGAATTTATCAAATGCTTATGACTTATCTTTTAAGAACACAACCCACATCATCTTAGAATAATCATCAACAAATAAAATGAAATACCTTTCACCATAGTGTGATCTTGTTTGAGTTGGTCTACATAGGTCTATATGAATCAGATCCAACTTGTTCTCTGTTGAATTATGCTTGCTCCTAAATGAATTCCTCACATGCTTTCCCATCACACATTCCCTACTTATAGTATCAACTAGCTTTGCTATGCTAGGTAGATCTCTTACTACCTTAACATTGCTTATCTTCACTATATTATCAAAATTGATATGACATAGTCTTTTATGCCACAACCAACTGTCATCAACTTTATCAACAAAACAACTTGCTTCTTAATTGAGTTGAAAAACATTACCTCTTGTCTTTGAGCCTGATGCAATCATAACACCATCCTTGTTGTTAATGATGCATTTTTCATCTTTGAACTCCAACTAATATCCTTTTCCAAGTAACTGTCCAACACTGAGAAGATTATGTTTTAAACCATCAACATAGAGAACATCATCAGTATTGTTCTTTCCATCCAGAGTGATGGCTCCTCTATCAATTATTGGTTTAGGAGTGTTATCTCCAAATCTAACCATACCACCATTGTATTTGTCCAGATGAACAAATCTGCCTTTATCACCTATCATGTGATGTGAACAACCACTATCTATTATCTAGTTTGTCCTTATATCAACTTGGGAAATCAATGCTAGCTCTTGATTTACTTTTTCATCTTTAGGAACTAACTTACTATTCATTTTTTCTACAATAGCAATGAATCCAATTTTTTCTTCACCTGATTCATCATCTGAAACTCCATCTCCAGCAAAGTAACATTCCTTAGAGTACTTAGGCTTGTAATTCTTCTTGAACTTTCTAGCTCTAGTAGGACACTTAGATGCAAAGTGACCGATCTTATTGTATGCACCCTAAAATGGTTGCCTAGACTTTGGGCCCCATTTATTTGATTTATCAAATCTAAATCAGTTTTATCAATAATCAATATTTTCAACATTATCAATTTCTTGATCAAATCTTAATTTTGATCATATATTAAATTTTATCTTATGGGCTAATCATTTATCCTAAGTCTTTATTTGATTAAAAAGAATATTTCCTCCCTTTTTGATTAAATAAAAAGCCCCACTTTTCCTCTTATCCTAAATTACACAAATAAAGCATTATTCCTATTTTACAAAAAGGAAAAAAGCACTTTTGTCTCACATGGACACAAAGTCAATTCCTATTGGAGGATACTTGTGCACACGAATCACTCCTCTTTTAAGCTCCACCGCCGATTAAGTCTTTTTGCCTCTTAATCTCAATGGTCCATTCCTTTGCATTTCTTATAAAAGGAAAGCTCTCTCCTTCATTTGCATCATCACGTTTTATGCTAACCTTATGCTACAGGAATCCTTGAAGACTTTGAAGCTTTTTAGAGATCATTGTTGCATCTTACTTTAGATTTCTTCATTTGCTTCATAGTTTAGTTTACATTCTTGCATAAGTAGTTTCATTTTTCATGGCTTTCATAGCTTAGATTTCCTTTTATGCAATAACATAACCTCACATAGCTTAATAGGAAGGATTTGTAACACTTCTTCTTTCCTTTTCATAGCTTAGTTGCATTGCATTTTCATTTCCATAGACTAGTTTGCATTGCATTGCATTTTCATAGTGATTCTTGAGGATATTGGCACTCTTGCCCTTGTCCTCATTTGAATCTCTCATTGTGTGGTTGACTAGCAAGGTCACAAGTTTGTAGCTCTAGCTGAGAGCAAATACATCATAGTCCCTTGCAACTCCATGCATAGAGAGCTATGAGCCGCTTTGTGAGGCCTCATTCTTGAGCAACCTTGCATATAATAGTTCATAGAAGTGCACCATTTTAGTGTGTACATTTCTGGTGCCCACCGTGGGGCAGAGTAGATAAGCTTTGTCCTTTAGTTTCTTGCATTTTTCATCATTTTTAAAATTATTTTTTGAAAATTTTGCAGTCTTTGGCCTTTTTCTCAGAATATCATGCGACACTTCTCAGGTATATCGCGCGATATACCTTACTATACCAGTGTGACACTTTGATCTAGAGAAAAATTGCCTAGCAGTATTAAGGTATATCACCTGGTGTTGTGCGAAGTATCGTCCGCGTATAGAGAAGTATATCGCCCGAACTGAGGTATATCGCGCGGGTATAGAAAACTATATCGCACGATACTGGTGAAGTTCAAGGTATATCGCCTGATTTGACAGAGACCTGCAGTTCAAGTTTTATCATCTGAATCTGATCATATTTAGTTTGCTGGTTTGCTTTACTGTATTTAGATAGGTCTAACCTGCATCTTTTAGCTTAGGTAAATCAGTTTCTTACAATTATTTTCATTTAGATTTTGAATTTTGCTAACTTTGTGGGTCTAACCAGTTGTGGTTGTAGGTGCCTTTGCTTGAGAAGTTTGCTAAAAAATCGCATGTCAAAGAGGGCTACTAATAGTTTTTGCAGGGCTGCCCAAAAGGCATAAAAATGAAAAAAAATAAAATTTGTGATTTATTTCCTTTCAAGTGTGGCATTCACTAGTTGCATTAGGAATTTTAAAACCTTGTGAAAGGGATTTTGAGGTGGTAGGAGAAGTATGCTCTTCACCTTTAGGTGAATCAGAAAATTTTGACCCATCTTAAGGTTTTGGAAGCAAGGGAGTAATTGAATCTCTTTGTTTGGTGTGTTTGGGAGAAGTTTTTGAGATAGGGGAGTATGCTCTTCACCCTCGTGGTGAACCAAAAACCTTGAACCTCAAAAATTATCCATTCTTTATGTAGTTTAGGATTCTTTAGCGGGCTTGCTCTTGAGCAATCAAGAGGAATGACCCAAGTGGGGACAACCTTGTCATCATTTTTCTTGGTGGCGAGTGATTCCAACTCACTATAATCTCAAGGCTACCGAGGACACAAAACCTTGGTAGACATAACACTTGTCTTCGCTTGATGTGAGTAGCTCATGGGATTACGACCATGGGAAAAATATTGAGCAAGAATGCTTAAGGTACTCTTGCGGCCGCGAGGTCCTAGTCCTTTATGAGGAGCAAGAGGGGTGTTGTGAACGGAAGCCCTTATTAAGAACCATTAGATAGAAGCCACCTTATTTTAGCCTCTTATCTTCTTAGTGCAAGGATTGATCCAAGTGGTTTACCCGGATCACCTTAAGATACTCACCATATGTGTCCCTTTGGTTGTGTCATTTGACACTTCTATGAAAAAGCCAATATCTCTCATGGGTAACCACTTGGTGTGAGGCAAGGGGACATCAAGTTGTGGGCTAAGTTGGTAAGTATTGAGCCTTGACTTTTTAGGATAGACTTGCTTGAATTGTCTTCGGTTGTGTAATGCTAGTGTAAACATTCTCACATACAAACGATCGGTAGCATTCATAAGGTGCTTTTTCAATTCTGATATCACAAGTGTTTGTCTTGGCAAGGTTGCTTTTGCCCTTGTTTCAAGTATTTTGAGACATGTTTGATCCCTCACTGTTTGCAAACCTGCCAAAATTCTGCTGATATTGTGACTGAAATCGAAAACATCAACCCTCAGACCGAAAATTTTGACCAAGTAGACCCAAAAATGCAAATTTTACATAGTTCTAGTCAAGAGTTAAGTAATCTTGCAACAGTATCACGTCCTTTAGAGCAAAGTATCGCACAATACTTCGTAGGTTTGAAAAGTATTACCTGCTTTGAGAAGAAATATCGCGCGATAGTTGGCCCCTGGCAGAGTATCACCCGACCTACCTGGAGTGTATCACCTGACTATTATAAGGTATATCACCTGGCATAAGGTGAAGTATCACGTGGTTATAGGTATATTGCCCCAGTAGCCTAGAGTATATCACCTGGGTAATTTCTATCGTGCTTGCAATTTGGTCAGTTTCAATTGCTATCAGTCAGGTTAGGTCTTAGAGTAGGTTTCTTGCTCTGACGTTTGAGACCTATCTTGGCTCTAAATTTCTAGTTTTAATCCTCCGAGATAGCATCATTTGATTTACGAAATCACTTTGGGAATAATTGTCAAATTAGACGGCCACTCTTGGTGCCAAGGTTCATCTCTAAGATTGTTAGCTACATTCTTGGAAAATTTTAGTGCTCTTATTGTCCAAATCGCTTTCATTTAAATCTCAATTTCAATCATATTTTGGCCTAGTCCAACCTCCTGGTTCAAAAGTGCAAGGGTAGTCACCCTTTGATTTGAAGCACCTCTTTAACAGTGTTGGTAAAGCCCCTTTTCTATCTTCTCATTTCTCTTTGGACAATAGAGGACTTTGATTATCCTAGTTTGGCGCTGACACTTTGAGAGGTCACCTTATCATTGAGAGTATCTTTCTTTCATGTCAGTTACGACAAGGTACCAAGTCAATCAAGGGAAGTGACCCCCTATTGCCTTTAGCCAGTTACCACCCATCAAGACTTGTCAACAGCATAAGGGAAAAGGACCCCTTTTTGATCAATCACCTAAGAGTGAATCTGAAGTTTGTTTTAATCCGAAAGCTAATCCTAGTGAAGTGAGCACCTCTTTTGTACCACTTTCATCAAGTATGGACATGAGTTACACTTTCACTCGACAACAAAGAGAAGCCATGAATCAAACTCTTGAGGATATCTTCCAACGACATAGGAGAGAGTACGGTGGTTCTTCTCATGCTAGTCCACTCGGGTCACCTCCCAATAATGCGAGGTATTTTGATTCTCACCAATGATCTGAGAAACACCATAAGCAAGCTCACTCAGATTCAGGGTCACAACACAAGGACCAGAACAATGAATCTAGTGATCACCACATAAACATAGCTAATGCAATAAGGCATTCGAGACCATCCTCTCCACTTAAAGATACCTCTTGATATGCAAATACGAGATTGAAAAGCATTGAGAGGGAGAAGCAAGCCTATTTGGATGAACAAGCTGCTAAAAAGGAGAAATTTAGATAGCTAGAAGAAGAGGAACGTGCGTTAGTGGACATAAAGAAGAGAGTCGCCCAAGAAGAAGAAGATAGACTCTATGCACAACAACTCCAAAGCCAATTCAATGGGAGGGGAACCAATAGTGGGACCAACTCACCCCCATCTACCCCTTCGCCAAGTCCTAGAAGAATATCAAGGACACCCTCATGATCCCCAAGTCCTAGAGGAAGAAGGGTTTCAAGATATGATCATCATAGGAGACGATCACCTCATAGACATTCAAAGAAACCCTCCCAATGAGCACATCATGGCTCACAACATGGAGGAAGTTATGCCAAATTTGACCATATGGATTTTATGACTATGCAACAAGAACCATCCTTTCAAGCATATATGGAACAATATGTGGAACAAAACAAAGATCAATTCCTAGAAAGCCTTATCAAAAAAGGTGCTAAAGTTCCATATGATTTTGACGTCTACCAAAAGATTAAGAAACAGAATCCTTCAACCAATGAGGTGATCATGCAAATGCAGAAGGATATAGAAAGGATGAGGGCTCCTAAGAGCACGTTTAATTTGGACTCCATATGTCCCAACCTGATTGACAAGAGTGTGGTGTTGGTTGAGTTCCCTGAGAAAGTTGAGTTTCCAACCTATGACAAATATGATGGCGTTGGTGACCCTCATGACCATGTTCGACAGTTCTACATAATGAGCTTTTCTTTTCATCATAAAGACTCCTAATTGATAAGATTATTTCTGAGGAGTCTCAAAGGTCAAGCCATGGAGTGGTTCACCAACCTTACTCCTCCAGTAAAGTCATTTAAAGAACTCATCCAAAGATTTGTTCAGCATTTTGCTTATAATCTATCAAGGTCGGTCATGATGCTTGATTTGTGCAAGCTTAAACAAAATCAAGGAGAACCTTTTGTCACTTTCCTACAAAGATGGAGACGTTTGTGCTCAAAATATCCCAGGACAATTCCTGAGGAGGAAAGAATAGACATCATTGTGAGTAACTTAGTGCCGGAATTAAGGTATGAGGTAAGAAAGATACCATTTAATTCTTTCGATACCATGGTAGAAGTGGCATGTCGCATAGAGGATGTCCTAAAAGAACAAATTTTTTTGGCTAAATCAACTAATAACAACAATGGCCAAAACAACAACAATCATGGTTATAAGGACAAAAAGAACTCCTATTGGAACAAGAATAAATAGGTGGTCAATGACGGAGTTGTTGACTCACCACAACCTAAGAATGAAGGAGTTCTTAATCTCTCCAATGTGGTACAAGCCATGAAGCTGCAAGCGTCCTTAGGACAATAAGAGAATAAATCTAAGTATCAAGGGAAACCCAAGAAGGAAAAGAGACAATTCACCAAACTTGGGGACTCCTATGCTGACATTTTCAAAACACTAATTGCTCATAATTTGGCGCAACCTCAGGATCCTGCCAAGCACCGCATACCCGATCCTAAACCTCATTGGTGGGATGAGAAAGCCTTTTGTGTCTTCCACAATGGAATTGGACATGATATCAAAAAAAATTTTAGGCTTAAACATCTTGTCCAAGACCTCATTGAAAGTGGGCGATTACAAGTTGATGGTTTAACCACTAATGCGGATCATAAGGCTTTTAAGGAACCCTTGCCCAAATATGAAAAAGGGGAGAATTCTAACAACAAGCATGGCAAAGCTGCTATCAACTATGCCTACATCAATGCTGAAAATGTTATTAATATGCTTGAAGCGGCTGATGATAATATCAACATGATGAGAGGGAAAGATCCTTATGGATATGATGTGGATTCAACTCCTATGTCTGATGAAAGACCTGTTGTGGTGCTAAGAGGTCCTCACTCACGAAGAATGCCCCAATCCCTCAATGCTATCACTAGGGGTCAGGCTCAAGCTCCCATTATTATCAGAGGTCCTAGCACTAGCAAGTCTAAGCAGCCCATGTCCAAGGGCGTTCCTCGTAAATCTGCCATTGGTCCTGATTCCAATTATAATCTTATTGACCAATTACAACGTACACCCACGCAGATATCTATTTTTGAACTTTTAGAATTGTTCCCTAAGCACAAGCGTGTCCTTGAGGATGCTTTGCGAGCAGCCAGTGTCCCTAACAACTTAGATATTGATCAATTCTAGAATATGGTCAACCATTTGGCTAGCCCTCATTACCTCACCTTCTCAGAAGAAGATGACAAATCCATCAGTCACCCACATAACTTGGCCTTACACATCGAAGTCATGATTCATAAAACCTGTGTCAGGCATGTATTGATAGATGGGGGTGCGGGGCTCAATATTTGTACCATGAGTTTGCTAAAGGCTCTAGGATATTCTGAAGAATTCATTGACATGAGGAAAAAGATCACAATCAAAGCATATGATGAAGCTGAAAGAAGTTCTAAGGGATTGGTCGTTTTGCCTATCCACATTGGCCCAGTAGAAAAGGACATCTTCAAATTGTTGATGTTGGTCCTTTAGCCTACAACATTTTGCTAGGTAGGCCATGGATTCATGAAATGCAAGCAGTCCCCTCAACGTATCACCAGTGTGTTAAGTTTCCCCACAATGGTGTAGAAATTTGCATACCTGGAGATAGTGCTTTGTCAGTTAATAACATTTTCGCGGGATCACATGTATCTTTGAATAGGGAAGCTGACAGCCCTAGTATTTCCCTTGAACAATGCAAGAAGAAGTTTAAGACCATAGATCTTGGGATGGGAGATTATAAAATCGATTCTTTTGCAAAAATGCCAATCTCTCCTAGGTCTTATGGGAAACCATCACCAAATATGAAACCTTCATCATCCGCAATGACATTATTCGAAAAGTTTTTTGAGTCTTCGATTCCTATTCAGGAAGAGAAAGAGGAAGTTGTTGTAAGGGACTGGATCTATCATGAGGAAAAATACCAACACAATGAGAGCTTTGCTCCTTCACCTAAAGCTTATGGGAGAGGTTATATGTTGGTTAAGAATATGGGTTATCTAGGATATGGTCCCCTTAGCCATAGGTTGGATGCTAAAGCTGAGCCTCTTAACAATGCCCTTTTTGGACGAAAGAATAAGTCAACAGTTGGCTTAGGTTTTGAAAATAAGAAGAAGCAAGGTGTCCCTGTCCCAGCTGTGACGAACAGTGACAGTGATTCAGACTACACACCTGATCTTTCTAATCAACAAGACATGTCTGATGATTGGGTGCCTTCAACAAATATCCTTTGGGGAGATTCAAAAGATTTGATAATTGATGGTCCTACTATCCCAGCTGCAACAGATAGTGCCTATATGAATGCTCGATTGACAATGGAAAATGTTGCTATCCTAGCTGCAACAGATAGTAACAATGCTAGCATTAGAGAAGGGGAAACCTTTCCCAACCTTGAGGCTTCTACATCACGAGGCCCAAATGATGATTCAGACACAGACTCACATGAGTATGAATGGGGCTCACTTTCAGATGCAACAGTTGATTTGGACATGGATGTTGTCCATACTTATAGTACCCAACCCAATGCGGCCAATGAGCTTAGTGTAGGACTAGAGGATTTTACTCCTCAAATTGCCTTAGTGGACGACACTTCGTTTGGTAGGATGAGTCCTAATTTGGGTATCTTAGGAGAGGACTCGATGAATCCCAATTGTATGGTCACCAGAGATAACACCTTTCACATAAATAACATTGAACCAGTCATTGACCTACCCCTTGTTCACTATAACCTAATTGACTGGTCTCAGCACCATCAAGAGCCTAGATTCCTCACTTTTCAGAATGACTATGAACTTGCCTACTATCTGAATGCTCTTGAACCCGTGGCTTCTTCCACTAGTGAGCCGAAAACCAGTATGACAGAGCCTGATATTACGTACCTCAGTCTAAAAATAAAAGAAAAAGAAAGAAAGAAAAATAGGTCTGATGGCGAAAACCACTTTGTGGCGGTATCAGAACCAAAAATAGTAAAAAGAGATGACGTATCTAAGGGTGAAAACCTCTTTGAGGTGCCTAAGGATGGGGTACTTAATAACTTGCTGAGTTATTTTTAGGATAGATCATCAATATTGATTGAGCCAACAAAACCAGTTAATTTGAACACAGAAGAAGCTCCTCAAATAATTCATCTTGCTCAGTCTTTATCAGAAGAAGAAACCAAGGCATATATACAATTCTTACAAAAGAAGAAAATTAATTTTGCATGGACCTATTCAGACATGCCAGGGCTTGACACAAATCTTATAATGCATCACTTATCCATAGCTCCAGGAGTCAAACCAGTGAAACAGAGACTCAGAAAAATGCATCCACATGTAGCTCTCCTTGTCAAAGCGGAATTAGAAAAACTTTTGAGAGCTGGATTCATCAGAGCCATCGATTATGCAGAATGGATCTCAAACATCGTACCAGTTTCCAAACATGATGGGTCCATTCGTGTATGCACAGATTTTAGAGATTTAAACAAAGCATGCCCAAAGGATGATTTTCCACTTCCAAACATTGACATGATAGTGGACATGACAACGGGCTATGAAATATACTCTCTAATGGATGGTTTCTCAGGATATAATCAAATTAAAATAGCTCCCGAAGACCAAGAGGAAATAGCATTCACATGTGCATGGGGAACCTATTGCTGGAACGTCATGCCATTTGGGTTAAAGAATGCAGGAGCAACATACTAATGAGCTATGACCACAATTTTTCATGATATGATGCATAAGAACATGGAAGATTATGTGGATGATACCTTGGCTAAATCAAGAAAAAGAGATGCACACCTTACTGATTTGGAAGTAATTCTAGATCGCATGGAACAATTTCAACTCAGATTGAATCCAAAGAAGTGCGCATTTGGTGTCACCTCAAGCAAACTTTTAGGATTTATAATATCAGCAAAAGGTATAGAGGTTGATCCCGAAAAGGTCCAAGCAATTTTAGACATGCCACCTCCAAGAAACATTAGTCAGATGAGAAGTCTTCAGGGATGACTCCAGTCAATTAGGAGGTTTATCTCATAGCTAGCAGATAGAGCACAACCCTTTAATAAGATGCTGCATAAAGGTGCTTCTTGTGTATGGAATGAGGATTGCCAAAAGAGCCTTGATCAAATAAAATAGTATTTAGCTAATCCTCCAATTTTGATGCCACCTATTCCTGGGAGACCATTGATTTTATACATTTCAGCAACAGAGTCTTCCTTGGGGGCATTGTTGGCTCAATTAGATGATACTGGGAAACAACAGGCCATATACTATATCAGCCGTACTCTAGTCTCCTATGAGATCAATTACAATAACATTGAGAAGTCTTGTCTTGCAGTGGTGTTTGCTTCTCAAAAGTTGCGACACTATATGCTTGCTCATACCATACATTTGGTTGCAAAAATTGATCCTCTTAAATACTTGCTTAGTAAGGCTGCCCTCACAGGTAGACTTGCTAAATGGACAATGGTTTTAACAGAATTTGACATAGAGTACATTGAAAGGAAAGCCATAAAAGGGCAAGCTATAGCTGATCAATTAGCTGATTTCCCAGTTAAGGATAATATGCCTATTCAAGTGGAATTCCCAGATGAACACATCCTGTATATGACTACTCGCACTTGGAAAATATTCTTTGATGGTTCCCACATGCAAAATGAATTAGGTGCTGGAGTATTATTTGTCTCTCCACATGGGTACAATATTCCAAAGTCTTACAAACTTTTATTCCCATGTACGAATAATATTGCAGAATATGAAGCTTTAACCAATGGATTGAGAATGGCTATAGAATGGAACATAATAGAGTTACATGTCTTTGGGGATTCCTAGTTAATCATCAACCAAGTCAATGAGGAGTATCAAACTAAGGATGATAAATTGATACCCTACAAAAAGATGGTTGACTCATTGAAACGTTACTTTACCTTTGTGATGTTTCAACAGATCCCTAGGACAGAGAACAAAGTTGCAGATGCCATGGCCACATTAGCTTCACTTCTTCAGTTGGAGACACATGAATCAAGATTTGAATTCCTGGTGGAATAGCTACACCATCCCATCTTTGACTCGTCTGAAATCCATGTTATTTGTACCATTGTCACACATGAGTCTTCCCGATATGGTGCTATCTATTCATATCTTCGTGATGGCATCATCCCTGACACATTCAACCATTCTGAACACCAAAACCTTATCCGTAATGCCTCTCGCCACACCCTTATCTCTGGTGATTTATATAGGAGGGGTTTAGATGGGATGCTCCTTAGGTGCTTGGAAAAGGAGGAATCCAACCAAGCGTTAGTTGACATCCATGAGGGCATTTGTGGTGGACATTCTAATGGTCTTGCCATGGCCCGAAGGTTTCTTAGGGCGGGATATTATTGGCCCACAATGCAGATAGATGCAGTAGCCTTTGCTAAGTCATGTGAAAAATGTCAGAAACATGGAAACCTGATTCATGCTCTAGGTAGGGAGCTGATCCCTTCTATTTCTCATTGGCCATTTCAGCGCTGGGCCTTTGATCTAGTTGGGCAGATTCATCCCAACTCATCAGGTGGACATAAGTTCATTATTACTGCCACTGATTACTTCACAAAATAGGTGGAAGCTGTGCCACTTTCTGTTGCTTCAGGGAAGACTATCTCTTTGTTCATCTTGAATCATATTATTTGCCAATTTGGAGTGCCTTCTGAGATTATCATTGATAACGGAGGTCAATTCAAGAACAAGGACCTAAAGCATTTATGCAAGAAGTTTAAAATTAAGCAACACTAGTCCTCCATCTATTTTCCACAGGGAAACGGGCAGGTCGAAGCCTCTAATAAAACCATTCTTAAAATTCTTCATAGGACAGTGCACAAGAATGGTAGGGATTGGAACTTGCAAATCAATCCAGCACTATGGGCTTACAAAACAAGCATTCGCACACCTACATGAGCCGTGCCTTTTGCCCTTACCTATGGTGCTGAAGCAATATTACCTTTAGAAGTAGAGATCCCATCACTCAGAGTCTCACTCAAAGGATTGATAACAGATGAGGATTACCGTGCCATGAGGTTACAGGAACTAGAACTTTTAGATGAGAAGCATAAGGCTTCCTTTGATCATATAAGAGTGTATTAGAAGCGTATGTCCAAGGCATTCAACAAGAAGGTTCGCCCTAGATAATTTCAAATAGGTGATCTTGTTTTGCAAGAGAACCCTAAGAACCAACAGAACAGAGAACAAAAGGGTAAGTTTGAACCTAACTGGCTTGGACCATATGTCATCACAGCTGCTTTTGGTACAGGTGCATATTTACTGTCAGATCCAGATGGAGAACAGCTCCCTGATCCCATCAACATTTTGCACCTCAAGAAGTTCTACTCTTAATGCCCATTTTTGTCTGGGGGCATCCTTTGTACCTATTTATGGATCCTGAAAAATACCAAAAAAATTGATATATGATGCTGAAAAAATCCTAAAAAGTATACAAAGTCCTGAAAAAATACAAAAAAAATCAAAAAATCAAAAATTCAAAAAAAAATATAAAAAGTGCCCTGGTGAAAACCTAGAAATAGGCGCCTTGGTAGCAAAAATACAAAAAAATAAAAAAATGACAAAAAAAAAATCCAAGTGGTGAAAACTTGGAAATAGGCGCTACTTGCGGCCTTTGCACCCCTATTTGTTAGCATGCGTCTTCGACACTTAGCCACTTTCCATCATGCCTTGACCTTATTTGACTTGATTTGGAATTGGTCTTTGTCTTTTTCTAGGGGGCATACCTGTTAGCATAGGTCCTTTTGGTGCATTTGTCTCTTGGGGCATTTCACAATCAGGTGTTTTTCAACACCACCCCAAATAGTGTTTTTCAACACTACCCTTGCATCGAGTGTTTCTTAACACTTATCAGATGTCTTACCCAATAGTCTAAGTTTGATGCGATATTTCTCCATTGCAGATGCAATGATCGGAGTCTGACTCTATGACCAACACACACGCACTTAAACAATCAACTCGCTTGAGATATGTTGACTTTATTTTTCTTTGTGTGCTGTCTATGAGGATTTCTTTGATGAGTGGTCTCTCCCTGAGAAGTTTTCGATGATGCATAGCTAAAAGACTGAGGGTATGAGAACATGTTTTATTTCTTTATCTGCTTGTGGGTATATTTTGTTGATCCTAACTGTCATGAGCATTTATGCTGGTCTTACTTGACACTATGGATTGACAAGGTATTATCCTTGACTGTTTTGCGAGTGCATGCTTCTAGTTATCCTAACTTTCATGTGTCTTGATACAAGCATAATCTTGCTATATCAAACTTAGGTAATCTCACTGCATTAGTCATCTGGACCTACATGTCTTTGATGCCTAGGTGAGATTTCCACATTTCTATCTGATAAAGATCATATTCATATCCACATAGTTATGCTAGTGTGCATTGTATGATCTTACGACGCTACCAATAATGCTTGATGATGATAATTAGATGTCTATAGGCATTGTGACCTTGCAAGTCAACCACTTTCATAGTAGCTTGCATTCTTAAGTTCATCATTGTTTAGTTTTTGCATCTTGCATATGGAGAGAGCTCTCCTTTTTATCATCTACGGACTAGTTGGTCAACTGTGCTCATTTTCTGATTCTTCTTGATCATATCTTTCATTTCTGGTCTTTCATATCACATCATTTTCTATCCATTTTCGGACTCGAAATCAAAATCTGAGTCACGTTTCCAAGCTTTCTCATTCTTCTACGCAGTTGACTAACCTTTTGAGGCATAATTCTTCGATCTTGGATGGAATTTCTTCCTTTCCATGTCTTTCAAACTTCTAGTCTTTCATTCACCCCTTTCGCTTCCTCTCTGAGGTTTGACTTAATCTTTATCCTATATCTTTTTCAGTCAAACCTCGTCAACCTGGGGCATATCTTCACTGTTTGATGGTTATCCTATCATGCTCCATCCTTTGATTATGATTTATTGTGACTTGATCAGGTTTATCAATTTGTTGTCTCTCCTCTACCTGATTTTGATTTCAATTCTGAGGGGGCAGTATTTATGGGATCCTCATCCCCAATTCTTTGATTCTCTTGATTCAGACATCTTTTGTGAGCTTTTTCTCAAATTTGAGATTCTTATCTCTTACTTTGAATGTGATCCTAAATCGACCTCATGTTCAAAGGCCTTTGTCTATGTCTGTTCGGAGGTGATCTCGAATTGACCTCACATCTGAGTTGTCTTGTGATCCCAGATCAATCTCACATTTCAATTCTTCTTTGACTGCATGTGTTCCCAGATCGATCACACATTAGTCAAAGAGGGGAAAATGTATGCACCCTAAAATGGTCGCCTAGACTTTGGGCCCCATTTATTTGATTTATCAAACCTGAATCAATTTTATCAATAATCAATATTTTCAACATTATCAATTTTTTGATCAAATCTTAATTTCGATCATATATTGGATTTTATCCTATGGGCTAATCATTTATCCTAAGTCTTTATTTGATTAAAAGGAATATTTCCTCCTCTTTTGATTAAATAAAAAACTCCACTTTTCCTCTTATCCTAAGTTGCACAAATAAAGCATTATTCCTATTTTACAAAAAGGAAAAAAGCACTTTTGTCTCACATGGACACAAAGTCAATTCCTATTGGAGGATACTTGTGCACACGGATCACTCCTCTTTTAAGCTCCACCACCGATTAAGTCTTTTTGCCTCTTAATCTCAATGGCCCATTCCTTTGCATTTCTTATAAAAGGAAAGCTCTCTCCTTCATTTGCATCATCACGTTTTATGCTAACCTTATGCTGCAGGAATCCTTGAAGACTTTGAAGCTTTTTAGAGATCATTGTTGCATCTTACTTTAGATTTCTTCATTTGCTTCATAGTTTAGTTTACATTCTTGCATAAGTAGTTTCATTTTTCATGGCTTTCATAGCTTAGATTTCCTTTTATGCAATAACATAACCTCACATAGCTTAATAGGAAGGATTTGTAACACTTGTTCTTTCCATTTCATAGCTTAGTTGCATTGCATTTTCATTTCCATAGACTAGTTTGCATTGCATTGCATTTTCATAGTGATTCTTGAGGATATTGGCACTCTTGCCCTTGTCCTCATTTGAATCTCTCGTTGTGTGGTTGACTAGCAAGGTCACAAGCTTGTAGCTCTAGCTGAGAGCAAATACACCATAGTCCCTTGCAACTCCATGCATAGAGAGCTATGAGCTGCTTTGTGAGGCCTCATTCTTGAGCAGCCTTGCATGTAATGGTTCATAGAAGTGCACCATTTTAGTGTGTACACTTATTACATGAAAAGCACTTAAAAGGCAATTGACCTTCATATTTTTCTTTTCCTTTCTTTTCTCTTTTAGCAACCATAGCAATAAAATCATCTAGAGTTTTCTCTTCATCATCATCATCAAAATTACTAGAAGTGTTTGCAGATTTCTTACCATGAATTGTTGCTTTGAAGGTTGTCTCACTTCTAGGTTCTATCTTCAATCTTGAAATCTCAAAAGCTGGGATTTTGTTGATCAAGGTCTCTCTCTTGAAATTAGATGTAAGCTGCATGGTCTCATCAAGGATATTGATCTTGCTTTCATATTCTAGAGTGAGAGTAGTCATCAACTTGTCCATAATATCTTCCTCTAAGATCTCTCCACCATTGTTCCTGATTCCAACAACTGCTTCATTGATCCTTTGATTATAAGCTCTGATGTTTTCTTTAGGCAACATCTCTAATGCATTGTATCTTTTCTTCCAAGTCTTTATGTGTGCATCCTTTTCTTGTTTGTCTCCTTCAAATATGTATGCTAGGTACTTCCATATCTTGTTGGCAATGTCTACCTTCTTTATCTCTGAAAACTCACTATCTGATAGTGCACTGATAAGGGCTTCTTTGGCAATAGCATTCTGATGAAACAAATCCTTTTGTGTTTCAATAGCATCATCCTTTCCAAGGTCTTCTAGGGTAGGGATCTTGGCTGCTTTGATAGTTACATTAAAAAATTCATATCCAATGCATTGAAGATGAGTCACCATCTTGTTCTTCCAATCAAGATAATTCTCTCCATCAAACTTAGAGGACTCTCTTTCCTGAAGTATGCCATCTAATCAACCTCAAGCTATTAAACTTTCTCTTCGAGGCACTTGGCTCTGATACCAATTGTTAGGAATAGTCCCAAGAGATAACTAAGAGGGGGGAGGGGGGTAAATCAGTTATCTACAAGATTCAATTCTTTATCCAATTAAGTATACTTAAACATAAAGCATAAACACAATGAAAGAACACATGAACACAACACCAATATTTTGGTTATAGGGAAATCCAAATAGGTAAAAACCCCGATGAGACTTGATACCCACTAATATTCTGTACTAGTGTATAATGATCCTTGTTAGAAGATCCTTTACCTTGTTAGAAGCAGCTTTACAATATATGAAGTACAGTAGACTTGGTCAAGGGTTGGACCCTGTTAGGAGTCTTTTACAATTGTCCCTATTAGGGGAGAGGACGCACTGTCCGAGAGCTCATTGCTTAAAGGGGCGAAGGCTACAACCTTCTGAATAACAGATATACATTATATCTGGATCTTGGTGAACTGCAATTTGACCTGCTGTCTAGATTAGTTCCAATGTATAGCACAAATACTTTACTTGGTCACATAGACCTTCTTCTGATGGCTCAACACTTCGCACACTCTGCTCTACTTTGCTTAATCAACCATGAACCACACTCTAGCAATCACAAATGACTGCCTATAATTATCTTTCCTCTAAATGATATAATCAAGTCGGCCTATTAAAACCACCTTGAAATCATAATAGAGAAACCATAACAAACTCCAACAAACATTTTGTTGGCTCTATTATGCATGCAACATATTCTGGGACCTGTCCAATTAAGGTAATTGTAGACGCACGCTACACACTGTCAGCTCTACCAAAATAATTGGAACTTTCTCTACAAGCTAAATTAACTCATGCGCTCTTAACCAAACATCAATAACTCATCTCTAAGCTTAACTCCAAGGGCACATACCCTAAAGATAGGCGCGACTCAAGAACCAATAAAATCTATGTCGGCTCTGCTAAACAAACACAGGAAACTACTACTGGCGAATAGCGACTGCATAACTTCACTTGTGTTCATCATCAGACCATGTGTTCATGAACTTAACATCACTAACATATCTTTAACATATATCCTAAGGCGCATGCCCATAAGACAACTATACGGACAACCATACACAGAACACTGCCTGTAACTCTGTCAAGAACACTGCTGACACAAGTTGCTATATAATTATCTGTACTAACAGTTAACCTCTACGCCCATGATATCATGCAAATATCATGTCCATGCATCATATATTGAAAGCTTACTTCATAAGACTTCCACGCATGCTACTTTCCATATGTTGTCATCAATGACAAACATACAGTTAGTACTAGCCTGCTGGCAAATCTCCAATACTCCTTTCAACGACAGTGGTATATATTCGACGACTATTTCGACCAAATTTTGTCGAAAGAGAAATGAACATTCTTTGGCATTTCAACAAGAATGCTATACAGTCGACGATGATTTTGACCCTAAGTCATCACAATTTCGACGGACATTGGTCACAGAGATGGAAGGTATGATCGATAATTCTTCCAGGTTGAAGTGATTATTTCGACGACGGGTGAGTCGATAATTCAACCACTATAGACGTCAAAATTATGACGATGGTTTAGTGTGACGTATAATCGACGAAAAAACTTTGATGACAATTATGGTCGTTTGGTCGACCAATTGGTATCGAAAATTTGACTAATCCTCATCGAAAAACAAGCTAAAATTTACTAGTGACATTACAAAATCGGGATGCCATCAGGCTAGATATCTTACCAAAAATTAAATTTTGAAATCTGGATAGATAGAAGTTAGAACAGCCGAGGCTCTCGCAAGTTACAGTTCAAAATCTTCTACTATAGTTCAACAATTGTTTTTAGCTTTCTGTTGCTACGAGTCAATAGGTTTTTAAAAAAGAATTGTTAACAACTTTTCAGTAAATGTATCATTTAAACCAAAATTCCGGAATACATTTATGTTTTATCTTCACATGATATGTAATCTTTTCGATGAATTACACGTGTCACATTTCCGGAACGAGTTTGCAGAAATTTTTTTTGAAACCCACAGTACTTTTGAAATACAACTTCAACCGTTCATCTCTCGCAATCGAACGGTTGTCACAATTTTAAAATATTAATACACACTAATGTATCATTTAAACCAAAATTCTGGAATACGTTTATGTTTTATCTTCACATGATACATAATCTTTTCGATGAATTACACGTGTCACATTTTCGGAATGAGTTTGCAAAAAAGGTTTTTGAAACCCACAGTACTTCTGAAATACAACTTCAATCGTTCATCTCTCGCAATTGAACGGTTGTCACGATTTTAAAATATTAATACACACTAATGTATCATTTAAACCAAAATTTTGGAATACACTTATGTTTTATCTTCACATGATACGTAATCTTTTTGACGAATTATATGTGTCACGTTTCCGGAACGAGTTTGCAGAAAAGGTTTTTGAAACCCACAATACTTCTGAAATACAACTTTAACCGTTCATCTCTCGTAATCCAACGGTTGTCACGATTTTAAAATATTAATTTACACTAATGAATATAATCATTAACTATATTCACTTAGAATTCATTCGACAATACCTTATCCATGAAGTTTGAACTAGTCACCATTACATGATAAAGTTTGGAAACATTTAATTATTACATTAAACAAAAGTGCAACGCAAATTTTTTATATTATATTACACAAAATTTCATTACAATTCAGTGATGCCCATATCTATTAACAGAGGCAAAATTGAAGAAGAAAGTCAGTGATGCATGAGTGTGTGAAATTGGAAAAAAGTTATGACAGGTAACATTACCCAAATTTAATGTCAGTGATAAGACATTTCTTTTATTAACTAAAATTGTGATACATTATCAACCAGTTGTAACTTGTAAGACTTTATGCGTGTAATACATTAAAAATGGTGTAATTTTATATGGATAATTAATTAGGTAAAAAGTTCATACAACTTTGATTAATGGTTATCTTAATTTAGGAATTCTAAGTTTCTTGAATTTTTTACGATAAACAAGAAGGCAATGACATTTTAAATATCCAAATATCAAAATGCAACAATTTTTGGATTAAATTGTGTTTAGTATTTCTAGATTATAATCATATGCATGTATACTCATCGTTTTCTCTTACACATGCACATTTGAATACACATATGCTTCAAGCAAGCGTGCACACACACACACACACACACTCTTGCACGTGCATGAGCACACACGCGCACACACATTTTCATATATTCTCAATCGTTTTCTTTCATTATATTCTATATATCTTTTGCAGCTTTAAGCACTTTTTGTTGTTTACTATTTCTTATTAGTACTTGCCGATAGGCTAGGCAAGTACTATTGCATCCGTTTTTGGATTTCTTTCATTAACTAATGATTAAAAAATCACATTTCTACCTATTAAAATTATTATTTTAATCAAATTTGTTACAAAATTAATAATTTGTATAGTATACATGCACATTTTTTATGTTTATAATTCAACAAAATTAATTTAGAGCTCTTCTATTGGCTTAAAAATTTAACCTCTTATACATGGATTTTGTGGAAGCACTACCTCTATTACAATTTTAGAGGCAATATTATAGGGGCAAATACTTTACCATGCCCTTAAAATAATCCATATTTATTTTTAAAAATGTGTTATAATATAAATGCATGGTTTTGGATATAGATTATTTATTAACTAATGTATATTAAATTGAAAAATAAAATGTGTTATATGTATTATAATTAGATGTTACATATTTAGATTATATAACATAAATTATAATTATAATCTAAATATTAATAAACTTAACTTTTCATTATATATTTATATTAATTAACTTATGAATTAGTGATAATAATATCTATTATTTATAATAAATAATTATAAGTTATATTTTAAAATACTAAATAATATGATTTGACATAAGTTATATGAACTATATTAAATATTATTAAAATTATTCCTTATTCTTAAATTAATATTTTAGAAATAATTTATTTACTAACCAAATTTCTATTTTTAAACTATAGATTATCTTTAAATTTATAATTAAATAATTTTACTCATTAAAATAATTATTCTCATTCTTTATATTTATTATCAGCAAGTACTAGCACTTATTTGTAAATGTACACTTTTACTTCAACATACACACATTCATGTATATGTCGATTTATCTATGTATTTTAAATACTTTATCTCTAGAATTTTTTCTCTATCATTTGGTTTATTAGTTGTTTATTGTTTGTTTATTTAGTTAATTGTGTGTGTGATTAGTAAGTATTGTGTTTTATTTTATTCTGTCTTTTCTTTCTTTCAGGTTTAATTTCTCTAATTAATTATTTATTTGCATATGTATTCTTAGTTACTCATTTCTTAATTATTTATTTATTTATTGGTATTCTCTTTGTTGATTTGTCATTTATTATTTTTTATATTCTTATATTTATACTAATAAGAATATTTATTTATTTATCTATTTGTCATATTATTTTTATTTTAGTTTATATATTTTTGCATTATTGCATTTTTCTCTTTTCTTCTTTATTCTTGCGTTTGGTCTTTGGTTCTCATTTTGCTCATTTTTTAATTATTTTTTGTCTTATCAATTGTCTTTTGTCTATCACCTTATGTACGTTCTCTCTCTCTCCTTCCACCTTTCCCACTCTGTTTAGTTTACTCAAGTCTGCAACTTGATCCATTTTTGTCCATGTGCTCTCTGTTGTTATCTTTATGATGATAGATTACGAAGTGTGATCCAAAACATTTATTTTATTGTAAAAATATTAAACACAATTTAATCCAGAAACTATCGCATAATAAAATATTGTCTTTGAATGAAAACCCCACCAAAAAATATAGATTTAAGATTTTTTTATCTTGTTAATTAAACTTGAAAGATCCTTGTAATTCGCACATCAAAATTCTTATTTAACAATTTATTCACCTATTTGTATGCACTGATTAAATTTTGGGAAAATAATATTATCTACAAGACATGAAGTTATAGAATGCATTTGCAATAGTGTTATAGCAAAAAAAAATGGCCTACCTTTTTCCTGCAAGTTTGCAACTAGTTGTGCCTTTTATGCACAACACATCGCAACGAGCTTCTGTTTGTAGCCGTGCACTAAAGATATCACATGATTGCATTTTTTATAAACTATTTTGTCATTTCGCAGTTTTTGATGGTTTCACTGGCTGATGAGAGATTGATTAAGATTTCAAATGCTACTTAAATACAGTTTTTACACAATTTAAATGTTAAAAAATGCTGTTGAAAATTGCAGTCAACAATCTTTTAAAAATACAGGAGATTGATTAAGATATTTTTTTGGGTAGATTTTGCTTCTATGGTTGAAAGCATAGTTAATATATTTTACTAATTTTGAATATCCATATTACTACATGTTATCCACAGTCTTATACTTAAGACAAGGTGAAATATTGCAGAAAAGAATATAGGGGAGTGCAAAATTTAATTTAGCTTCACAACTTACAACTTGTAGAACTTAGCTTTTAATCTTCATCTTTTAGGAATTGAATTACCAAACTAGCAGGATTAAGATGATGTTATTGGTCTCCAATACATTTTAGTTGCTGAGATTTATACTTAACACTTTGATTAGTTAGTATGCATGTAATAAAGTAATAGATTAAAAAAACTTTCAAGAGTAGGTCATAGCATGTACCAAGGAAACAAGAGAACCAAGCAGAAAAGAGGACACATTTGCAATGTTCATCGGCTCCTTTGAATGTCCTGCAGGTTGTGCAGTAATTTGTTCTATATCCAGCAATAAGGGAGATTATAGAACATGCAAAAATGTGCCATGAACATCAAAAATCATCCATCCAAGCTGGAAACAAGAGAGAAGTGCAATGTAGACAGAAAATAAAATCAGAAGTTTGATATTCACAAAAAAATACAGGTCAATGATTCTTCTTCTGATGATGCACATATAAGCATCTGAGGATACTTTTCCCCCATATCCCAACATAATTGAAACCCGAGAAGCCATCTTCCTTAACCGTGACATATATTTATTGATTTCATTAGATATATAAAAAACAGAGAAAAGAATAGATTTCCATTTTTTGCAGGTAAGGACATTTTCTGACACAAGGATTTTTCATATTCATGTCATAATGTTTTTGTTTTGAATTATAATTGTAAAGAGTAACAAAACTCAAAAGGTGAATGATATGCATCATCAATTTGGATTAAAGCATATTAGATTACAGATAAAGAAAACTCAGTTGACGAAAACATTGTTAGAAGCCTTGGCTCTTCCAGAAGTTTTACCTATTTGCGAATTTTTTAGGTCCTGTTTGTTTCAATTCTAACAACCACAATTTAGCATTCTGTTTGTTCCTGTCAATAGATGATTGCCTGATCTTGGCTAGATTTATGGCAAACTCATGTTTGCATTAGTAAAAGAAGTTCTTTTATGGAAAATTCATGTCTGTATCAGTAAAAGTTCTTTTATTTTGTGTCCTATTAATTGTTTATGCCCAATAACTGTTAAAAGTTTGCAAACGGATTAATGACAAATTTAAAGGATGCACAAAAACAATTCTGCAAAAATTTCCAACGAAGAGTATTTTATATGGCAAAGCCCTTTGAAATTCAGATTGCAATAGGTCTAAGTTTAATTTTTGTCAATCTAATTTGTTTTTTTTTTTTTTTTTATTAAGTTTATTTAATCTCCCATTTCAGAAATCGAACACAAAATCTCATTATTACAAAAAGAAATAGCAACTGCTGCATGTAGGCCAATGCCTGTCTTCCTAATTTGTTATAAACATATATAGAATTCAAAGCCTGACGATAATGTCTGAGAAAGCAGCAGCTATTGAGAAGCCCCATTCCAAGGTCTCAATTAAAAAGGAAATTATGTTTATCAAGGAAAATGCTTATAGGGCCATCATATAGACAGGATCATATACACAGATCATCTTTCAAATTTTCGTGAATCCTAATTTGTTTTCATAATGCAAAACAGACTTGGATTCTCAGAAAAAAAGCAGCAACTGCCCTGTCAAAAGCTAGGAAATACCCAAACAAAACAATTGAAATCCACCGAATCGAAACAGATAAACTCGCAGGGGAAAAGGTACTGAAGAGTACTTGCAGAACATTTATGTCCAGCAACGCTGCAAATGTGCACTGCGTGAATTTATACAAAATAGCTAAAATGCAATCAACTCCGAATTAAAAAGAAAAAAGAAGCAAAATCTGTTGTGTACTCATCTTCGCCTACTCTTACTCTTTTGTCCAGATCCTCTTGGTCTTAACTTTTGTCCAAACCCTCTTGGTCCAGACTTCAACTTTTCCTTCTTGGAATCGTTCTCCTTTTCTAGAGCTTGCTCCTCCTTCAACAGTTTATCTCTCTCGCGTTTCTCCTGGAAATCTTTCACTGCCAGGTAAGTCACCTGTTACACAATGCAATCCCAGATTATGATTCTTGCTGGTTTGCTAAAACCAATTTGGGATTTAGGGCAAAATGTAATAAGTTTACCCCAACAGAAAGCACTGTGAGACCAATGAATGCAGAGAAGAGGAGGATGGAGATGAATCGAGATTCGGGAGTGTCAGGCACAGCCACAGCCTCGACCTTCGCCTCTGCTTCAACTGCAACTGCTGTACTCACATTCCAAATGCCTGATTCCCTGCCCCAAAATTGAGGGGTTGCTGAACAGGATGAGCTTAGCTTTCTGTGCACGCCAATATTACGAGTATAGGAGATTAAATGTTGGGATTGTCTGGAATGAGACGGAAGAAATGCGGGAGATGTGTAATGGAGAGGAAAGATTGGGTGCCGAGTGGCCATGTCCACACACGCGATGGGCAGAGCCATCGGATTTGGGTTTTGCAGTGATGATGCCTGTGACCAAAGGACCAACATAATTGAAGAGAAATAAACAATTTATGGTTTAAAAAATAAATTAAGTCTATTCTACATTATAGAATTTATTATTTATTTACAATATGTAAATGAATTCAATATTTTGGAAATGGAATAAAAAAATAAATGCAATTAGTTGGAAGTTATGATAAATGATACGATGTTATTTGTTAATGGTGTATTAATATTAGGGAGGATTAGATTTGGGACTAGCTATTTGTCATTTCAGTTTGCATTTAGTGTATGTTGCTTGTAATTTAATGAGTGTAATTTGTGTATAATGATCTTATTTTATTTTCATAAAAATTAGTTTTAATGTTTGATGGTATTCATATGATAAGAGCAATTGCTTCCCTAGTATCAAACCATGTAATGACTAAAGAATATTTTTCTCAAATGCACTAAAGGTCTTGGATGTGTGTGTACTATATATTCTTTAATAAGTGTTCCTAATAGTTTGAGCAAGTAGCAAATGACAATTCTAGAATATGCTAGCTAGATCAAGCCTAGAATGATGTCTAAAAGAACTAGAGTAACTCTATACATGTCACACCAGGAGCCCCACAGGACACTTTCTTGCCTTTAGTTGGTACAGAAAGGTCACAAGGAAGACTAAAGTTGGTCATGAATAAGAACTAGTAAAAGCACCTAAAAATGCTATCAAATGATCAAGAGGCATAAATGTTTATAACTCAATAGGCCAAACACTATACATTTATGTTTAATAAAGTTCAAGATTCATTATATATAGTGTTTATCAGTAAGACTAAACATTTATGTCTATCAACCATTTGATAGTACAGTTAGATGTTGTTACTAATTTTCAAAAATTTCATGAGTCAAATAATTAAAATAATGTTTTATAATTTATATGAAATAAGCAAAGTATAAGATATTTAAATTTATCAATATTGATAATGACATATGTAATGCCCCGACAGGGAACCCAGGAGAATTTAGCCTAAAACATGTTGCTATGTTTACAGGATAATTTTTTTCTTAAGAGTTTACAATCAACAACTACATTAATGTGGAAGCCAAATAGTGTAATACAAAGCATACTCATAAAAGCAACTCAACACATAGATTAAAATTCCCAAGGGTTCCTTAATGTAGAATTACTCATGATTTAATTAATCTACTAAGTACAATAACAATATAAAATCTCCACCTAATGTAAATGAATAATAAGTATAACATCATATAAATGAAACATAGATATAATTAATAACATAAGGTATACAAAACGAACCATCATCCACTGCACAAGTTGCAAAGTATACAATAACCAATCATATACAAGGTACATGTACAATATCCTGAAAGATAAGAGAAAGTCTCCAATAATGATGAACAGGGAAGAAGGTAACAGCAACAAGGATCATCCAACACCGGTTCGGGAACGTCAGAATCTCAATGGTAAAAGAAACACTACCACCCGACCACATGGAACCAAGAAATCCACTCCCACAGTGTTGAGGAGATAACATCATAACCCACTTGGATAACAATACCACAATGAATCATAAGGTAGAACTAAGTATGGGATCTTTAAAGTTCTCTATCTCAAATGGTACAACTCAATGGAAAAGACATACGAACTAATCCAGAGGCAACCAACACATGTAGGAAATCTAAGATGTATATAGGGAAGCGTCATCACATACGTCTAACCCTTGAGTTTTGTCCTAGCAACCTCTCTGGACCCTGGCACTCAAGTGACCATATGCGACACCAGTAAACCTCTCGTACGAACAAGGCTACTAATCATGCAAGACCTCAATCAAGCATCTTCTCCCACTCTCATCCTAGTCAAGACCTTAATCAAGTACTCAGGTATGGGCGAGGAACATATCTTATTAATTCATTTTAAAACATCTCATTTAATGTAACATGTTATCACTTTATTAAGTTACTTACAATAAGTGATCCTAGTAGCCACTTGTGGGCACTGGTGCTTATTGCAAGCCACTCCCATCTATACACTTAGATAACCTACCCTAAGCTCATAAGTCATAAAAATATCTCATAAACCCAAAAGACATGATAAATGAATACAGTTTCATAAAAGGTACCTGGAACACAAATTGGTCCTCAAACCATAAACTCATACATATTGGTCCTCAAACCATCACATCACAAATACCTCCTAGTTCTCAAACCATAACTCATATAAAACACACTCCCTCAAAGAGTTCCGAAAAAATAATGAGCTTAGAAAGTTGGGTTGGGTAAAATCATCGAATTACATAGCTCCACAAAGCATGATGAAAAGACACATCAACAGAGAAAAATACACCCCTAAGCCTCTGGCATACTTTTTTCCTAAAAGCCAACATAGTTCCCCAATTACAATCAATCAAAGTCTCAAAGTATGCAAAAGTATCTAAAACTAATTTATAAATTCCAGTTGACTAAAGCAATCATCTTGTTGACTAAAGTCGATTTGACTACAAAAGCGTTCATATAAATGTCTCGTACATAACTATCTATTAAAAATAAAATCTCATGTTTATACAAAACACCATGTCTTTAATACTAAAATAATGATATTAAATTTATAAAAAATTAATTATAATTTCTATATATAAATGTTTTCAATAATTAATATTCAATATCAAAATTTTAACTTCTTGATCAGGGATAACTTTAAGAAACCCCCTTTTTGGAAAATGTGTAAAATCCTAGCGAATCGTACATTATTTTAGGGGGGAATTTGTTTTAATGCAGGCGATTTTATTTTTTTAAATCCACGATTTTTCATAGTTTGTATTGGCAATTTTTTCCCCACCAAATGAAAATTTCATAAATCGTTGGTGAATAATTTTCTTTTGAAGTAAAAAATTATAATATATGAGGCGAATAATTTTCTTTTGAAGTAAAAAATTATAATATTTGAGGCGAATAATTTTCTTATGAAGTAAAAAATTATAATATATGAGGCGAATGATATTCTTTTGAAGGGTAAAAAAATTATTGTATTGGCGAATTTTATGTACCGTTTGAAAATTTATTTATTTTATTGGCTAATCGTTCGTTAATTATGGCAAAAAAAATATTTTATTGGCGATTTCCAAGATCAATGGCTGAAGTTTAATTTCGGCCCCAATTTCTTGAAGGAAACAGAGTTGTCGAGGAAGTCACTGGAATGTTGACACATATCAAATAAGGGTAACTTGTCTATAGACTATAGTGTACACGTGTTGGTATCGATAATCACAGTCCTATTACTATAGTGCAACTTGTAACCTCTTAATTCGGTAAGAAATAAATGCCTTGTCAGTGACAAGCGACATTCTTTAGCTGTCACGCAACACTTCCAAATTTGTACAGATGATCTAACCAATTTCTGACAGTTCTGCATAAATGGGAAAGATTTACTGCCAGATATGAAAGATTAAGTACAAAATTTTCATTTCTCACACGCATGCATTTAGGGGAAAGATTTACATGAAAGATTTAGAGGTATATTAAGGACGATGAATTTAATACCATTAAAGAAAGAATAATTTATTGTTAAGTAACGATCAAGGATTCAAGGGCTATTTATAGACGATCTAGCTTCATTATTCATTGATTTGTCTTTGCTAGATAATTTGTTTGTTTAGGGTCTGCACTTTGCACTCTGCAAATAATTTGTTTTTAAGTTTTCTGAAGTTTTACTGTTTTAGATGGACACTCCAATTAGGCTTACATGCACATCTGAGGAGGCCCAGAAGGCCTTTTTGGGTTCCTTTTCTGATGAAACTTTAGAATCTATTTGTAAGGAGGGTGGGCCTCTCGTAATAAAGGTTGTGAAAATGGTGTTGGGCTGAGAGTTTCTAAACAATGAAGATAGGCACCGGGTCAACACAGACATTACGTCCCATTTTTTGGCATCTCTTCTCGACCTCAGAGGAGAGAAGGTGGACATGTTAATGCTGCTGAGGAGAGTTTTTAAAGAATACCTGGGCAACAACGTTAATGTTGTCATGTTCGCAGAAATAGGGGTGGGGATCCCTTGGGCAAGTGAAATACCCAAGCTTCTCCTCCCAGGCTAGAATGTGGCCATGCAACCTTTTATGTTAGGTCTGACTACTGGGCAATTGAAGCGCCATATGAAATGGGCACTGATTGCCAGGGATTTTCTTCGTAAGTGGTTTATGCTTGACAAAGAGGAGGATTAGGCGGGGCAATATAGGTGGCTCGATGAATTCTCACAGTTAATCCTCTCTACATAATTCTACTTAGATGGAGTCGAAGGGAAAAATCACTAGTGGACTACTAGTAGTTTTTTTTATAAAAACATACCTCATTTTTTGGGCTTTTTTTGTTTATAGTATAATAGTAGGTTTCTCTTTGTAGTATTGTATTGGAAGTGGACAATGTAATTATAATTTTATGAAAAAGTACAATGAAAATTTTGCAAGCTTTAGCTCATTTCAATTTGTGTTTTATGGGTACAAAAAATGGTTTTTAGACTTCTCTGTCACTGTGATTGCAATATTTTAATTAGTTGCTTTATCTGTGTATTTGACATGTATGATGTAACTTGTAAGTATGTTTCAGTAGAAATATGGCAACGTTCAAACGATGCGGATGGTATTTCCATTTTTAAATCTGAATATTTAAAATGTATCATAGTTGTACAATGTAGACAATTGTAGTTAATATGAAATATTTATAGAATTTTGAAGGACAAATGAATTAATAAGGTTAGAGAAAAAATTTATGGTTTTCTAATTATAATGTATGAGAATTATATGCGATTATAATTATCAACGTTAAAGTTATAATCAATAAAAAATATCATTTTAACATTAAGTATACTATATAATCAATTTGAAGGACAAATGAATTAATAAGGTTAGAGAAAGAATTTATGGTTTTCTAATTATAAGGTATGAGAATTATATGAGATTATAATTATCAACATTAAAGTTATAATCAATAAAAAATATCATTTTAACATTAAGTATACTATTTAATCAATTTGAAGGACAAATGAATTAATAAGGTTAGAGAGAATTTATGGTTTTCTAATTATAAGGTATGAGAATTATATGAGATTATAATTATCAACGTTAAAGTTATAATCAATAAAAAATATCATTTTAACTTTAAGTATACTATATAATCAATAAAAAATATTACTTTAACTAATAACTCATGTTTGGGAGAGCTAGCGAGTCAACGACCACAGAAATGAGAAATCTCGTAATCTCTAAACACTAACTTAAGTAATATTATTAAAAAAATAGTGCATTTAGAATTGTTATTATTCAATTAAATAACTTTAAATTTTAAATGTTATTAACTTATTATCCATTATTAATTAATATCTATAAAGGAAATAATAATAGTATAAAATTTAACAATTTCTGTTGCAAATAACTACCGTTGGATGAGCACAAATCGACGATGTACAATGGACTTCGGGATGAAAGGGAAAAGCAACCCCATCTTTTCAAACCCATTTTGGAATCATGACACGTGTCACTAAACATGTTCCACTCGCAGTCTCGCACAGTGAGTTAATGGGACCCACGGGGCCACCACACCAACTAACAATGACATAATGACCGTTGGATGATTGTAGATCAACGACCGAAGTTGTATTTCGGGCCAAAAGGAAAAAGAAACCCCATCTTTTCAAACCCATTCTGGAATCATGACATATGTCACTAAACACGTTCCACTCGTAGTCTCGCACGGTGAGTTAATGGGACCCACAGGGCTGCCACACCAGCTAACAATGACATAATGATTGTTGGATGATTGTAGATCAATGACCAAAGTTGTATTTCGGGCCGAAAGGAAAAAGAAACCCCATCTTTTCAAACCCATTTCAGAATCATGACACGCGTCACTAAACACGTTCCACTCGCAGTCTCGCATGACTTACCAATAATGTCATTTGATGATGACGTGACACATTTGATTCATGAGGTGACTCAGCCGTCAGGTGACAAGGTGAGTTAATGGGACCCACGGTGCCACCACACTAGATAGTGACTAACATTGCATTGACATTATGACTGTTGGATGATTGTAGATCAACGACCGAAGTTGTATTTCGGGCCAAAAGGGAAAAGAAATACAACTTCTTTGCAAACCCATTCTGAATTCATCACGCATGTCCACTCACACGGTCAGTGACAAGTGTGACAATTGTAGATTGTACACTTTTTGCGCTTTGAGTTTCCAATCTAATTTTTCATTTATAAGTATAAGTTATTAAGTAGTCTGCAGTATACATTTCTAGGTTGAGGATTGAGGTATGAGGAAAGCAACAAAGTCTCTCAGCTCTCGAGTCTCTTCCCAGTCATAGTCTGCAAAAATTGAAACTAAGGGTAATGGGTAACTACTACAATCCTGAACACCTAGGTCCCACATTTTAAATTTTTCAAATCTCTTGATTTACAACTTTACTATTTATATTATAGAAAAAAAATTATCCTGTTACTTGTTACGGTTTAATTTTGAATCACCCCTGTAAATTGTAGGCTTGTAGGTGTGTATAAATATTTGAATTTTCCTATGAGTAAATAGTGATACCGGTTTAGGTTACCACTTACCAGCTTACCACGATGGGCAAAAAAACTATCAAGAATAAGACTATGAGTAAAAAGCCAAGTCAGATAATAGAATTCTACAATCTGCTTAAAACACCAGGTTTCACTGATTTATTCCATGATATTTATGATCTTGTTATTCATGGAAATAAGAGAATAATGGAAATTAGATTTGCAATTGAAAACAAGTGGAACGATCCAAATAAGTGTTCAAAATTTTCTTCATTTAACCCCAAGGTAAATACAATGGCAAATAAAATTGCATCGTGGAATGCTAGGTCGGCATGCATGGCATTACCTCAAGTATTCCCTTGCCCAGAAATTGTCATGGTCTGCGCCAAAAATTATGATGAAAATAAAAAAGTAATTTTGAATAAAAATACTCAGGAGGAAATTTTGTCCATAACCGAAAGTGAATTTTCTAGTCTGTTGAACCTAGGGTTTGAACAACAAAACTCAAATGTGCAAATTGACTCGAGAAAGTTGGCAGAGGATTATGAAAAAATAGATGTAACACAGAGAGATTCTTATATTAGAGGAATAACAAACGGTTCTAGCTTGAGTCCAGATCATATGCCTCCTTATGATTATGAAATTTTTGTGCCATGGGTTCAGAACAGTATTTCCTTGCTAGCATTTTGTTTGGGATTGGATTGTAACAAAGAAGTGGGTGCCAACATTCTTGAAATGCTTTTTCATATTCATTTTGAAAAAGAACCAGTAAAATATTATTTTATTGAGCACATTGTTCGTTGCATGCAAGAACAATTACTAATGATTAAAATAGGTTCACAAAAGACATTTAGATTCACAACCTACTTGTGCTATCTTCTCTTAGCAAAGCATCATACAATATTTCAAACAAACAAGCTTTGCAGTTAGGGCCAAAATCCAATATATGAGTGGACACCTCAAATAAGGATGATTGATAATAGAAGGAACTACAACAATTTTGTAGACTTCTTTTTGGCACCAATGTATGATAAAATTATAGGCACTCCAATGCCTAGATTGCCTGCTACTTGTAGAGATTTAATTCAACTTGGAATTAAAATACAATAGGTTGACCAGTACTTCATGGAAGAGTACACAGTGTTAAGGTTTTACGGTTCAGTGGTAGAACCCTACAAACTTCCAATACATGTCACAGAGAGGGTATTTTCATTGGAATATGTACGGTAGATGGAGAGCACAGATGTACTCTTTAATGGTCAGCAAAAGAAAATGATATTTCCTTCCTTGCCTTTCTCATTTGGAGGGTTCACATTTGAGAGAAGAGGATTCAAAGTGGCACAAGCCTTTTTAACATTGTTTCTCTTTGATGTTGACAGTCACTGGCAATATGATCCACTCAACATAATTGGAACAAATATTAATGGGAACTCTGCAAGCAAATGTCAACATGAAAGTATGTCATTGATTGAAAAATTTAAAAATATGGATTCCTGGGATGAGGTCAAAAAAGAGATGGAGAAATATGCTGCTGAAAATAATATGTCAATACAGGAATTGTCATCACAAATTATGGCATTAGACAAACAGAAAAGAAAAGTGCAGGCCATGACATCATATAATTTCTACCAAAAAGCTACTCAACCATCTACAAAATCTATTCCAAATGACCTAATGGATGAATGTATGGATGATAATTGGACTCAAACCAAAATTCAAGATTTTTGGGAAATGAGGAAGAATCTCGATGAGCCAAAGACCTCAAAAGATCTTTATGAGGTGGAAGAGGATAAAATGTTTAACAACTTGTGGAATAAGGAGCATCCAGCTAAAGAAAATGTCATTGATGATGATGACTATGACCAGGACTCTGTGGATCCCACATCCAGTGTGAATCCCACAATTAGTACAAGAGTTGATAAGTCCACAAAAGATAAATATACCAAAGGGGCAGATATTATACAAAAAATGGGCTTCCAAGGTATTGGTGGTATGGGTCCCAGTGGACAAGGGGTTTGGTCTGCACCTGACCCACTAGCTCCACCAAAACATGGTGAGAAACCAGGCCTTGGGCTTGGAGTTCAATCATCACATTCATCAACTCAGTCAATTCTATTAGTTCCAGCTTCAAATACAATTCCACCTATTGAAAGCACTCAGATTCAATTTGAATCAATTTCCACTCCCACAGCTGTGGATATCATGGGTACAACTACAACTAGTGGTCCGAAAAGGACATTACAGATAGACACGAAAAAAATTGTTCCCAGAGATCAAGGTAGTGTAAAGAAGCAAAAGGTTATGACAAGTATTAGTACAACAATGCCAATGGTGATTGTGAGTCCAACAATTGCCCAACCTTCACGACAAAACCCTCAGAACAATCCAAAAACTCCACTTGTAATGGGTCAGGGTGTTGCTAATCCTCATGGTGGAATTAGCAGAACCACAGGCAACATAGGTGGAAGCTTGTACATCAGTGCAAGTGCTATTTCACCATTCAAACATCCAGTTGTGTCACAAAACCTTGATTTTTGTTACAATAATTTTGTAACTAACTATGAACAATCAAAAAATAGGAATAGAGAAAATAGTAAGAAAATGAAGATGGAAGTAGTTGTTGCAGCTTGTGATGCAGAACCTGCATCCAATAGGTTATTTCCCACATATGACCCAAATAAAGATATGATGGAATGCATGGTTGTTATGCCCCCAGTTAGAGATAACAATCCACTAGAGAGTCAGTTAGATCCATCTCAATTTCAAGTTAGCACCCTCCAAATGGATTTATACAAAATTAAAAATGTGGACAAGATAAATGTGTCAAAAATGACCAACCAAGTGGTCTACAGTTCACTGATGAAGTTGGAGAGAGAGAAAGGAAAGCTTCAGGGCATAATAGATAATTTAAAGGCAGACTTGGAAAATGTAAAGGCAACTGAGAAAGCAACAGAAAATAGGTGCAAAGAATTAGGGAGAAGGATAAAAAATTCATCCTCTAAAGAAGCAATTGGACAACAAAAACATATGGACGCATAACTAAACACTTTGAGGGAAAAATTGGAACAGAGCAAAAAAAAACTTGAGGATGAAAAAGCCTCTTCATTAAGTTTATACAAAAAATTGGAGAATGTGGGACATGCAACCAATAACTTAAAGAAAGAATTAGAGAATGAGAGGGTAAAAACAAAACAGTGGGAAGAGAAGGCAAAAGAGTGGGAAGAGAAAGCAGAGAAAATAAGACAACATGGTGGACACCAGTTCTCAGAAATGAGAGAAGACCTAAAGAAGACAAATAATACAATTAAAAATTATGAAAACATCTTGAATGACAATGTAAATAATACAGTCAAGCAAATAAAAAAATTCTTCTGGAGGCAAATAAAGATGTCTGGTGATAGGTTGTGTGATTGGTTTGAACTGAATGAAACTGTTACAAATGTTTTTGGGAAGCTGAAAGAGCACATTGAGAAGAAAAAAAGTTGTTGTCAAAGATAGAAAACTGCAAAGCAGATTATACAAGAAATCAACAAAACCAGTGACAAGCATTTGGCAAGCAAGGGAATTCAGGACTGCGTTGTTGCAACAATAAAGGTGACCTCTGTCTTTCAAATATGTCAGAAACTAACAGAAGCAGATGAAACTCTTGCCTTGTTCGGGCCAAAGCTCACCAAGATGAATAGTAAAACAACCAAATTGACATCTCTTGGTTTGTCGAGTCCTAGACCTGATTACTCATCAAGGAATTTCATTGGAAGAGAAGCTTACAAAAAAAAGTTGGAGGACACAAAGACGTCTGATTTAGGCAACCTTCCTCAGGACAGAACTCATGAAGGCATTGCAAAGTGCATCAAAACATTCAAAATTTTGAATGCAGTAATGGAAGGAACATTGCTTTCAACTCACTCTTCCAAGTATGGATGGCTGACGAAGTTGCAGGTCATTTACTATAATATCACAAATTTTTCCCTTCCAACTAAGGAAGAATGGAGCATACTAAAGAAACTGACAGAATCATCTTGATCTCATCAATTCATAGTATGTGAAAGTACTTTCAATTTCAATCATCTCTATATCTTTAGTATATATATTTGATATTATCCTAAATACTAGAGTCTAGAATTGAGTTTAAAGTAACAAGTTTGAATATTTTTTTTTGAACATAATCAATGTTGTAGTCTTGCAGTTGTAGATGCTATTGCCAATGCTAATTTACTAAACCGGCCTGTCAAATGAAGAAATGTACAACTAAAGTTCTAGAGATGTTGTAGACTTTTAGTTGTCTTACTGATTTAGATTTTGAGACTTCTCACTTCACATTAGGCAAATCAACCTGAAGCTGTTTTTGCTCCCTTGTTTCTATAAAAGGGAATTCAGGGTCATTGGCTTAGGGTAATGAAATTGAAATTGGGCAATGTGCCAAATTTCCAATGGGTATTGAGTCATTGAATTTTGTAAACATAATCATAGAGTTGTGTTCTTACTAGTATTAATTAATTAATTAATTGTTACATCATATCATATTTGTAATTAAATTAATGAGAATCAATATTTCTAACTCTAAGAATTGCAACATATGAATTGCTATGTTAAAAAAAATAATGAAAAATCTACAAGAATTGTACCATATGAGCTGAATAATGAAAATGAAAACCATTATTAATTGTGGAATTGAATCTTGATGACATTATCAACCACATTTATTTTTTTGACATTGGAATATGCTATTATGCATGATTGATGATGAGATACAGAAACTAACAGTAGACTTCAGGAAAAAGCTTAATAAATACCTAGGACCTGCTACTTTTACAACGGTTCAACTTCAAGCTGCCACATCATATCATCATTGAGATCATCGGATTTAGCACCATCAACTTCATAGCTTCCTTGGTTCTTCGATATGTTTTCTTCACTCTGCATACCACCACTTAACTAATGTTCACCACTAGCAGTACCAGTACCAATACATGAGTCAATGACATCATTGTCTCTAGCATTCCCACTCCCAGTTCCACTTTGGTTTGAAATGTTTCCCAACCCTCTTCTCTGACATTTCTTCCTCCACAATTTCAGTGCCCTTTCATAAAGAAAAGTATTGACTTCATACCTGGATGTATAGAGCCTCAAGCAATTTTCTAGATTCTTGTCTAGTTTGTTTCTTAGCTTTGACTTTAGGAATCCCAAAGCACTGAAAACTCTCTCATCCTCCACCAACCCCAATATCATGGTCAAACATAAATCATCAAGCTTGAAATATTCTGATATTGTATCAGTCAACAATTCTTTCTCAGCTAGACTTTTCCAAAGCCTTGATACTGATCCATCTTCGCGAGGGTTCTACATAATATTATATTGTTCCCTCATTGTCATTGAAAAATGACCTGATTGCTCTCTCAAATGATTTCCATCTAAAATTCCATTTAGAGTTACTCCATTTAACTCTTTTGTTTTACAAAAATGATCTATCAAAGTTAGTAGCCTAGTTTTAAAATCTTTCAGATTATTCATACTCCAATATTGAGGAAACACAATAGCCATGGATTCAAGTAGTTTGACTGGAGGGAATCTTGCTCTAATATGTGAGGAAATATCATAGGCAATGTGCTTCACAGAAGCTGTTACAGACTCAACGATCTTGGTAAAGTCTTCCCTTTTAATACTTGATACTCGCCTCCTGGGGTTCTTTCCTAGTTCCTCAAACTCGATCCTGGCAAAGTAGTGCATTGGTATCTCAACTCCATGAACTTTTGCACATAACTCCCCATTTGAACCAATTTTTAAAAATTTATCAGGATTGTCCAAATCTGTGATTTTCAGCTAGCTGGAAAATTTTACATCATCGACACATAATTGATAGAGATTATCAAGCGTCACGCATGTCAATTTACGCAGTGAAGCATATTCTGCAATATAAATAGCTCTTTGCTGGGCCTTTTTCATTAAATTTCTCATTTCCTCAAGAATGGAGAGAATACCTACTAATGTTAACAGTGTCTCTACATTACTTAACATTGCCAGCAATGCAGGAAATTTCAATTGCCCTGCTTCGTCACGACTTGAGTTCATTAGACCAAGCAACGATTGATATTCTAAAAAAACTCGATGTGCTGGTCCATCCAAAGAGATCCATTTGGTATCGTTATCCTTAAGAAGCTTGTTCCCGTCAGTTAGTCCTTCGGCAAAGTGTTGAAATTCCCTCAATCATTTTAGACTTCGACAAAAGTATTGGTAGAGCTCTTTGATTAAAGCTTCAATATTTTCTACTGGAGCATGCTTGCTGACAACTCCAAAAGCTAGATTCGTTCTGTGGGCCATGCAGTGAATGGGAGTAACGTAGGGTGCACAAGAAGATTGTATCTTTATGCAAAGACCGCCCCTGTGGCCTTGCATTACTAAAGTTCCATCCGCTCCAACACACACCAGCTTTTTGGTAATGGTCATGTCATTTATACCTCCATATTCAATTAGAGAACTCTTTACTAGTTCAAATAAAATTTTTGTTGTCGCATTATCCCTCATTTTAGCAACAGTTAGTAGATGAGGTTGGAAAACAAAATTCTATACAGTATAAACATGCATGCATATCTAGGAAGTATTGTCTACTATTGTAACCTCGTCTAAAGACAATGCAATAAAATTTGACTCTTTAATTTTTTCCTTCAAATCCTCTTTTTTAACCTTGGCAAGACAACTTGCCCATTCCCATCCACTGTTTACTGACCAGTGACTGTTAGGATAGTAACGAACTTTCAGAAAGTGTAATAAAGCACTCAATGATGGGTAGTCTGTCATAGGACGCCCTCTACTCAAAATATTAAACACAACACTTAACTAAACAACTTTTCCCATTAGTTCTACTTCCAATGCTTTTCCAAAACAAGCTTCAATAGAGCCTTTAACTTCACCAGCTTCATCTTTATATTATGCTGAAATTCATATAATTCTGCACTCCTAACATGATGAGATTCCTCCTTTTTTTTCCATCTTATCAAGTTGATTTTTGAACTCCATCTATTGTTTTCTTTTCGTAAACTTTACCCATATGCTTCTCTATGGTGTCAATTTTTAGCTGCAACCTCTTTTCCTTCTTATTTATCTAGCTGCAAATCTTACATCTACATTCTACCAGAGGCTCCCCTTCAATTGGATTATCCATTGGTTCAATGAATGGATACTTTGACACCCATTCTACTTGAAAATTCCTTGACAAATCCCACATTCTATCATTCTTTGATTTGTATTTTCTTTTCTTCCCTGCACCATCATCTTCTCTAACATTCTCAATCTCATCCAAGTCGATTATATCATTATGGTTACTCTGGGTATTTAACTAAAAATATTCTTCAAGTTCATCGTGATCTGAGATATCAGGTTCGCTGACTTCTTCAATGTGTCTTGTAGGTTCAGCCTCAGGTTATGAATCTTGAAAATCTTCTTGTGATGAAGTAGCTTCCCGAGTTTGGCCAGAAACATTTCCAACACCATGACCAAAGTATGATGATAAGGTTCTGCATTTTGTTGGCCTCTCTTGGCTTTCCCCATATGCTGGAGCCTTACCCTTATTCTTGTTTGACATCTTGATTCTTCAACGAAATAAAGGCTACCAACCTACCAATGAAAAAAAAATGTATACTTGTTGAAGAAGTGACAAATGACAATAGAACTATAATATACAATGTTTACATAGTCACAAAATAATAATCACTTACCTTTGCCTCGAATTCAATTGCAGACACAACTTGCCAAAGCAATCAAGACTCAACAGTCTGAACTTTGCTATCGATCAAATTGAACCGATCCAAATTGTGTACAATAACACTGATGTATGAATGTATTTATACCAATCTTTTTTGGTGAATTGGGCAAGAGGTATTAGGTCGGTGTCCAAAAATTTGGCGAAGCCCGTGTAATTATAACACATCTTGTGTTATTTCCTAGGCGACGATAGGTCATCCAATACCTTAGTATGATTAATAAAGGTGGCGAAAAACCCATCGGTTTGAGACACGCGTCCATAAAATGGCTGGCGAAGTTGGGGCCACCTATATATATATATATATATATATATATATATATATACACACACACATATATATATACATATATATATATATATACATATATACATATATATATACATATATACATATATATATACATATATACATACATATATACATATATACATATATACATACATATATACATATATACATACATATATACATATATATATATATATATATACATATATATATATACATATATACATATATATATACATATATATATACATATATACATATATATATACATATATATATATATACATATATATATATATACATATATATATATACATATATATATATATATATATATATATATATATATATATATATGTATATATATATATATATTGGCGAATATAGGCTGTCCATTTGGGGTCATGTTGAAATTATAGGCGAATGTTAAAAATATATCGTGCCCAAAACGTATATGCCATTGGCGATAATGTGAAAGAAATGGACAAAATTTAATAAACCGCTGGGCAATGGACCCAATTTTAATAAATGCGGGGCGATAGGCACATGTTTATCCAGGCAAAATATTCGCCAATTCCCGGGTTGCCAACAGGCGACATTCGTCAAATGGCGAATAATCGCCACTAAAGTTTTCATTGTTCTTGATAAATTCTATTAATATTTCCCAAATATAAACACATGCCAAATATTACCAAATTAATATTGATTATTTACTAGATATTAAGAAAAATCCATAAATCAAAATCCCCTAAAATTAATGAATATTTAATATCTATGGAATATAAACTAAGTAAAAAAACAAATTTTATTAATTTAATAAATATTAATTAATAGTTAATAAATATTTAAAAAATTATATTAAAAAAACTCTAATAAATTAAAATTAATTTAATATAATAAAAACTATTATATATTTTTTAAAATAAAAAATAGAAATAAAATATAACTTTTTTGGGGGGGAATCTACCCCACCCGCTTGTTGCCTTATGACAACCTGCTACCCTACGACGACTTAGGTTGCCATTAGCAGCATAGCTGCGCAACATGTTTTAGATTAAATTATCCTGGATTCCTTGACGGAGCATTACAACGTCTAAAGATACTCTACATGGAGATAGAAAGTAATACTCATAAAACAGATTATTGCTTATAAAAAAATTAAGACATGTACATTTCTAATAATATTAAATAGTCTTTCAAGATATGTTATATAACATACCATGTTTAAAATACATTACCTCTTGAAATCAAAAATAATTTTTTTGTGGCACACACCATTAGATGCTTTAAATTACTTAGTCAAGGCATTTGATTTATTTTGTGTTTATTTATTATTAGAATTCATTTTTTGTACAATTATGTAAAATACAAATAATAAATGTTGACCAAGACATTCAAATAAATAGTAAAACATGAATTATAACAAACAAAAAAACATGTGACTTTCATGTCTACAAGTTAGAGGAAATCATATTAGAAAATTATTTAATGATTAATTGTGAACATAACATCATATTAATAATATTTTTATAAAAGATTATATGAAATTTTAAAAAATTAATTTTTTGTGAACTTTTACAAGACCATTGTAAGACATTTGTAATTGATAAATTTCATATAATATTTGTTTAGAGCTTTCAATTTCTAAATCAGATCAATTTTCACCACTTTTAATGTTCACAAAAATTTATAAGTCTAAGATAAATCAAAATCTTTATTTTTTAAAGTTATGATTGCACATTAATTCATAGAGATAAAGAGTAATATTTACTCTACACTTTCTAAAGGTTGATATTTTTCCTCCATCAAATTTGAACCTTCAATGATCACAAAAATTATAGAGTTCTAATATGGCTCCAATACATATTTTTGGTTAGAATAATAACTTGATACGAGCAATAATTTTTATTTTCTTGAAGCTTGTTTAAAATTTTCAATTTTTTTCTTTATCAAACACATTATAATTTATTAGAATTTATAATCTTTTGGACATTAGTAACATAATGGTTTGTCATATGCTTTCATCATTATCAAATTTAAAATTCTTTGCAAATTACTGGGCATAGGAGATTTGTTTATTGTGAAAGATGAACATCTACATTATTTAGAGAATTCTTAAAATAAAAGAAAGAAAGGGAACAAGTAAAATGGATTAGTTGGGAAGAAAGTAAAGATTGATTTTCCAATTAATCTAGTGTTGAACAATAGATATGGAAACCACATTTTAATTAAATTCATGTCTTCTACATGTCAAAATGATTTTGTTATATTATAAATTTTATATTGAAAAGTTAAGATTGTATTAAAAAAATCAATTTTAACTTATTAACTAGTTGTTACATAAAGGGATGGGCCAAAATATTAATCTAATTTTATTTAAAAATGTGTTCCATTAAATTTACAATACTAAGTTTATAAATGTAATTAGTATTGTTAATGGCACTATGTTTAATTAGTATTGTTAATGGCACTATGTTTTAGCATTCTTTGACCATATTTTATTGTTCTACTTGATCAAGATGCTTTTATTTGTGATGGGATGTGATAAAGGAATACTTTTTGAAATGCTGTGTTTATAGTAATATATTTTATATATCTTTGTTTTTCATGTTTGATTTACTCTGGGACGGGTATATTAATTTGTGCAGGCACAAAATAAATGAAATCTTTTCTACTCTTTATTTATAGACTATGGATTTCATATATCCTCTAGGAAAGACATTTTCTCTTAGAAAGCACAATAAAACTTGGAATTAGTCTTCTTGTGGCCCATTCACTTGATACACATTTCAATTTTTTGTAAGTTCAACTTTTGGCTTTCCTTTGCCAAGAGTAGAATGGTAGATGATATTGAACTCCTTGATAGTTTCATCTAATATTATTTAGAACATCAAAAACTTCAAAGAGGCTTACTGTTTAATTGAGTGCCTTATTTTAGTTTTATTTTTAAATGTGATTACTTAAGATCAAGTTACATTTAAAGATAATTATTCTATAAGTAAAATAATCTTTCCTTAGAATTAACTTGGGCTCATTAAGAGAATGTAATCAATTAAAGCTTAAATGAGCCTAGATTACTTAATGATAGCTAAGTGGGATTGATTAAGCTAATAATTTACAAGAGCTATTCCAAGAAAGTAAAATGGTGATTCTATCAAATGAATGCTTTGCATTATGTGCTAGACCTTTTCTCTATCTGTGGTTGGATCCAACCATTTGGGCCAAATCCATGGTTGTGGACTCATCATTTGTCTTTGGATTTTCTCCTTTGTTATGCACATTGTTGCTCTATAACTTGCTAGATTGCCTACATTTGCTATGTTGCTTACACTAGTAAATTTTACCTTAAATTTTGACGAGAATTAGTCAAATTTTCTACCACAATTGGTCAAATAGGCGACTAAAACTATCGTCGATCTTTTTTCGTCAAATTTTTTACATGGCATATAATAGTCAAAATTTGAACCCCAAAACTAGTCGAATTATCGATTGCAACAATCCCTTGGAACTGGAAGAATAACTAGTCAAGTGATTGGTGCAACGGTCAAAATTGAGACCATTATGTCGTCGAATTATCCACGCAAATTCAATGAATTGAGCATCGAATGTATTGCATCCTGGTCGAATTTAGTCCATTTGTCGTCGAATTATCCACCAAAATTCATCGGAAGGATCATCGAATGTATAGCATCCTGGTCAAATTTAGTATTGTGTAAAGGACAAAATTTTGACCAATACTAACTTTTGTTTAAAAAAAAATGTGACACCATTTTCAATATATTCCTACTTTTAGTTGAATATATTGCTTGTCTATAATTAGTATGCATATATGAATCTATGAAGCTTTGATTTAGCTATTTTCTTCTATTTAGCACAATTAGATTGAACAAAGCATTTTCATTGTACTGTATATTCACAGCCTACAGATTTGTGTGCTTGTCTGAGTTTGATACGCAGATCTACGTATCAAACTCAGACAAGCACACAAATCTGCAAGTAAATGTTGATTAAATATTTTATTTTTAATAGTAGTTTTAAAGACTATTTAAATGTTTTGACGGATAGCAGGTGGAGTTGAAAAAACACAACACGTTTACATTTTCACGATGGTCTATAACTTAAAATACGCAATTAAAGACCTCTATCAAAAATGCAACCCTATTGTGTTTTTCAACTCCACCTGATATCCTATGTATATGAATTGAGATTGCATATTGAACTAGGCTTCTCTTTTTGCATTGCCTGAAACCAAGAGACTGTCACAGTTAACATCTAAATGGTGTGTCTCATCATCACAACTAATCCACCTTAAATAATTGAATATGTTTTCTTGTATTAAATATTCATTGATCAAAATTCAAATAGAAAATGTATACCTTGAGTACTAGGTCGCAAGAGCATATACAAGATTCTTGATAAAATAGATCTTGATTGTGAAACATATGAATCATTCCTGTTTGTGCATCCTCATTGTCTGTCACATATTCATGTGTAGTTGATTTAAACAATAAATTCGTCACTACAATGAGAAAGTTACCACCACACGTCAAACATAATCCACCTTAAACAATTGAATATGTTTGCTTGTATTAAATATTCATTAATCAAAATTTGAATAGAAAATGTATACCTTGAGTACTACAATTCACATTAGAATTGATGCCTCCATCGTGCTCAGCCAGTGCAGTATCAATATCTGTAGGCTGCATTCCAATGTAAATAATAGATTTAGATGATGATATCAAAGAAACGCCTAATTCACAGTCCATCGTTTGTTCTCTGAAACACTAAATTATGGATTTCTACGATATCCTCATTTGTATCTACAACTATTGCCTCTATTGTTGCCGGTGCTTTTCCCCTATTTGATATTTATCTTCAGGTGTCCACACTCGTTCTGTTGGTTGTTGCCAGCTTCTCTTTGAGCTTCTCTTTGTTTCGAGAATAGTTTAACATTCTTTGAGAAACATAATTGTAGGCATCATGGTCACATTTTTTTGGAGACAATGTAATTGAGTGGTATACCCAGACGATGGAGAGCAACTTCTACACCTTCGGATCCAAGTTGTTATCCATCCCGCAGTGTCAACTTGGAATCGGAGGTGCAGAAATTGCTCTCCGTGTAGGTATACAACTCAATTATGTTGTCTCCAAAAAAATGTGACCATGATGCCTACAATTATGTTTCAAGAATAGTTTAATTAACATTCTCTACTTAACAGGGCCAACCACGTGAAGGTGGAAGCTCATCTGGCCCCTCCTAGGAGCCTCTTATGACCCTTTACGACATTTTAAGACCTCTAAGATGTATTCTTAGAGGTCATAAATGGTCGTAAAGGGTCATAAGGAGTCCTAGGACACAACAGCTGAGAAACATAAATGTAGGCATCATGGTCACAATGTTTTGGAAACACAACATAATTGAGTGGTATACCCAGACGATGCAATGCAACCACTACTCCTGTAGTTCTAAGTTGACACTGCGGGATCCAAAAACCAAAGATAAGGAATCTATATATGGTTTTTGGATCCACAGTGTCAACTTAGAACTGCAGGAGTAGTGGTTGTGTTGCATTTTCTGGGTATAGCATTCAATTATGTTGTGTCTCCAAACAATTGGGACCATGATGCCTACATTTATGTTTTGTAGCTGTCATGTTTATTTGCATGTTCTTTGTGTTTGGCTTCTCTCCCTCGCATCGAAAATAAGATTTTTCCCACTTTGAATCAAGAATGTGTGTGCAACACAAGCAGAATATGCACGAATAGCAAGTGGAGTTGAAAAAACACAACACGTTTACATTTTTGCGATGGTCGATAACTTAAAATACGCAATTAAAGACCTCTATCACAAATGCAACCCTGTTGTGTTTTTCAATTCCACTTGATATCCTATGTATATGAATTGAGATTGCATATTGAACTAGGTTTCTCCTTCTGCATTGCCTGAAACCAAGAGACTATCACAGTTAACATCTAAATGGCGCATCTCATCATCACAACTAATCCACCTTAAACAATTGAATATGTTTTCTTGTATTAAATATTCATTAATCAAAATTTGAATAGAAAATGTATACCTTGAGTACTACAATTCACATTAGAATCGATGCCTCCATCGTGCTCTGTCGGTGCAGTATCAATATCCACAAACTGCATTCCAATGTAAATAATAGATTTAGATGACGATATCGCAGAAACACCTAATTCACAATCCATCGTTTGTTCTCTGAAACACTAAATTAGGGATTTCTACGATATCCTCATTTGTATCTACAGCTATTGCCTCTGTTGTTGCAGGTGCTTTTCCCCTATTTGATATTTATCTTCAAGTGTCCACACTCATTCTGTTGGTTGTTGCCAGCTTCTCTTTGAGCTTCTCTTTGTTTTGAGAATAGTTTAACATTCTCTGAGAAACATAATTGTAGGCATCATGGTCACATTCTTTTAGATACGATGTAATTGAGTGGTATACCCAGACGATGGAGAGCAACTTTTGTACCTCCGGTTCCAATTTGTTCTCCATCCCATAGTGTCAACTTGGAATAGTTTCATCCCTGATGTGACCATGATGCCTACAATTATGTTTCAAGAATAGTTTAATTAACATTCTCTACTTAATAGGGCCAACCACATGAAGGTGGAAGCTCATATGGCCCCTCCTAGGAGCCTCTTATGACCCTTTACAATATTTTAAGACCTCTAAGATGTATTCTTAGAGGTCATAAATGGTCGTAAAGGGTCATAAGGAGTCCTAGGACACAACAGCTAAGAAACATAAATGTAGGCATCATGGTCACAATGTTTTGGAAACACAACATAATTGAGTGGTATACCCAGATGATGCAACACAACCACTACTCTTGTAGTTCTAAGTTGACACTGCAGGATCCAAAAACCAAAGATAAGGAATCTATATATGGTTTTTGGATCCACAGTGTCAACTTAGAACTGCAGGAGTAGTGGTTGTGTTGCATTTTTTGGGTATAGCATTCAATTATGTTGTGTCTCCAAACAATTGGGACCATGATGCCTACATTTATGTTTCTCATCTATTGTGATACCTACATTTATGTTTTGTAGCTGTCAAGTTTATTTCCATGTTCTTTGTGTTTGGCTTCTCTCCCTCGCATCAAAAATAAGATTTTTCCCACTCTGAATCGAGAATGCGCGTGCAACACAAGCAAAATATGCACGAATAGCAAGTGGAGTTGAAAAAACACAACACATTTATATTTTCGTGATGGTCTATAACTTAAAATACGCAATTAAAGAACTCTATCACAAATGCAACCCTGTTGTGTTTTTCAACTCCACTTGATATCCTATGTATATGAATTAAGATTGCATATTGAACTAGGCTTCTCCTTCTGCATTGCCTGAAACCAAGAGACTATCACAGTTAACATCTAAATGGCGTGTCTCATCATCACAACTAATCCACCTTAAACAATTGAATATGTTTGCTTGTATTAAATATTCATTAATCAAAATTTGAATAGAAAATGTATACCTTGAGTACTACAATTCACATTAGAATCGATGCCTCCATCGTGCTTGGCCGGTGCAGTATTAATATCCACATGCTGCATTCCAATGTAAATAATAGATTTAGATGACGATATCGCAAAAATGCCTAATTCATAGTCCATCGTTTGTTCTCTGAAACACTAAATTAGGGATTTCTACGATATCCTCATCTATATCTACAGCTATTGCCTCTATTGATGCAGGTGCTTTTCCCCTATTTGATATTTATCTTCAGGTGTCCACACTCATTCTATTGGTTGTTGCCAGCTTCTCTTTGTTTCGAGAATAGTTTAACATTCTCTGAGAAACATAATTGTAGGCATCATGGTCACATTTTTTTGGAGACGATGTAATTGAGTGGTATACCCAAACGATGGAGAGCAACTTTTGCACCTCCAGTTCCAAGTTGTTCTCCATCCCACAGTGTCAACTTGGAATAGTTTCATCCCCAATGTGACCATGATGCCTACAATTATGTTTCAAGAATAGTTTAATTAACATTCTCTACTTAACAGGGCCAACCACGTGAAGGTGGAAGCTCATATGGCCCCTCCTAGGAGCCTCTTATGACCCTTTATGACATTTTAAGACCTCTAAGATGTATTCTTAGAGGTCATAAACGGTCATAAAGGGTCATAAGGGGTCCTAGGACACAACAACTAAGAAACATAAATGTAGGCATCATGGTCACAATGTTTTGGAAACACAACATAATTGAGTGGTATACCCAGACGATGCAATGCAACCACTACTCCTGTAGTTCTGAGTTGACACTGTGGGATCCAAAAACCAAAGATAAGGAATCTATATATGGTTTTTGGATCCATAGTGTCAACTTAGAACTGCAGGAGTAGTGGTTGTGTTGCATTTTCTTGGTATAGCATTCAATTATTTTGTGTCTCCAAACAATTGGGACCATGATGCCTACATTTATGTTTCTTAGCTGTTGTGATACCTACATTTATGTTTTGTAGCAGTCATGTTTATTTGTGTGTTCTTTGTGTTTGGCTTCTCTCCCTCACATCGAAAATAAGATTTTTCCCACTCTGAATCGAGAATGCGCGTGCAACACAAGCAGAATATGCATGGATAGCAAGTGGAGTTGAAAAAACACAACACGTTTACATTTCCACGATGGTCTATAACTTAAAATACACAATTAAAGACCTCTATCACAAATGCAACCCTGTTGTGTTTTTCAACTCCACTTGATATCTTATGTATATGAATTGAGATTGCATATTGAACTAGGCTTCTCCTTCTGCATTGCCTGAAACCAAGAGACTATCACAGTTAACATCTAAATGGCATGTCTCATCATCACAACTAATCCACCTTAAACAATTGAATATGTTTGCTTGTATTAAATATTCATTAATCAAAATTCGAATAGAAAATGTATACCTTGAGTACTACAATTCACATTAGAATCGATGCCTCCATCATGCTTGGCCGGTGCAGTATCAATATCCGCAAGCTGCATTCCAATGTAAATAATAGATTTAGATGACAATATCGTAGAAACGCCTAATTCATAGTCCATCGTTTGTTCTCTGAAACACTAAATTAGGGATTTCTACGATATCCTCATATGTATCTACAGCTATTGCCTCTGTTGTTGTAGGTGCTTTTCCCCTATTTGATATTTATCTTCAGGTGTCCACACTCATTTTGTTGGTTGTTGCCAGCTTCTCTTTGTTTCGAGAATAGTTTAACATTCTCTGAGAAACATAATTGTAGGCATCATGGTCACATTTTTTTGGAGACGATGTAATTGAGTGGTATACCCAGACGATGGAGAGCAACTTCTACACCTCCGGTTCTAAGTTGTTCTCCATCCCATAGTGTCAACTTGGAATAGTTTCATCCCCAATGTGACCATGATGCCTACAATTATGTTTCAAGAATAGTTTAATTAACATTCTCTACTTAACAGGGCCAACCACATCAAGGTGGAAAGTCATCTGGCCCCTCCTAGGAACCTCTTATGACCCTTTACGATATTTTAAGACCTCTAAGATGTATTCTTAGAGGTTGTAAATGGTCGTAAAGGGTCATAAGGGGTCCTGGGACACAACAACTGAGAAACATAATTGTAGGCATCATGATCACATTTTTTTGGAGACAACATAATTGAGTAGTATGCCCAGATGATGAAGATCAACTTCTGCTCCTCTGGTTCCAATTTGACAATGCGGGATCCCAAGACCATAGATAAGGAATAAATTGAGAGAGCGGAGGAGGGCCATAACGACAAAAATAATATAGGACAAACCTCAAGTTAAATGAGGCAACTGAAAACATTTTAATAGAATTTTATTAAAATGTTTATAGTTGCCTCATTTAACTTGAGGTTCATCCTATATTATTTTGGTCATTATGGCCCTCCTTCACTCTCTCAATTTATTCCTTATCTATGGTCTTTGGATCCCGCAGTGTCAACTTGGAATCGAAGGAGTAGAGGTTGCTCTCCATCATTTGGGTATACAACTCAATTATGTTGTCTCCAAAAAATTGTGACCATGATGCCTACAATTATGTTTGTCAGCTATTGTGAAATCTACATTTATGTTTCTCAGTTGTCATGTTTATGTGTATGTTTTTTATGTGTTTGGGAAGACATCTTTCTAGCCTGAGCCTAGATCCTTCGGCAATTAGCTTAATAATAATTGTAGATGATAGATGAGCAATTAGCTATCCACGAAAAGCCCATAAATGAACTATATGTACCCCAATTAATGTGCCCTCTGTGCGTACCCAAATGATATATTTGAAGCAACAAGGGTAAGGCTAAATTTACCCTTGTTGTTTCAAATATATCATTTAGGTATGCGCAAAAGGAACAGGAATTGGGGTACACATAGTTCATTTACAAGATTTTTCTTGGGAAGCTAATTGCTCAGCTCTCATTTGCTTCATTTATTATCCAGCTAATTGTCGAAGGATCCAAGCCCAGGCTAGAAAGACGTCTTCCCATTCTGTTTAAGCCATATTCCTTGTTCTTGTCAAACTTCCTTGGTACGATAGGCCTGCTCTCTACAGTACTCTTCTTCAGTAAGACTTGATACCATGCTACACTCAAACTTTAGTGAGACTTCATACCATGCAGCATCCGTAGATTACATTCAATGCATTATTTACGCTTGTATTGGTGGGAAAACTCTTGAAAACACGCAAAAGAGATAGTCAATCCATAGTCAAGGTCAAGGAACAAATGGAACAACCAAGAAAATACCCTATGTTAAATCATGTGATTGATAGTAGATTGGGGCTCCCATGAGCCATAAACATGATGAATTATTAAAATATTAGTTACAATATGAAAATACTAAACTAAATAATTCCTGAGTTCATCTCTGCATATGGTCACAACAAATTAGATATGCGATTACAATACAGAGAAGGCATCATAAAAATATAATTTTGGAATTTTCCCTAGCCTGACATGTTTTGCACTCAAATCCTTCATCGCGGATAAGTGGAGATGGGCAGATAGATGCAGATGAGTTTTCATCGACCCAACTAAAGTATCCGCAGCCATTATTTCCCTGTGATACCTAGTCTACATTAGTTCTTATAGTATAATGAATAGTATTTACATTAGAAACTTTAAATATATACACATTAGCAACCTTTTTTCGATTAGGGTAGCACCAAAATTGTCGTCTAGGGTTGTTCAATGTCCGTGAATTCTTCAACACACACTTCCCACCACCACATTGACAGTTTGGCACATTGACAAGAGTCATCGAACCTATATCAATAATGCACCGCACCATCGTTACTACATTTATTATTTTTATATGATTATTTTTACTGTCCAAATACACCAAGGAGTACCATCAGAAATATTAACCATTTACAATAATGAAAAGTAAACCTAAATCAAATAGCTCATTTTTTTATCAGCATGTGTAGTCTGTGTGTATATGAAAAATGAAAGAAATATGAAGCTGAAATAAAATAGTGAACAAAATAGTATTCCACATAGAGTGAATGAAATATACCATCAAAAGAAGGTGACAAAATCCTATCACAAAGCACAGACTTAGGAAATCAAAAAGGGACAAAAGACAAGAAATAAGAAAAATCATTACGACTATAGAAAAATCATTTATACTATAATCAAAAAAAGAAACACTCTTTGTCAACAATTTCCAAAATCATTAGGACTATAAATGGATGGTTCTGATATTGCTTTTCCATTACAACAATTGAGCATTCATCATTTGGTACTTCTTGGTGTATTCCATTTAAGTTTTTCAATTGTCGTGTTTATGTGCATGTTCTTTATGTGTTTGGCTTCTCTCCCTCACAAGGGATATGTCGATAGGTAATTGATTTGAAAGCATAATGATTTGATAGTCTTTTTTCAGGATAGGCGTAATCATCCCACCAACCTTAATTAGCAACATTGGTGTCCTATCATTGCACAAGTGCAAGATGGTAAGGGTCTACTCAAGGAGGGATGAAAAAAAGGTCATTTTAACCTTGCAAGCCTAGGTTTTGGAATAGGTTTAGGTTTCTCAATAAGGTTGACTACATTGTTTTCCGCATTATATGTAATGTCAACATTCACTGATTAGCAGATATTTCAAGTCTCCAAGTGTGGAGTTCACTGTCCCTGGCAGTTCTCTATTGGTTTACAATAGTGATTCTTCCCATAATCAAACAATGGATTTGATTCCAACCTAAGACTACATAAAACCCCTCATTAAATTTCAAAACAATAAGAATACAGTCTTCATTCACAATCACTGTCAATGTTCCTCAAATCAGTGATTAGAATAGGCAATTAAAACGTCCCTCAAATCATTAATCAGTTGATTATTATATAAGCTCCTCAAGCATGAGTTGGAGAGGACTACATCAAAACCAAAAACATTAATCAGTTGATTATTATATAAGCTCCTCAAGCATGAGTTGGATGATGTGGATTATGTAGATATAAGAACTAATGTATCCACATCATCCAACTCATGCTTGAGGAGCTTATATTATTTACTGTCTCATAATAGTAAGATTGGTACCTATCCTAGTAAGTCATTATGAGACAGTAAATATGATCTACATCCAATCTTGGTCCACAAGCATGAGTTGGATGATGTGGATTATGTAGATATAAGAACTAATGTATCCACATCATCCAACTCATGCTTAAGGAGCTTATATTATTTACTGCCTTTTTGCCTTGGCATTTGTCATTATTTTTGAGAAATTCAGTCTATAAAAGGATGGTGAACAAAAATGACAGTCCAATAGATGGAAATTCAAATCCCATAAATATCAGTGGACAATGCTAAAACAAAATTATGACAGCCTTCATGTTGAAGTGACAGTCTTGCCTAAGAAAATACTGGACAATTGTAAGTCCAAACATTAAGGTTGTGTAGAAACAGTCTATAAAAGCTTACAAGCAAGACAAGAACGGCCTTTGAAAACGTTGGATGGCATGTTGATAATGGTTGCCATATAGAAATAGAAAAGGAAAACCATAGAACAGTCAGTCTATGAAGAATTTAAAAGGCTAAAATGGAAGACAATCTAAATGGTCATGTGACAATCACAAATGTTGTTGGAGTTGAACAAAGCAAACTAGGCCAAGGGAATGATGAACTAATAGGTATAATAGTCAATGTTAAACAAGTTGGTGTCAAAAGAACGTTGATCTCAAAGGATTTTTAGTTAATCGTGAAGGTAAAATTTTGAAGACAGCTAAAGACAACCAATAATCCAAGTATAGCCACAAGAAACATCACAATGAGGAAAATCATCCCATGACAGTCATGCCAAACAATAATGAGCATGCAGTAGTTCTTGATGGAAGATCAAAGGAGAGTAGACAACAAGTCAAGTTTTTGCAAGAAGTACATGAAATATTTTAGAGGCTTAGTAGCATGACTCACTAATAGTCTGGAGGATAAGGTGACAGTCCACTAAAGGGCATTCATCCAAGGCAGCATTATGCAAAGGACAGTACTATAAAATGAGAAGTTTGGTAATGATGGATGATGGAAAGGTCAATGAGAAAAGTATGAATGGATTGGATCAATGGATTGGAATGGACATGGGCAGAGTATAGAAGAGTTTAGAATGATGTTAGAGTTTCTTGTGGATGAGAAGGCAAAGCCATAGTGCTTAGGGGAATAGTGTGATGACTGTCCCAACTAGAGAATCCCTCATATTTCTCTCAGTAAGCTAAATAGTTGTGGCATAGGATCCTTCAACTATTTTTGGACCCTTTGTCTTGTAAACAATGACCAATATTTCAATCAAATGCACCTTATTTTTGACATGTGGTGGTAACTTTCTCATTGTAGTGACGAATCTATTGTTTAAATCAACTACACATGAATATGAGACAGACAATGAGGATGCACAAACAGGAATGATTCATATGTTTCAAGGTACAAAAATATCCTAGATAGACAAAGGGTCCACAAACAGTTGAAGGATCCTATGCCACAACTATTCTTACTGAGAGAAATATAATATGAAAATCTCACAACTAGATACAACTGCCCCAGGCAAGGCAGTTTGCATAATTGGACAAGTTGAAAGGTGCCATGAAGAACCTATAATATAAAGTTGTGATTCTCTAGTTGGGACAGTCATCACACTATTTAGAAGAAATATGAAGAAATAGTACTACTGTCTAGGATATTTTTGTACCATTCTTTGGCACTTTCTTTTAAGGAATTCACAAACAATTTTATCATGGCATACTCATTGTCTGTCTCATATTCATGTGTAGTATTGTCAAACATATTGAGCGCTTTAAATAAAGAATACAATGGAAAAGAAAGAGAAAATAGCTTTAAATCAAATTTTTAATTAAGTATTTTTTTTAAATGCCAAGTTACTGGCTAATTATTTTAACCAAAACCAAATCCAAATCCAAGTGTAAGTCAAAAATCAGCTTGCCAAGTACTCATCAAATCAATATATCTTTTTATTTGAATGTCAATTTTTACTGTCTAAAAAAACTATACATGCACACCTATGATTCTCTAACATCATTATAAACTCTTCTATACTCTACCTATATCCATTCCAATCCATTGATCCAGCCAATCCATTCATACTTCTACACAAACAAATTAACTCACCAAAATGTTGTCATTCTGGGATAGTCATTATAGGGACAATGACCAATCTTTCAATCAAATGCACCTTATGTTTGATGTGTGGTGGTAACTTTCTCTATTATTTAAATCAACTACACATGAAAATGAGATAGACAATGAGGATGCACAAACAAGAATGATTCATATGTTTCAAGGTACATTAGGAACAATAGATTCCAAGTGGAGATACATTAGGAACCTTATTGCCGTTCACTGAGATGTAACACTGAGGGAACGATGATAGTTGGTTGGAATGGTTAAATGTTAGGAAGTTATGGGATGGTTATGTTCCTTGTTAGTTGGAATGGTTATGTTATGAATGGTCATAGGGAGTCTCTGTTACAAAATAATGAGAACAGACTGGTGTATGTTTTGGTGAACGAAAAGACAATAAAACTTTATTGTTCTCTGCAATTCGATGACTATTTGAAACTCTATTCATTTTGTTATACTTGTCAATTTTATGAAACTTAATGCTTTTTCTCCTTTGTTTTGCAAGGTGAATTGGAGGAGAAGCTAGGAGAAGCTAGGAAGGTGAGGAAATGATGGTGAAGTTAAGCTCAAGATTTCAAGCTCGAGGACTTCAAGTGAGAAGGAAAATTCAACATCAAGATTATCAAAGTACAAATTCAAGGCAAAATGAAGACCGGGTTCATGAAGATGCGAGTGATTCAAGTCATAGCAATGAGAAAATTTCTAGGAAAGAAGATGAAGAAGTTTCGACAAGATGAAGCAATTTGGGAATATGCCATCACATTGGAGAGCTTGATAATGTTGAGTATCAAGAGATATTTTTCCTTCACCAAAAGATCGATCAAGTCTACAAGATAAAGATGTTGAAGTGACACCTAGTTGTCTTCAACCAATCAAAAAAGTCCAGTTACAAACACATTCAATCAGATCACTCCAAGAATAGAATGTTGGGTATCAAAGAAGGAAAAGAAAGATGTAACAGGAAATTGCATAATGGAATGAAGGACCGAATTCTCTATATAGAGTTTTGGTTCTTCAATGTTTGTGATTCTCTATTTTAAATTATCTAAATGATTGCGTAGATGTAAGATGGATTAAGGTTGGATTTATGTTGTATTCAAAATGTTATTTTTTATGCAGTTCAGTTTCGAAGATATATATTAATTTTTGGATGAAACCCGGTTTTGAGAAAGCATTATTAAGGGAGTTTATTTTATTGATGAATGGGTTTTTGACAGTGATAATCAAGAACTATCGGCGGCTTATGTATCAAGTATTATAGAAGAAGTTTAATAGTTATTGAAATTAGTTTGTAACCAGTCCCAATAACAAAGGAAGGTTCATAATAGTATGGTGGGATTGTATGCATTTTAACTTCAAATTTGTTGCGGGTTTGTGCTTTAGACATTCTGGTTTAGAATGAAGATAGTGCTCTATTTTATTTGATTTTCAAATGGAATGTTGGAATGAATTTATGTGACAAAGAAGTGGAGTCAAAGGCTAAATCTTGTTCTTGAATATATATATTGAAATGGCTTAACAACAAACCGTTCACCAGTCTTTATAATAAGTCATCTTTGAAAAGGAGTAAAGGGGGTGAACCATCCATCTACATGTGTGTAGGTCCGCACTACAAGAGGCCCATATGAAGATTAAGAACCATCAAATCTAGAAGTAGTGTGATCTCATCCACCGTTGAGTGTTTGAGAAAATGAAACAAATGGTCTTTCCCTACTTTCCATCCATTGACATTGAGTTTCAATGGAAGAAACGCGGGTCAAGACTAAATGCCCATGACAAGGCCGACTATAGGGTTTCCAAGTCAGACTATCAAGGGGTTTTAATTCTTGTGAGTACAGTCCCGAGCTTTTATGAAATGTTACAGACTTATTACATGAATTCAAAAACCCTAAATGAAATACAAGTCAATCCACAGAGATGTTCAACTCTCTCTAGTCGTAACTTGCCAAAACATGAATTAGAAACAAAACATGCTCGGTAATGAATAAGAATGAATTTCAGAACTATCAATCTAACAATCTACTTCGCCATAGACAGGGAGTTGCAATCTACCTCGAGTGTTGAGTGTTGGATATGAAGTGTGCTCAATCTCATGGACCGCCAAATCTCTGGAACTCTATCTCCTGCAATTTGTGGTCTACACAATTTGAAATCCCTTTGCTCCGTTCCTATATCCCTTCGCTCTGTTCGTATATCTCTTCACGCGCTACAACCATAAAATGAAATCCTAATTTGCCCATAAAAATGAAATGAGTTGAAATGTTTTTTTTTAGGTTATATGGCCGTGTTGGTCAAAATTTTGACACACATCGTATTGGTCAAAATTTTGACCAACACGAGCATGGATTTTTTTTTTTAAAAAAAATTCCTTCTATAACGACCAACCTAAACCTTTTTAATTAATGGTCGTTAATTTTTGTAGAAAAATGATGTCAAATGTACTAGTGTTATATTGATCTGAGGCTTGGTGGTATTTAAAGTACCATGCAAGGACTATTGTGTTGCAAAGAGGCTCCCCATAAATGAGTAAAATTTTGAAAAACAAGAAAGCCTCTCAAGACAATATATGTAGATTCATTACTCCATGTAGTGCACCAAGTCTAATTTTCCCAAATTATCCCTCCTTTAGTGCTTTAGAATGAGAGAAATTGTGACTTCTAGATGTGTGATGTGAAATGAATGGAATTAAATGTCTTAAATATCAGCACATCACATCGAATTGCAAGAAAAATTTAGGTTAATATTACCTTTTGTTGATAGGTGCATGTATCAAGACATTTCATTAAAATAGGGCACAAAATTGAATGGGAAATAGCATGGGTATGCAAATTTCACCATTACAAATCTGAATATATTCATTACAATTTCCCAAATTTAATGGAAGAGTGATCGTTATTGTTTTAATTGGTAGTTGTTAATAGGATGGTTATTTCATTGAGTTTTATAATATTTTTCAAATATTCTTTGGCATTTTTGTTTGTTCAATTTTTTTCTAACATTCTCGTGATATTTATTAGAACAAATTCTCCAAAAGGTTTCTACAACAAAAGTAGTTTAATTTGAGAAGAAAAATAATTTTGGATATCTTGTGCTGCATTCTATCTCAAATGCCAAATAAGTGAAATTGAAAAACCTTAGAAATCAAGGTTGAAATAATAAATATGTAAGTGCTCTCTCTCTCTCTCTCTCTCTCTCTCTCTCTCTCTCTCTCTCTCTCTCTCTCTCTCTCTCTCTCTCTCTCTCTCTCTCTCTCTCTCTCTCTCTCTAGATCTATCTATCTATCTATCTATCTAACTATCTATCTCTATCTCTCTCTCTCTGTGTATCAAAGTCCTAGTTAACACATGCAAAAGTTACAAATGGTAATATTGGCATTCACAAACATAGAAACCTAATCAAAATAGGACTAACTTGGGTGGTTATGCAAAAACCCGCAAGAAGATTCATGTCATTAACAGAAGCCCGAATGAAAGAACCACCCTCAAAGTTTCCATACCTTGTACCCTAAATAGTCAAAGAAGCGTCGCTCTCCCATTACTCTTTTTTGCAACATTACTATAAATTTGTTCGATTTTGACTCAAAAGAGGCTCCTTTGAACAAATTTGAATCGTCCAACACAGAAGAAGTCTCAACCCCCTACTGATTTTAGTGATATGAAGAACAAAGAAAAGTGTCTTGTTCCAAACCATAGATTCCCAAAGCCCCTTGCCCATGCAAGGATGGTGGGCTTGCATAGATAATTATATTGGGATTGCAGAGTTGTTGCAATGTTTTCCAAGAAGATGACTAAACCATATTGGGGTGAATTCTATAGATAATCAATAGTAGGAATAGAGAAGGTCAATTAGAATTGAAAATAGCCACCTATATTTGCCTGTATGTGAAGTGTAGAAGGACAAACAAGACATGCAAACTATTCTTATAAATTCCATTAGAAAACATTGTGATAATATTCTTCCACCAGAATTTAAGTTAAAAATAAAAAATTTCCATTGACCAATCAAAAAATAGAAAAAAAGGGAAGAAAAATTAGTTTATTGAAATAATCACTCCAGAGTCCTAAACCATAGGTTATAAGTGTTAGCACTATAATTAAAGCATGAACTAATTTAGCCAATAGGCTATTTGTGGGAGCTTTGCTCCTTAAAAAATTATTTTTCTGCCAAAAAATTGTCAACGTAGCCGATTGTCTTTTTTTTCCGATCATGCTTTTGGATTAGATGTTATCTTCTTATTTTACTTTCCTCCACTTTTTTCATTTTTTTTTGCTATTATCCCTATCTCTGAGTTATTTTGTCCTATTTAAAAATTATTTTATTTATAATTTTTGTATTCTCTTAATTAATACAAAAGATTATTTTTTGTTTATTATTTTAAAAATTTGAAAGATGATTTTTTTTTATTCTAGAAATTTAAAGATATTTTGTTAATTTGTATTTAAATTAAAAGAGTTTTTTATAATATTTATTTTAAATACATTAAATTTCCCAAGTTTAAATCTAATGAAATTGGTTAAAAATGATTTATTATTTATTATTTTAAATATCTGAAAATATTATCATTGTTAATTTTAATTTTTATATTTCTTTAATTAATACAAAAGATGATTATTTTTTATTATTTTAGAAATTTGAAGATATTATCTTTGTTGATTTTTGTTTAAATTAAAAGAGTTTTGTTACAATATTTTATTTGAAACATATTAAATTTTCAATTTTAAAGCGAATTGAAGTGGTTTCAAAAATATGTTATATTCTAAAAATTTTAAATTAAATATTTTTTATTTTATACAATAAATGATATATTAAATTTGGCATTCACATTATCAATAAAGATTGACACACTAAGTATCATCATTGTTGATTCTGCCTACTTCTCAGAAATCGTCCTCTAGTAATGAAATTGGGTGTTTTATGTTCATTTTCGCATCCACAAAGGCTTCATCTTTGGATGGAAAATCTTATACATCATAAAAAAGAAATTAATCAACACGATATGTATTATTAACTTTTTATGAATTATCATAACTACCTCTTATATCATCGTCCATTTTCATTTTTATCTAGTCAAAATGAAATTGTTGGTGATATTGAAAATGAGTTTATAGTATATATTATAAGGATTTCCCACACACTTTGTGAACTATATAATATATTTATCTTGTGTTCCATTCACTCTCATGAGAGATGGATTTGTGTGAATCACTACTCATGAAACATGGGTCAATAAGTTTGACTAAAAAACTATACAATTGAATTCTAATAGAAATAGCACTATATAGTCCATAATTAGGATAATTAATTAATTAATTTAGAACAATCTTGTGAACTATCCTCCATTTTAGGTTTTCAATTAGCCCTATTTGGAAAAGGAAGTATTCAAAATACAACTTGTCACAATAAACCATAATAATCATTGTTATTTCTATTTCACATTATTAAGATGGGAAAGTATATCAACCACAAGAAAATATAGAAGTGAATCAATCTTCATTTTTAGGAAAAAATATTCTTTTTCTTTAAGGGAAAAAGATTTATTTTTAGTAGACTGGACCATTACATTTCTACAATCCATTTTGTAAATTGAATCTAATTACTTCTAGAAATAACTAATTTGAAATAGTAAACCATGAGTAAACATTTGTTTGATGGTAACTATTCCTTGTGATTCTATCTCTAAATATTGTTTATTAGTCAATTTTGAAATCACCTGAAAGCCAAATTTCTGGCATGAGACATGTGTAGATGGATTTATCATGCAATAAGCTTATTAATGAACACGCATTACTGGTGAAATGGAACTTCTAAGTATACAAGTCTATGATATTATAAAATATTATTATAAAGGGGTAATAATCATTCATTTAGTCATTTTTGTTTGGATGACTAATTATTTAGGCATTTATTTAGTCATTTTTATTTGGGTGACTAATTGTTTCATCATTTATTTGGTCATTTATTTAGTCATTTTTAGTTGTCTGGCCTTGTGAGTTTACCCGATGACCAAATTAGTCATTTTTTTAGTCATTTATTGATGTAGTCAAGGATGGAGGATCCAATTAAGGACTATCCAAACTTGTAGCCAAATCACAACATAGCAAAATTACACAACAATAATAGTGGATCTAGAAGAGAACAAGAATCTTCATTCATAAATTTACTGATTACATGCAATGTGTCAAGCTGTAAGGCCTTCCCGGTTATGGCCAAAATACAAACAAGAAGTAATTCTGCAAGATCATCAAGATCCAAGACAACTCCAGCTAGTCCAGTCCTGAAATAATCAGCAACTAATGGAAACCCTAAGGCAGATCTGAACTTGTGCTCACAAGCCACCAAGAAATATCTTTGTCTCCAATCCTCAACCACTAGCTCTACTATCACAAAAAATTAGAAATCAATCTGATATGCAAGATCTCGCAGGATCTTTTCCACAACTTAACTTCTCTCTCTCCCTAGACTTCTGTCCTAAACAACTACCCCAACATCCTTTTAAATACTAATCATCAGCCACAAGTCGGTTGGATGAAATAATTAACTCTTACAAACAAATATCAAATGTAATACAAGTTGGCTCTCAAATAGCCTTACAATTAATAAATTCAACATGTCAGCCTCCAGATCCACATAGGAGAATCCAACAAAAGATACCAACATTAAATGCACCAAGTTGGCCAAGAAAATCTTCAAGAACTCCAGTTGGTAAGACCTTTTATTGAGCAGCAAAGAAATAACCGAGCGCCAGTGACCTGACCATGCCAAGCATCACCGAGCAATGCAGTTATCACCGAGCGCCAAGAAAATGGACGCCTTCAGTTATCGAGTACTCTTCAGAGACCAAGCACCCCGGTAAACACTATAACCAAGCAACCACACTCCAAGATTGAGCAAATAATTCACCAACTAAGATCAAAACTACTAATCTGCCTTTCAAAAGAAACATATTTTTGGGTGATACAGGATTGCCAAGAATCCTAGGATTCTCCTGCATCAAACACCCCAGGTAAAGAAGATTTCTCATAAGGAAATCAGGAACATCTTAAGGGAATCAGAACAGGTATTCCATATCTTTTCTTAACCCATATCTCCTCTTGTCCTTCATTCCAAGTTGTCTTCACGTCATCCATTGTCCCTTGTAGCAAGTTTTCCTACTTCCCATTTTTCTTATCTTTCCTATTTGCAATTGATAACAACCAACTCTGACCATCCCTTCCACTGCCAATCACATCAGTACCTGGGTAAATCCCATCCTCTCCGGACTCCTCAATCAACTTGGCATCATCTACATTTCTTTGTGTCATTAATGTCATTATATTATGTACTATTTCTGTTAGATAGACCATCTGTCTCTTAATCTCAACAAAGTTTTCAGATATATCATTCTCCTTCTCTTTCAAACTAGACTTTGTAGGAATAGGTTCATCAACCTTGTGCTCCTGAGGTTTGTCTCGGACACACGGACAACACCTAACAACTCCACATTCCTTAGTCCTTGTCTCCTATAAAGGTAATAGCTTATGCCTAGATCCTTCATGCCTAACCACATAAGTGTTTGCACAACCATCAAACAAAACATTTCTATCAAATTGCCAAGGCCTCCCAAGCAATAGATGACAAGCATACATAGGCAATACATCACACAATATTTCATCATGATAAGATCCAATCTGAAAATTAACCAAGCATTGTTCTTCAATCCTAACCTTAGACACATCTTGTATCCAACTAATCTGATAAGGATTAGGATGTTTCTTTCTTTCCAAATTCAACTTACTAACAATCTCTTCTAAAACAAAGTTCTCAAAACTGCCACCATCAACTATAACATTACATACCTTATTCTTGCACTTACATATGGTTCTGAACAAATTTCTTCTTTGCACTGGTTCCTGGACACATGTAGCCAACCCCCTAGTGATAAGAAATTCACCTTTTTCTGCAACATTCTCAATGTCTTCTTCGGTAGTTAGTGCAACTCTTTTCTTAGGACATTGAAAACTTCTATGACCCTCTTCACCACATTGATAACAAGTACCAGTGAACTCATTTTTCCACCTTCCTCTCTATCCAGTATTGAAATTCTTAGTGACTTGACCACTGCCAAATCCTACATCAGTCTTCTTAGGATTCTCTACCACATTACTTTCAGTAACTGTTTCACCAGTCTTACCACCTTTATTCTTATTGTTTTGTCTTCCTTCAAACTTCTTATTTAGCTTCTCTTCAATCTTTAATGCCATCTGATAAGCATCTCCTATTGTTTTCATTTGAACAGTAAGTAACTCTTCTTGAATACTAGGTCTCAAACCATAAACATACCTAGCAACCTTTTCTTTATCAGCTTTAGAATGACCAGTCCTAATCAAGATTCTATAAAACTCCTTAGTATACTCCTGTATTGATTTGTTGGTCTACTTCAAGGCTTGCATCTTTAAACATGTCTAACTCATAATCCATCAGAATGAATTGCTTCTTCAACTTGTCAACCATTCAGTTCCATCTAATGATCTTTTCCTTTCCTCTCCTACTTCTTTCCAACTGAACTTCCCTCCACCAAATATTTGCATGACCCTTCAGTTTAGTCTTTGCAAATCTAACTTTATCAGGATCTTCTATTTCTTCATAGTCAAAGTATTCATCTATCTCATTAATCCAATCAATCAACTCTTCTGGCCTAAGGCTTCCAGAAAATGTAGAAACTTCAATCTTAGGTCTTTTCCCAATTCTAGACATAGCCTTCAGGATTCTATTTTCTTCTGGATCCCTAGCTTCTTCTACAACTTCTTCAAAATGATCTTCTTCCTTAGATTCATCATCACTATCTTCCTTCGATGTAATCTTCTTTCTCAATTCCTCTTGTAGATCTTGCACTTATTTTTGCAAAGCTCTAAAATCATCAAAACTGGATTCTCCAGTAGGTTCTTCCTCGGAGATCTCACGAGCTCTCCTCGAAGGCATCTTCAATCCAAGGTCCTGGTGCAAGCTGCTTCTCCTTTGATGATTTGTCTACACATTCAAGATTGACTCACTCTAATACCACTTGATGCAGTCACAGATGGAGGATCAAATTAAGGACTGTCCAAACTTGCAACCAAATCACAACATAGCGGAATTACACAACAATAACACTAGATCTGGAAGAGAACAGGAATCTTCATTCATAAATTTACTGATTACATGCAATGTGTCGGGCTGTAAGGCCTTCCTGGTTATGGCCAAAATACAAACAAGAAGTAATTCTGCAAGATCATCAAGATCCAAGACAACTCCAACTAGTCTAGTCCTAAAATAATCAGGAACTAATGGAAACCCTAAGGCATATTTGAACTTGTGCTCACAAGCCACCAAGCAATCTCCTTGTCTCCAAGCCTCAACCACTAGCTCTACTATCACAAACTATCAGAAATCAATATGATCTGCAAGATCTCGCAGGATCTTTTCCACAACTTTACTTCTCTCTCTCCCTAGACTTCTGTCCTAAACAACTACTCCAACACCCTTTTAAATACTAGTCATCATCCACAAGTCGGCTAGATGAAACAATTAACTCTTACAAACAAATATTAAATGTAATACAAGTCAGCTCTCAAATAGCCTTACAATTAATAAATTCAACATGTCAGCCTCCAGATCCACATAGGAGAATCGAACAAAAGATACTAACATTAAATGCACCAAGTTGGCAAAACAAATCTTCAAGAACTCTAGTCGGTAAGACCTTTTACCGAGCAGCAGAGAAATAACTAAGCGCCAGTGAACTGACCATGCCAAGCATCACCGAGCAACGCAATTATCACTAAGCGCCAGGAAAATCGATGCCTTCAGTTACTGAGTGTTCTTCAGAGACTAAGCACCCCGGTAAACACTATAACCAAGCAACCACACTCCAAGACCGAGAAAATACTTCACCAACTAAGATCAAAACTACTAATCTGCCTTTCAAAAGAAACATATTTTTGGGTGATACATGATTCCCAAGAATCCTAGGATGCTCGTGCATCATTTATACTCATGAATTGCAAATGATTAGTATCTAATTTGATCAATTTTAGTCATGTGACTAAAAGTCTTAGTCACGTGACTAAAAATTTTAGTCACGTAGTCATTTATTTGCCAAATTCTACTAGTGGTAGGATTATCAGAATGGGTGCATGATGGTCAGCCATAGGTCACAAAAAATGGAGTACAATTTTCATGAAATGGTGATTGCAGTGGCTTCAATATTGGTGTATGCTTTTCCTAGATCCTTGATCCCATGCTAGGTATGTGCAGAAGCCTTCAAATTCTATCAGAAATGGTTTTTACAATGTGGTGGATGGTACATGGTTTGGTAAGAAGGTCTTTTCCATGAAGGGGGGGTGGATTGGTCTAGTGGAAGGTGGTGTCTTCAAGTCTAGTTTTAGGTGGGGGAAGTCATCATTCACAGGCAGGAAGAATGTGGATGTAGCCCTTAGAAATGGGTGTGGAAAAGAGTGTGAAATTTGTAGCTATGGCTACATAGATCAACTAGAAGGAAAAGAAAACAAATCTTTTCAAATTATACAGAGAAATAATAGACAACTAATAAGAAAAATAAAGCATTACAAAAAAATACTTTGATTATTAATTGTGGGAATAATGATTAAACACTATCTTTACAAACCTCTGAAAAGACCCATTTATACTTATGCAACAATAAACTATGGAATTGATGATGCATTAGCAACTAATTGACAGTCAACTAATTGTTAGAACGGTGGACCAATTTGCATTAACAACCTCAGTTTGGGCAGTAAAAATTGGATCATACCTAACAACAAGAAGAGAACTCAAGTCTAAGAAGAAATCATACTGAAATTTGAATTAACCTCTAACACCCTCCTTTAATTATAATTGAAGAGAAAAGAAAGCCTAAGAAGAGAAAGAGGAAAGAGGTAAAACTCAGTGGGAAGAAAAATGCCCCCTCAAAATATATGCTAACAAATTAATAAAACTATTGTGTTACAATTCCTATCACCCCAAGAAGATCTCAAAGAAAGTGAAACTTCTACTCAGTGAATTTCTTCGTGAAGATGTCAGCAATTTGGTGAGAGGTGGGAAAATACTACAAATCTATGATGCCATCATGGATCAAATATCAAATGTACTTCATGTGTATCTTGATGTTTTTGTCTTTTGTCGTTGTATTGGATCTCTACAAATTGCCAGTGTACTCTGATTGTCACACCAAATGAGAGTTGGACTATGAAAAGAGATACCAAGCTCAGTCAGGAAATCTACAACCAAATATCCTGAATGGTAACATTGACTGCACCTCTATATTCAACCTTTGTAGATGATAAAGAAATGGAATATTTCTTCTTACTTGACCAACAGATGGGACCAAGTCCCAAATTGAGAACATATCCTGAAGTGGATTTTTTATCAATGCTATCACCAGCCCAATCAGAATTTGTATAGCCAATGAGATCCAATGTACATCTAGTTGAATAATGAATCTCATAGCTAATGGTTCCATGAACATAGTGAAGTATACACTTGGCATCTTTCCAATGTAGCTCATGAGGCTCTTGCATGTATCGAGAACCAACGCCCACTACATATGATATATCTAGATGAGAGTTAGTGAGATAGAGAAGACTCCCTACAAGTTGATGGTAGAGTGTGAAATCAACCAATGGTGTATCCATTCCATCCTCAAGATAGACCCCTGATAGGAAATGTGTGGTTGTTGGCTTACAATCATTCATGTGAAATCAAACCAAAAGATATCTTGCATACTTGGATTGAGAAGCTTTGACACCTAATTCATTTTGGTTGATTTCAAGACCAAGAAAAAATTTGAGGAGACCTATGTCTGTCATGGAAAATCTATCATGAAAAGTTTCTTTGGTTGTAGCAATGGTTGTGGTTGAATCACCTATTATTAGAAAATCATCTACATAGATTAGTATGAGAAAAAAAGAGTCAGATGTTCTCATCATATAAACATTTAGATCAGATTTTCATCTCATGAAATTTTGAGAAAAAAGATAAGAATCCATTTTAGCATACCGAGCTCTAGGTGCTTGCTTGAGGCCATAAAGTGACTTATTGATCTTGCATACCAATGAGGAATCATGTACATACCTATGTGGTTGGTCCATGTAGATCTCCTCCTCAAGATCACTATGAAGAAATGCATTCTTCACATCCATGTGATGAATCTCCCATTTTCTTATTGTTGCAATGGAAAGAGCCAATTGAATGGAGTCCATTTTTTCCACAAGAGAAATATTGTGATCATAATCAATGCCATGAACTTATTGAAAACCTTTGGCTTCCAATCTTTCTTTGTATCTACTCACTTGACCATATGGTGATCTCTTTTTTGTGTAGATCCACTTACACCTTACAATCTTGTGACTGGATTGAAGTGAAATAAAGTCACAAGTTTGATTTTCAATGAGAGAGTCATACCCCTCATCCATGACTACTTCCCAATGAGGATTTCCTATGGCTACTACATAATTTTGAGGATTAGATCCTTGAATCACATAAGCATGCATTGGCTTGATTGGATCAATAGTTGAAAATGCATGAGGGGGAGCATATATATTAGCCAACCTCCTTGTTCTTTGTTTTTTCACTGGAGATACTGAATCATCACTAGAATCCCATGTTGGAATTGGTTCTGGATATGGATCTTCATAGGGATGCATGTGTTCATTTGATTCTGATTTAGATTCAGATGAATCTAAAATTATCATAATGATTTCATGTATCATTTGAAGATACATGCATGGTGCTTTCATCAAAATAGACACTCCTCTCAATGAAGAGCATTTTTTTAGAAAGATCGAGCAATCTGTAGCCCTTTGTATCATTTGGATATCCAATGAAGATGCATTCTTTTCTTTGAGGATCCAAATCCTTCCTCTTTCCTGTAGGAATGCAAGCCCATGCACATGATCCAAAATACAAAAAATGTGTAACTTCTGGTTGTATGCCACTCCATGCTTTGAAAAAGGAGTTTTTCGTGTAGCAAATTTGAGAGGAGATCTATTTTTTATGTATGAAGAACAATTGATTGCTTCATCCCACAATTTAGAGGGAATGGACCTATCATGCAACATGCAACTGGCCATCTCCTTTAAGGATCGGTTCTTCCTCTCAGCTACCCCATTATGTTGTGGAGTGTAAGGAATTGTGTTCTGCAACTATTTTCCTACTTCATCACAAAGATGTTGGGCATCCTTGTTAACATAGTCCCCCCCATTATTTGTGCGGAGGATCTTGATCATTTTCTCATATTTCTTCTTTGCATGAGCTTTGAAAATCTTGAGATTCTCAAACACTTCAAATTTGAATTTGAGAAAATACACCCATGTGTATCTTGTGTAATCATCAATGAATGTTAGGACATATCTAGATTGGCTCATAGAAGGTTTAGGAAATAGGCCCATTAGATCACTATGAACAAGCTCTAGAGGAGAAGAGGCTCTCCATGCAATCCCTTTTGGAAACTTTTCTTGCAGATTCTTTCCAAGAGCACAACCTTCACAAAATCCATCAAAAAATTCTATGGTAGGAAAGCCTTACACCATCCCCTATTTTCTAATTTTATGCAAGTATCTAAATTTAGATGTCCAAATATTTCATGCCAACTTCTACTTTCATCATTTGCATGTGTTAGTAGTAAAGTAGAATTTGATTTGGTAACAAAGTCAGAGAAAGTGTATAAATGAGATTGATGATTCACCTTACCAATAGCAATTTTAGAGTTATCTTGCATGTCATAGATGCTCATTTAATATGGTGTGAATTCAACTCTTTTACCATTTCCAGTATGTGTCATTTGATACATAGAAAGGAGATTAATAGAAAACAGTTGGAATATGTAAGACATTCTCAAAACTTATAGTTTCAATCTCTACTCTCCCTATTCTAGTTGCCTCTACAGGAGAACCATCTCCCATGAGAATAGAAGAACCACAATATGGTTTCAAAGAATAAAGAGAATCTTTTGTGGCTGCCATGTGGTGTGAATCTCCAAAGTGTATGATCCAAGCATTTGAAGAAGAATTAATAGAAATTAATGCATGACCATGGTTTTTATTTTTTGGTGCTTTCTCTTCCTGTTGCTTCTTGGAACTCTTTGGGATGAGGCTACCAAGATTATGTTTTTGAAGACTCTGATCCATGAGATCAATGGTCTTCTTCATGCATAATGATTATGGATGTAACCCGTGGTCGCAATAGATGCATTTTGATTTTCCCTTTTTCTCATTTTCTTTTGAGCTTGTAGATCCACTTGGAAATTTGAGGATGCCTTCCTTTATTGGATCTGAATCCTTCTTCCCTTTTCCTTTGAATAGGTGGGTGGATTTGGACTTGTACTTCCCACTTTGATGCACAACAAGTGCATGAGGTTGGGAATTCTTCAACGTGCCCATCTTTATAAGCTTATCTTGCTCATGTATTAGAGACTCCATAAATGTATCCAATGTGGGAATCTTCCAAGTTTTTCCTATTGTAAGCCTAACTGTGTGGAAAGTAGAGACAAATGCTCCATATTTTGGACCCAATTTTGATAGAATATAAAGGATTAATTTTCTTTCTTCCTTGTATTTTTCAATACCACATCCTTTTAGCTGAAGCAATAAGGCCTTGAATTTTGTGAAGAAATCCTTAATATTATCAAATCTCCTTGGATCTAATAAGTTGAGCTCATTTTCAAGGATATGACTATGCATCTCATCTTGCTTTCCAAAGAGTGTCTCCAATGGATCCCAAACTTTCTTTGGAGTTGTGCATGCCTCAACATGAAACAACAATTCATGAGAGATGGATAAGCATAACAGACCAGAGGCTTCATCCATGTGGTTGAAGTATTTAGAATTGTCAACTGTTGAATTGGGTTCAACCTATGTATTCATAACTATCTGATAGAGCCCTCTGCTTCTAAGCTAAAGTAGGATATTTGGCTTCCAATCAAAGTAGTTGTATGGTGTGAGAATAAGAGAGGTTGTAAACTCTATTCTTTAGGATTTGATGTTTTGTACCTACAAAAAAATACTCTCCTTCCTAGAACCTAAGCTCAGATACCATGTGAAAATTTGTAGCTATGGCTGCATAGATCAACTAGAAGGAAAATAAAACAAATCTTTTCAGGTTATACAGAGAAATAACAAAGCAGCTAATAAGAAAAATAGAGCATTACAAAAAAAGATTTTGATTATTAATGATTAAATATTATCTTTACAAACCTCTGAAAAGACCCATCTATACTTACGAAACAATAAACTATGGAATTAACTGATGCATTAGAAACTGATTGACAGTCAACTAATTGTTAGAACGGTGGATCAACTTGCATTAACAACCTCTGTTTGGGCAGTAAAAATTGGATCAAACCTAACAACAAGCAAATAACTCAAGTCTATGAAGACATCATACTGAATTTTGAATTAACCACTAACAAAGAGCACATGTGGTCTGAGATATTTATGAATTCTCGGAAGTAGGGATATGGAATGGTGGGTAGCATTAGGGTTGTTGATTCAAGGCTAAATGGAGTGGTAAGTGCCCACTAAGGTATTGGGGATTTAAATTTGAATGGACAACACCGATAAAAGGAAGGAATAGTGGATTTAATCAAACCCCAAATGGCTAGGCCCATTACAAAGGACTTAGCGAGCGATGTGGAGGAGGAAGTGAAACACAGTGTTAAATTTTTTCTGGACTGGGTCTGATTGGACACTTTAGGATTTTATGGTTGAGTTTGAGCAAGCTCCATAAATGGATTTCAGAGAACTAGAAGCTTTTCGTGGACGGATATGTCTAGATTTATCCAAGTGTCAGGGGTTTCTTTATTGTGGTCTTTGAAAATGCTCAAGACAGAACAAATATTTTATGTGATAGCATTTGAATTTGGGATTATTAGTATCTAGTACTGAAGTTGAAACCTTGGTACCCTACTTTCTATCTAGCATCTAAAAATTTTGACATGGTTCCACTATGGGTGAGCCTTTTGAACTTGCCTTTATATTACTAGTTTGATTCATGCCTTGAATTTATAGGAAACTCTTTAGGAAATTTTTAATGGTTAATGAGGGATCTTCACGTCTCTTGCATTCTATTGATGCCAGCATCTTGGTGGAAATTGATATTTCTAAAGGCCTCCCTTTAGAAATATCACTCAAAACTTTGAATGGGAGTTGCACATAGCCTTTGGATTATGAAGGAGTTCTAATTATATATAGGCGGTGTTTTAAAATTGGGCATATGGTGTCTGTGTGTTCTAAATAGAGAATGGATAAGGTAGCTTCTTGGTGGAAAGATGTCTCACACCATCACTATATGGTGGAGAAGAAGGGGGAAAGGCAAAAGAGTTATTCTCATGTAGTGATTTGTGAGGCACCACAACAACAATGTTAGGATATGAGTCAGGATGCTCCTCTTAGTATGGCCAGTGTTAAGCTTGGCATAGATAATAATGAAAATTTAGAGACTTACAATGAGGTTGCTACTACGTCAAAAGGAAGAGAAAAGAAAAGACTTGTAGGGTCCTGAGACAAGAAGAACAAACTTTTGGATGAAAATAAAAATTAGCATGGCAATAGAAGCTTGGGAGTTGGAAGTAGATATGAGGGAAAATGGCGTGGAAAGATGAGGCATCAAAGGTGGAAGATTGATGGGAAACTCTGAAAGACAAAAAAGGGAAAAAAATCAAAGAACTCCTTTGAAATGATTCTCCACTCTCAGAAGAAGGGAGGAGACAAGAGAAAATCTTGATGGCTATTATTGTACCTGTATTTATTGAATATTTCTAGTTTGGACTTGTTAATGGGTCCCTTGGGGTTTTCCTTTTATTTGGGAAGGTACCTCTCTTGGATGTAGCCATAGCTAGTTGGGGCCAGGTTCTATCTTGATTAAATTAATAAAATATAACTTATTACCTAGCAAAAAATAAAATAATGAGTCAAATAATTCAAATGATTTTTTATAATTTATATGAAATAAGAAAAATATAAGATATTTAAATTTATCGATATTGACAATGATGTCTAAAGATACTCTACATGGATATAGAAAGTAATAGTCATAACAAATATTAATGTATATAAAAAAATTTAAGACATGTACATTTCTAATAATATCATAGTCTTTCAAGATGTGTTATATAACAAACTATGTTTAAAAAACATTCTCTTGAAATAAAAAATATTTTTGTTTATGGAAAACATCATTAGATGCTTTAAATTACTTAGTTAATGCATTTGATTTATTTTTTGTTTATTTATTATTAGAATTTATTTTTTGTGCAATTGTGTTGTATTATGTACAATACAAATACTAAATGTTGACCAAGACATTCACATAAATAGAAAAACATGAATTATAACAAACATAAAAAACACATGAATATCATGTCTACAAGTTAGAGGAAATTATATTGGAAAATTATTTTATGATTAGTTGTGAACATAACATCATATTAATAATAATATTTTTTATAAAAAATTCATGTAATTTTTTATTAAAAAAATTTACAATTTGTGAACTTTTACAAGACCATTGTAAGACATTTACATTGGTAAGACTTCTGTAATTGATAATTTTATATGTTATTTGTTTATAGCTTTTGATTCCTAAATCAAATAAATTTTCAACATGGGTTTTTCTCCTTATGCTTTGTCTCTTCATCTTGATGATGGATCACAGAGTGTGATCTGAAACGTTGATGAGAAAATACTCACACAATTGAATCCAATAGTAGCATTCAAATAATACTCACAGATTGTGTAAATCTATTCACTATTAATTTCCAACACTTTTAAAGCTATGATTGCACGTAGTTGAGATAAATCAAAATATATATTTTTTAAATCTATGATTGCACATGCTGATTCATAGAGATAAAGAGTAATATTTGTTCTACACTTTCTAAAGGTTGATATTTTTCTCCATCAAATTTGAACCCTCAACGATCACAAAAATTATAGAGTATTAATATGGCTCCAATACTTTTTTTGGTTAGAATGATAACTTCATGCTATCAGCAATTTTTATTTTCTTGAAGCTTGTTTAAAACTTTCAAATTTTTTCTTTATCAAACACATTATAATTTATAAGAATTTATAATCTTTTGGACATTGGTAATATAATGGTTTCTTATATGCTTTCATCATTATCAAATTTAATAGCTTGCAATGCTTTGCAAATTACTAGGGATAGGAGATTTATTTATTGTGAAAGATAAAAATCTACATTATTTAGAGAATTTCTAAAGTAAAAGAAAGAAAAAGGAACAAGTAAAATGGATTACTTGGGAAGAAAGCAAAGATTGACTTTCTAACTAACCTGATGTTGAACAATAGATATGGAAACCAACCTTTTAATTAAATTCATGTCTTTCTTCTACAGGTCAAAATGATTTTGTTATATTATAAATTTTATATTTAAAAATTAAGATGTATAAAAGTTTTGAATTTTAATTTATTAGCTAGTTATTACATAAAGAGATGGGCCAAAATACTCATCTAAATCTATTGAAAATGTGTTCTATTGAATTTACAATACCAAGTTTATAAATTTAATTAGTATTGTGAATGGCATTATGTTTAATCAATAGTAGAGAATTATAACTAAAATTTAATGTGTAAAACTCATAATATGTCATCAATTTATTAAAAAGTGGATCCCTATTTTGACTTGAATATCTCACTCTTAATCTATGAGTAGTCAATGGCTTAACGAAAAATGGCTTTGGGAGATAGTTGGCTAGGTTTTTGATAAAATCATGGTGGATGGTGTAAATTGGGATGGCAACATGGTTGAGGGTTTCAAAATCAAGCATAGCATCATCCTACTTGGGTTTTTGATTGTTGGTGCTTTCAAATTTTGAAGAAATTTGAAGTGTACAGGATGAAAATTTAACTAAGGCACAAAAAGAACTCCTAAAAACTATTCTAAGTAGCCTACTTTGAGAATGAATATTTTGTTGCCCAGTGACTATCATGAGGAATGGTATTGGGAACATTTTTACCATCTATAATTAAGTGCATTTACCATTTTTCAGCCCTCCAAAGTCATATTGGACTAATTTTTCAAGCACCTAGTTTAAAGGGTCAACATATAACTCTACGATGCACATTTCCAATATTATTTTAAGTGACCTACTTTGGAGGTGCGCATTTCACATGTTGTTGAATATCATAATGAAAGGATAATTAACCTATATAGAAAATGTATGAGATAGCCCCCATATCTATTCTGAGACCCCATTGACTTCATCTGCAATATTTTCCAATATCAAACCAAATGCACTTTCTTCTGATTTTCTGCATACAGTGTTACATCTTTCAAAATGGTCACTTTTAAAAAGTTATATTTTACAATATTTCAATTGTCATGAGGAGCCATTTGTTACCCTATATTTCAAGTATATCAATATCCTCGTGTACAAATTTTTAGACCACTAGGAGGTCATTTGATATTTTTGCCAAGTCCATGTTATTTGTTGTTAATTAGTTTTTGCAGTTTGCATAGTGAAAGGTCTATTCAAAGGCCCACCTTGAGGAATTAATATTTTACACCCATATGGATTTTGTGACAAGTGAATCAGTTCCTAGAATTGTCTGCTTGAAAATGTAGTTATAAGTTCAATTGTGAACCCTCGTGGCAATATTTGATATTTTTACAAAGCCAAGACAAAATGCAGTTTACAGACTCCTAGTGGGTGTAGTTATAGAAAAAATGAAAAGGTGACTTAGGTGATTAAATTATTTTACCTCAAGTGGTGTCATGCAAATCTATCTTAGAGAATGGTTTCCAACATATCAAACTACATACCTTTCAATTTCCATGGTCTCATGTTGTCGTTTGATCAGTTTTTGAAGGCATTCCAGATGTCTCGAGTTTATTTTGATTACTTTGTGAAAATGTCAGAGTTCAAGCTTCATTGGTTATCTATTGTATTTTTTTATCTAGAATGCATAGTAAAGCGACTTGGAGCTAATTTTGGTGATCCAGTTGATTTAGAATGATTTTTCTAAAGCTAGGCCCACGAGAGGCCCAATTTGCCTCACAATGTTCTGATTACTAGAAAAAGCCGGTTTTTAAGGGGGCCTGAAACTCTTTACAAAGCTAAAATAAAAAGATCAAAATAAGACTACACAACAAAAAGAGGCAAAAACAACAAACTACCCACAAAAATTAAATTTGACCCTTGGCTATAAGCACTATAGGCAAGAAGCCCCACTATTTCACCAAGAATCAAAGTCAAACAACTCTCAATTAAGAACCATAGTAGAGAGAGACCATGTGGGGACTTGAACCTTGGTTGTAGGCCCTACAGGCAAGAAGCCCCACCATTTCACTAAAGGGACAAGCCCTTAAAATTAAATTTGACCCTTGGTTGTAAGCACTATAGGAAAGAAGCCCCACTATTTCACCAAGATTCAAAGTCAAACAACTCTCAATTAAGAACCACAATAGAGAGCAACCCTGTGGGGACTTGAACCTTGGTTGTATGCCCTACAGGAAAGAAGCCCCACCATTTCACCAAAGGGACAAGCCTAATGATTAAATTTGACCCTTTGCTGTAAGCACTATAGGCAAGAAGCCTCGCTATTTCACCAAGAGTCAAATTCAAACAACTCTCAATTAAGAACCACATTAGAGAGCGACCATGTGGGGACTTGAACCTTGGTTGTAGGCCCTACAAGCAAGAAGCCCCACCATTTCACAAAAGGGACAAGCCCAGTTTGCCTCACAATGTTGCATTTTGGTTTGAGAGCTAAATTTTAAATACTTTATTATTTAAATTATTGTGATTTAAATATAATATTTTTAGAAAAATGTTTGAAATGGATATAAAATTGGAATAACATATTTTACTGATGGTCTAGATTAAAGTGGTCAATGTTTGGGTGAAGATAAT